>JAJHSJ010000018.1:53803028-53903028 GCA_021015155.1 Magnolia officinalis
ATCCCTGAACTTCTTTTGTGACGCAGGGGAGGACGTGAGGTCGAGCACCGTCTTCCTCAAGAGGATAACTATTCCGAATCCACGGAACTTCTCTGGACTCCTCACAGAGACTTCTCGAATCCACGAGAAAAGAGAGCAGAAAATAGAAATAAATTCTAAATAAATTCGAAATAGCTTATTAATTCATAAAAACGAGTTCACAACCCTTTAAATAAGGGTACTAAGCAATGGAAAGAAATCAGAATCAAACTACAACTAGGACTCCTAGAATTCGCGACTTACTATAAATAGTAAACTTACTATTTATAGACGGTCGTGATGTCTACTAGTGCGCAAGGTTTTCGGCCAAAAATAGTAAGTGTCCTATTTGGCTTCACCAACCCGTTCTCCTAATTATTCTAAGCTCTTTTCACGTTGGGCGCAACTCCTAAAGCCCGACGGATGAAGAGTTATAAGCAAACTAAAACTTACTATTTATAGTAAAAACGAAATTGAAACAGGGAAACGACCGTGAAATCAGGGTTTCTCTCGCAATTCCGAGCGTCGCAACCCGGCGTAGCTGGGTTGGTTGGCTAAAGTAGCTCGTTCTACCCCAAAATCATATATTTTTTCGTCGGCTAACTCATCCCGGATTGCGAGATACGCCTGATTTAAGGTCTGATGGTCCAGATCACTTCTGTCGCCGACCGGGCCTTTTCTGATCCATCTTTGCCATGTAATTGTCCGCGACCCGCTCTACATCAGTCTCCTCCACTTCAAAAGAACTCGTCCTCGAGTTATCATTATGCGCTGGTTCATGATACTCAGTCAGGTCCGCAACATTGAAAGTTCGTGAGATCGCCATATCATCTGGAAGATCAACAACATAAGCGTTGTCATTGATCTTTCGGATGATTGGTACCGGTCCAATCTTTTTATTCTTCAACTTGTTGTACGTTCCGGTCGGAAATCTTTCTTTGCGCAGATGGACCATTACTTGGTCCCCACCTCGAACACTTTCTGTCGCCGATGCTTGTCCGCTTGCTCCTTGTACTTTTCGTTCGAGGCATGTAGCTTGTTCTGTACCTCCGCATGAATGCCCATGATTTTGTCTGCCATATGTTCTGCTGCAATGCTCATGCCTGGGAGCTTGGGCAGAGGGACCAAGTCTAGTGTATGGCGAGGTACTCGTCCGTAAATAACCTGGAACGGGGATTTTCCTGTCGAGCGATTCACCATGTTGTTGAATGCAAACTCCGCTTGAGACAAGGCCAAATCCCATGCTTTGGTTTTTCTCCTGAAATACATCGAAGGAGGTTTCCCAATGTGCGATTCACAACCTCAGTTTGACCGTCAGTCTGTGGGTGGTACGCGCTACTGAACTGAAGGCGTGTATCGAATCGAGTCCACAAAGTCCGCCAAAAGTGGCTTATGAACTTCGTGTCACGGTCAGAAGTAATAGTCTTGGGAACCCCGTGTAGCCGCACAATTTCTCTGAAGAATAAATTCGCCACGTGTGTTGCATCGAGAGTCTTCTTGCATGGAATAAAGTGCGCCATCTTGGAAAACGATCTACTACCACTACCACGAACACCGAATCCATGCCGCGTTGTGTTCGTGGGAGACCAAGCACAAAGTCCATAGATAAATCCTCCCAAGGGCCGTCAGGCACGGTAACGGGGTGCAGAGGCCCGTATTATGAGATTGCCCCTTGGAAGTCTGACAAATATAACAGCGTTGGACTGCCTTTCCCACATCAAGTACCAATTGCGGCCAGTAATACCGTTCTTCCACAAGAGCTCGCGTCTTGTCTCGTCCAAGGTGTCCACTGAGGCCACCTTCATGTAGCTCTTGGATTATCTGTTCCCTTAGCGAACTCTTTGGGATACATAGTCGATTTCCCTTAAAAAGGAACCCGTCTTGTATATGTAAGTCACCGGGGTGACCTTCTTGACATCTAACCCATGCGTCCTTGAAGTCGTCGTCGTCGGCATATATGTCTTTGAGGCGATCGAACCCGACAACTTCATTGCTCATAGTGACTAACAAAGTTGCACGGCGACTCAGCGCATCGGCTACTTTGTTCTGTTGCCCTGACTTATGCTTTAGCACGAATGTGAATTCCTGCAAAAATGAGATCCATCTAGCATGCACACGGTTAATGTTAGCTTGACTATTAATAAACTTGAGGGCTTGATGGTCCGTGTAAAGTATGAATTCTCTTTGAATCAAATAATGTCGCCAGTGTCGCAGTGCCTGGACCACCGCGTACAACTCGATCTCATATGTAGACCACTTCTTGCGTGCATCACTAAGTTTCTCACTGTAGAAGGCTACCGGCCTACCTTCTTGAGACAAAACTCCCCCAATCCCGACATATGGGCATCACATTCGACTTCAAACAGTTTGTCGAAGTTGGGAAGTACAAGAACCGGGGTCGTGGATAATCTGCGCTTGATTTCTGCAAAGCTCCTGTCGGCTTCGTCAGTCCACTGAAACTGCCCTTTCTTCATGCAATCTGTGATCGGTGACACAATGCTACTGAAATTTTTCACGAACCGACGATAGAATGTCGCTAGTCCATGGAAACTTCGTACTTCGTGAATATTTTTGGGAACCGGCCATTCTCTGATTGTCTTCACCTTTTCCTCATCCACTCGAATGCCCGTGGATGTAACCACAAAACCCAGAAACAATAGGCTATCAGTCATGAAGCTACACTTTTTTAAATTGAGGTACAATTTTTTTCAGTGAGCACTTGAAGGACCTTCTTGAGGTGCTCCATATGGGTGGTTTCGTCTTGACTGTATATCAAAATATCATCAAAATAAACCACAACGAACCGCCCAATGAAAGGTTTCAGAACTTGGTTCATCAACCTCATGAATGTGCTAGGCGCATTAGAAAGACCGAAAGGCATGACCATCCATTCGTACAATCCTTCCTTGGTCTTGAAGGCTGTTTTCCACTCATCCCCGGCCGTATTCGAATCTGATGGTAGCCGCTCCTTAAGTCCAATTTAGAGAATATTTTTGCGCCCTCTAGCATATCCAACATATCATCCAACCGTGGTATAGGAAACCTGTATTTTATGGTGATCTTGTTGATGGCCCGGCTGTCGACACACATGCGCCAACTCCCATCTTTCTTTGGAGTTAGCAGAGCTGGTACAGCACATGGGCTCATGCTTTCTCGAATAAGACCCTTACGGATCAGTTCCTCCACTTGTCCCTGCAGAATCTCGCACTCATTCGGGCTCATTCGGTAATGAGGACGATTAGGTAAACTGGACCCAGGGACAAGGTCGATATGGTGTTGGATATCTCGCATAGGGGTAACCCATCGGGAAGGTCCTCGGGCCAGATTTCTTGGAATTCATGTAACAAGGGCCTTAGTCTTTTCAGGGATGATGGTAGGCTCGAGTTCTTCCCCTTTTACAATTAATGCATAAGTCTGTCCTGTTTCTTTGGATTCTTCCACGAAGTCCCGAATGGTTAAGAGAAAACGACCCCCCACTTTAGAAGTTTCAGGTGGTCCTTCTGGATCCATAGGGGCCAATATGGTCTTCCGGCCGTCCTTGACGAAGATATATATGTTATCTCGCCCTTTATGAGTGGCGTCACGGTCAGATTGCCAGGGTCGACCGAGTAGTATGTGACATGCTTCCATGTCAACCACATCGCATACTACTTCATCCTTATAATGTTTGCCAATTGAAAAAGATATGGTGCACTGTTCAGTTACCTTTGTTTCGCTGACCTTCTTGATCCAACCGATTGTATATGGAGAGGGATGACGCTCTGTTTTCAATTGCAATTTTTCCACCATGCCCCTGGAGACGATGTTCTCGCTGCTTCCACTGTCAATGATCACGTCACAAACCTTTCGATTCACCGTACACCTAGTGCGGAAGATGTTATGCCGCTGTGGATGCACTTCTTTTCTTGGCGCATATAATAGCCGCCTCACGACGAGCGACTCGCCGTGATCTTGCTGAACCCAATCTGAATCATCTACCTCGTCCTCGGCGGTATGCTCCTGTTCTTCAATATCTGGATCTTCATAAGCGTTATCAGCACTACCATCATTAATGGCGAGGTTTGCCACTTTTCGCTGGGGACAAGTATTTGACAGGTGGCCGGGCTGGCCACAACGATAGCAGTTGTTGGGCCTTGGCCGAGCATAAGGGTTCGGGATTGTACTTGTGCCAGCAGCCAGTCGATACGCCCCTTTGGGGTCTAGCTTGCCCGCTTCCCTGATCTCGGTTCTCAGACATAGGAGGTTGAGTGCGTGCTCCTACGGGCTCCTTCCCCTTAGGCTGTGGAGCTCCCTGGGGTGGACCTGCCGCAGTGATCCTCGCAGTAGGATAGGCCCGTGTGTTAGAACGTTCAAGTTGCGCTTCTGCCCGAGTAGCCAACTTGATCGCATCATTCATCGTCCAGACGGACTGCATCTGGACCCGATCCTGGATCGCCATACGCAATCCACCGTTGAATCGGGCGACTTGCTGCGATTCAGTCTCGACCAAATCGTTGCGCGCCGCCAGGCGGTAAAATTCTTCTGCGTACTCTCTCACCACCGACCGACTACCCTGTCGACAATTTTGGTATTGTTGGAATAATACCTGATCGTAATCGCTAGGGAGGAATCGGGCACGTAGTAGCTGCTTCATTCGCTGCCATGTGCGGATTGGTGCTTTCATCTGCCTGGTTCGTGCGAGTTGCAGTTGTTCCCACCAAGCTGAAGCTCCTCCTTTCAACTTGTAGGCCACAAGCTTGACCTTCTTTGTTTCAGGGATGTCCATATAGTCAAAAAATCGCTCAACTTCAGAAAGCCAATCGAGAAAATCCTCAATGTGTAGCTGGCCATTGAAGTTAGGAATATCAACCCGTATCTTGAAGTCTCGATCTACCCGATCGCCGCCTTGCCTGGGGTGTTGGAAGATCACGTCATCGATCTCCTCTTCACTGGAGCCCCCGTCCTCAGGGACGGCCCTTGGATGCACTGCTGGTATTATCCTGCGATCAGGGCGATTACGGGTTTCAGCAATTGGTGGTGGAGGATTACCACCAGGAACACGGAGTTGCCCTAGGGTTTCTGCTAAGAGATTCGCTATGCGGTCCATGGAAGCCTGCAGCCCTTGCATGGCTTGCCGATTCTCTTGCTGCGCTGCTTGGAAAGTTGCCGCCGTTAAAGGAAAATTTCCTGGAGCACCGCCTATGGGATTGTTGCCCGACCCGTCGTTAGAAGCCATCGACCCGAGGAGAAACCTCGCTTTGATACCAAACTGACGCAGGGGAGGACGTGAGGTCGAGCACCGTCTTCCTCAAGAGGATAACTATTCCGAATCCACGGAACTTCTCTGGACTCCTCACAGAGACTTCTCGAATCCACGAGAAAGAGAGCAGAAAAATAGAAATAAATTCTAAATAAATTCGAAATAGCTTAATTAATCATAAAAACGAGTTCACAACCCTTTAAATAAGGGTACTAAGCAATGGAAAAGAAATCAGAATCAAACTACAACTAGGACTCCTAGAATTCGCGACTTACTATAAATAGTAAACTTACTATTTATAGACGGTCGTGATGTCTACTAGTGCGCAAGGTTTTCGGCCAAAAATAGTAAGTGTCCTATTTGGCTTCACCAACCCGTTCTCCTAATTATTCTAAGCTCTTTTCACGTTGGGCGCAACTCCTAAAGCCCGACGGATGAAGAGTTATAAGCAAACTAAAACTTACTATTTATAGTAAAAACGAAATTGAAACAGGGAAACGACCGTGAAATCAGGGGTTTCTCGCAATTCCGAGCGTCGCAACGCACCTGGCATAGCAGGGTTGGTTGGCTAAAGTAGCTCGTTCTACCCTAAATCATATATTTTTTCGTCGGCTAACTCATCCCGGATTGCGAGATACGCCTGATTTAAGGTCTGATGGTCCAGATCACTTCTGTCGCCGACCGGGCCTTTTCTGATCCATCTTTGCCATGTAATTGTCCGCGACCCGCTCTACATCATTTTGGAGAAAGAGCACGATTTGAAATCGGTCTTGGCAAAATCCTCGCTGGCGGATCTGGCTAAAGCGTCTGCAAAATCGTTACCTTCCCTGTAAGTGTGGGAAAGGAGATGTTAAGCTTCTTCCTCCAGTGTGGACGGCTCCCATGATCCACCAAATTCTCCAGGGAAAGGTGCCTCCATTACTTGCTGCATCAGAGATAAGCATGGAGTCCACTTCAGCGACAATGTTTTTTAAATGAAGATTGTTGCAGATGATTAATCCATAATCCATCCAACAGGGCTTGGGCTTCAGCAAAGTGTTGGAAGCCCGCCCATATTTCTCATGTAAGCAAATATAAAGCAGCCGTGGCTATCCCTACAGACACCCCTACCCCCACTTTGGCCCGGATTGCGTAAAGAAGAACCATCTGAGTTGAGCTTCAACCAGCCAACAGGCGGTTTGAGCCATCTGACTAGCGTCCGCTTCCTAGGGAGAGGCAGGGGAAGGCAGGGAATCTTCAGGATCTGGAGAGAAATGACTTCTGATAGGGAGTGCTTGTCAGGGGCCACAATGAAAGAAGCAGTCTTCCTTGAAATATGAGACATGCAAATGTCGTCGCAACATGTCGGAGATCAGGCAGGATCCACCATGTAAATGCCGGGCAAAAAATCAGGCATGTTTACACATCCACTGTGGAAACAACTATGTTTAATATGGACCATTTTTTCACATTTTTCCAAAGATCCAATTCACATACATGTCTCATCTATCCAATGAATTGACCAAATTGATTTTTGGGCCAGGGCATCTTCACAATGGGCCCCACTTGACAAATTACCCAAATATTGTACACACAGGTCATAGTAGCTACTCTGGGAGAGTCGGTTTTAGAATGTTTACAGATACTTGATTCCACCCAATTTCCGTCATTAACTAAGATGATTGTCATATTTCTCAAAGGAAAGTTATTTTTAGCATTGCCTCTTTAGTTTGAATTTTGCATCTCCATGAACTTACCAGGCCTAAGAGATTGGAAAGGCAGCAAGCAACTTCATTCTAGAGGAGCTGAAGATGGATTATGTGTATGATTACATGTTTCACCTCTTAAATGAATACGCTAAGCTATTGACATACAAGCCTGCATTACCCCAAAATGCAAAGGAATACTGCTTGGAATCCATGGCATGCCATGCAACAGGATTAGAGAAGAAGTTCATGATGGAATCGATGGTGATGGGCCCAAAAGATTCAAGCCCATGCACCCTGGCTCCTCCCTTTGATCCTGCAGCCCTTCAAGCAATGAAGAGAATGAAAGAGAATTCCATAAAACAGGTAGAAACTTGGGAAAGACAAAATGTTTAGGTCCGTTCTGCATCTCTTATCTAATACAATAAGAGTTAATTTAATAAGATCTAGAGAGTAAATATTTTTCATTCGTCCTAGTAGTTATTTTACAATATATTCATTTGGTAAATCACATTTTCATAATAAAAAAAAGCTCTTTTCTCAAATAAGTATATTTGGTAAAATATTTAAGTAAGAGGTTTTAGAGGGTGGTTCTATAATTTTTAAAAATTGCAACAAGTACATTTCAAATAAACATGCCCCTTCATGCCTATGGGTCAACCTTCATATTGGACATTGAATGTGGATCGTCCATCATGTGGGCTAAACCTTCGAAGTGAGTCATTCATTATGTAGGGCTCGCCTTGGATGTGGACCATTCATCATTAGGGGTCAACCTTTGATGTGGACCGTCTATTGTATGGCTTACCATGATGCAGGTCATCCATCATGTGGGGCCCTTCAATGTCCACCACCCATTATATGGAGCCCACATTTGATGTATCGATCGTGTGGGCCCCACCTTTGAATTGGGTTGTCCATCATGCATGGCCCGCCTTGGATGTGGATCATTCATCATTAAGGGCCAACCTTTAATATGAATTGTCCACTATGAGGAGCCAACCTTGATGCTGGTCATCCATTAGGTGAGGCCCATTTGATGCGGGTCGTCAATCATGTTGGGCCACACTTTGGTATGGGCCATCATTATGTGGGGTCCACTTTTGATGTCTATTGTCCATCATGAGGGTGCACCTTTTATGTGGATCATCCACAATGTGGGGTCACTTTTGATATGGGTTGTCCATCATGCAAGACCTTGGATATTGGTCATCTATCATACGAGACCTTAGATGTGGGCCATCCATCAAGTCGGGCCCATTGATGTGGACCATCCATCACACAGGGCAACACTTTGATGTGGGCCGTCCATTGTTTGAGGCTCACTATATCCATTATGTGGGCCAACCTTGACATGGACCATTCATTGTGTGTGCCCACCTTCAATATGGGTCATTCATCATGTTGACCCACCTTTGATGTCAACTGTTCGTCATGTGGGCCCACCTTAAATGTCCACCTTTTATCATGTGGATCACACCTTGGATGCCGACCATCCATAATATGGGGTCTACTTGATGTGGATAGTTCGTCATGTGGGGCCACACTTTGATGCGAGCCATCCATCATTTGGGGCTCACTTTTGATGTGAATTGTCTATCATGTGGGGCTACAACTTGATATGGGCCATCCATCATGTGGGGCCCACCTTTGGTGTGAATGTGCATTATGTGGGCCCGCCTTGATGTAGACCATTCATAATGTGGGGTCCCACCTTCAAGTTGGAGAGAAAGATTACAAAGAGGTTTTAAGGAGGCAATTTTGATATTTTTGAAAATACTTAGAAACCTTAAACCTCTGCCCACTTAAGCTCATTAAGCTTTTGAAAAAGTAATCTCTCGATTAATTAACATTTAAGAGCTTAATTTCTAGTTTCTAAAAGAATAAGGTGTAAAATTAGAGTTTTACTAAACTGTCTATGTTGAAAATAAGACTTATTTTTTAGAAATAAGCAAATAAGATCTTATTAGTAGAGATGCCAAATGGCCACTTAGACTTCCTCTTTTTTTATTTATTTAGGGTGTGTTTGGTTGCACACCAAATCAATAAATATCATGATATTTGGTGCAACCAAATTCACCCTTACTCTTTTTCCAATATAATCAAAGAGATAAGGTTCTGACATATAATTAATTAGTCTAATTGATAATTATATATGTATATTAATGATAGAAATCCAATTTATATGAGTTTTAATAAAGTTGAGAGGATTTCAGGATTCATGGGTGAGGTTCGTGAATCTTGTCATATTTGTGTTATGTTGTACATGATTTGTTGGCCCATGGCAAACTTGACCCCATTCATTCTAACAAACATCACCAAACTTGTGATATTATCAAGGAAAATTAATAAAACAGTATTATTACGATAATATTGAGAGAATTTCAAGATCTCCATCTTTATCCATTGCTTAGGAGGTGATCCAAGCAGTGTTGGGCATTGTAGGGTCCAATGTGATGCATGTTTTATATCCAACTAAGTCCATTTCATCATATCTTTTTAATGCACGAGGCCAAGAATAAAGAAGATCCTAACTCCATGGCAAACATGGGGTTAAGACGCCCACCATTAAACCTTCCAAAGAACCATCATGGCGGGTATGAGAGGTCTTGCTCATTGTGACCGTTGATCCAAGGGACCTCATTACGGATAGGGAACCCTCTTAAATATCCCAACCCTTCTTTGACATATCTCGACTGCATCTTTCCTCTTTGTTTTTCTTTTTCTTTTCTTTTTTCTTTTTCTTTTTTCTAAAAAAAAAAAAAAAAAAAAAAAAATATTACACACGCACACACACCCCACACACACTCACGCTAGTGGAATTTCACCGCCTATGGGTACTCGAATCCTTGACCGCATCTTTCCTCTCGACCATGCTTCTTGGATGCCTCTCGACTACTTAATTTGCTTTTGGATATCTCTCGGTTGCTCCTTATTTTATTTTCCTTTTAGTTATGATTTAGTAAAAAATATTATAAATAGTTTTAAAGATCTTTAGCGTGCTATACATTTTTCTTATTTATAATATTTGTCGTTTTTTATCTTCTATTTTAAGAACAACCAAAAATAAAATACACCAAATTAAATTGTAATTGAACTATCATGGGTTTTAGTATGTATTTGTCACTCAAAAGTTGTTGGAGGAAAATTATTAGACAGTTAAAAATTAAAAGTATCCAGCTGCCCGCTACTACAAGCAAATTTTCACGAATCTTCAGTTCAGAGAATCTGAATTTGGGAATTTTACTTGGACTAAGTGTTGAGAAAATTTAAGCCCCTTGTACCGTATTTGAGCGCCAGTGTATCAAGAGTCAAACGCAGCCGGAGTATCTAACTGCACCCTTTTTTTTAACATCTGCAGAAGAAATCTCACCTAACTAACACCTCACAAGATTCCCCACTCTCAACAAGAAAAACTTCGATGCTCTGTCCGAGTGTGAAGATTGATACTCGAGCAAGGAGAAATTGCAAATGATCTATAAAACTAAATCAATCGAAACTGTCAAAGTGGTGTGACCCACTTTTAATTGATCCTACGCCAAAAATCAAGCTAGTTTCATCATTCAACTAGTCGATTGCAGTATGTTTAATGGACCTGTTGAAATAAAGAAATAACCAACGGTCAACATTCATCAAACAAGGGACCACAGATCAGACGTTAGGAATGTTTAACCAATCTTATATTAGGTTGATGACCTATCTATAGTAGGTCACATTAATTTGGACGGTTTAGATTGAATAATTGTATGCCACGTGTACGAGTAGCTCGGTGTAAACCATCATATACACCACCCCTTTCTCCATTTCATACTCGCATTTTTTGCGCCTTTCTGTCGTCTGTCGTTCTCTCTCATTTATACTCGGCCTTTTATACTCTATCACTTTTCTCCCTTCTGATCTTCTTGTTTCGTCCGATCTCTCTCTCTCTCAAAAGTTGCGATTACAAGGTTCTGGTCTGGAATCGGAGCGAATTCTTCCAAAAATGGGCCAATCCCGACACGGATAGGCCAAAAAGTTATGGGAAAGTGTAAAAAAGTATAGAAATTACTTTTTATTTTTAATTTTTTCCTTTAACTCGAATTGAGAAAGATCTATTCCTGATATAACAAAAAAAAAAAGGAGAACCACGGCGACTTTCTCTCCTCAAATTCGCTAAAAAGAAGCCAAAAATCTAAAGTTGATTTACTGGCCATACTTAAGAGGTATTTAAGAGTGAGTTTTCTTCCATTCTTGTAAATTATATTGTGCGCCTCTCATCCATGTTTAGATAATCAGATCAATGGTCTGGATCAGCAACACATGGGTCAACCATGTATGAAATTAGTAGCCCTAGCTGTCTGTACAATTGCTTAGGAGGTTATGAACCTATCTTGGCGACATAAATCTGATTGCGTACTGAGTCAACATTTTTGGGCCAACCTTGAATGTATGCGGTTTATCCACGCTGTTCATCCGCTTTTCCAGATCATTTTAGGGATTGAGCCCAAAATTGAAGGATATACAAAGCTCAATTGGACCACACGACATGAAACAGTGGGAACAATGATTTCTACCGTTGAAACCTTCCTAGGGCCCACAATGATGTTTATTTATTGAATCGACTATCTTTGGTAGCAGTCTATTGGATGTCCACCAATCAGCCTTTTATAACATCAATTCTCTGACACATGTAACTTGGGTCCCACAAGTCGGCAAGTTGGACGGTTGATCTGACTGCCACATGTACGATTTCTGAGTGCATGTGTAGGAGCATCACGCTCTTCCACCAATGTTGTCTTGCACAACGTGATAAAGAGAACCGTTGGTTGTTCGTTTACATCCTTTCGATTACATACTTGCAATCAGGAATTTAGTTTACAGTTGTGAAACTCAAACTTTCATAAAAGCAATGTTCATTTGACGGTGACCAATGAAACGAATGGATCGGTGGTGGGTAAACTCTCTTTCAACATTGAAATCATATATTCAAGTGCCCATGTGGTCTGGGTGTGTAAAAGTTAAAATATTTAAAATAATAATAAGAGAAATTTGTGAGAATACGACCCATTTATGGCCCATCTAGGAGAATAAGCCTACCTCATTTTTCATCGCGAGAATAGGCCCCAGCTGTACGGACACCTTTCCAAAGGTCGAAAATGCCCCTGCTTTTTTCCTTCAAACGGGAAGACGAGCGCTGACGCTCCTCGAACTCTGAATTGTACGAATGGTTCAAAAGATATCAAAGTTACATGGCCCCACAGTTATGTATTTGTTATATCCACAACGTTCATCCATATTTCGAGATCATTTCGGACCATTATCTTAAAAAAATAATCATATCCAAAGATCAACTGGACCACACCACAAAGAACAGCAGAAAATTGATTTTCACCGTTAAAAATTTTGTAGGGCCCACCGTAACATTTATTTTGCATCCAATCTATTCATAAGGTCACAAAGACCAGGATGAAGAGGAAAAACAAGTTTCATAATGATCCAAAACTTCTGTGACCCCTAAAAGGGTTTCAATGGTAGACGTTCAATCATCCACAGCCTTTAATGGTGTGGTCCACTTGATAGCTAGATCGGTCTTATTTTTCGTCTCAAGCCTTAATACGAGTTCGCCAAAAATATGGACGGTTTGGATATAACACATACCTCATAATAAGACCCACAAAAAGCGGTGGGATTACGCAAAAAATTTTAAACAATAATAATAATAATAATAATAATAATAATAAATAATAATAAAAAAAGTCTATTGAAATGTACTTCGGTATATCGATGTATCGAAGGTCTTTCAATATATCGAAAATGGTCCAGAATTGTCCAGTGAGTTTTCCTCAAAAATCCTACAATTTTTGATATATCGAAAGCCTTTCGATATATTGAAAAAGGTATTTTTACCTTTAACTACGGATTATAATCGTAGCGATAACCGTAGTCTGTGCCAGTTTATGAGATTTTTTTTTTATTTTTATTTTTTTTATTTTTTACATGGAGAAATTTATTCTACCTACAATTTTCTTTAATACATATTTATATAAATACGTATATATAAGCATATAAAAAAAAAATTCCCCTCTTTTTTTTCATTTATTTCTTTAATCATTTAACAAGAATATCTTCTAAACCAAAATTAGTTACTTGACGTACCATATATGATTTTGGGGTAGGAGAAGCTACTTTAGCCAACTAACCATGTTATTTTCCAAGATTCAATCAGGTCGATGGTCAAAAATTCATTTCATTCAAACCATGATCATTCCCATGTATTTCGCGGTCAATTCGCTTCAAACCAGGATTATTCCCATGCATTTCACGGTCATCCCAAACAATTCTGTGTTAATTCACAGTCATTTCGAGGCATTTCATGGTCAATTTCCTTCACTTCATGGTCATTTGCATGCATTTTGCGGTCAATTCGCTTCAAACCATGATCATTCTCATGCATTTCACGGTCATCCCAAACAATTCCGTGTTGATTCATGGTCATTTCGATGCATTTCACGGTCAATTCCCTTCACTTCACGGTCATTTGTATGCATTTCACTGTCAATTCGCTTCAAACCATGATCATTCCCATGCGTTTCATGGTCATACCAAACAATTCCGTGTTGATTCACCGTCATTTCGAGGCATTTCACGGTCAATTCCCTTCACTTCACGGTTAGTTGCATGCATTTCGCGGTCAATTCGCTTCAAACCATGATCATTCCCATGCATTTCACGGTCATCCCAAACAATTCCGTGTTGATTCACGATCATTTCGTGGCATTTCACGGTCAATTCCCTTCACTTCACGGTCATTTGCATACATTTCGCGGTCAATTCGCTTCAAACCATGATCATTCCCATGCATTTTATGGTCATCCCAAACAATTTTGTGTTGATTCACGGTCATTTCGAGGCATTTCACGGTCAATTCCCTTCACTTCACGGTCATTTGCATGCATTTCGTGGTCAATTCGCTTCAAACCATGATCATTCCCATGCATTTCATGGTCATCTCAAACAATTATGTGTTGATTCACAGTCATTTCGAGGCATTTCACGGTCAATTCCCTTCACTTCATGGTCATTTGCATACATTTTGCGGTCAATTCCCTTCAGTTCACGGTCATTTCCATGCATTTCACGGCCAATTCGCCTCACTTCACAGTCATTTCCATGCATATCACAGTCATTATCGCCTATTCCGTGTTGATTCACCGTCATTTCATCACAATTCACGGTCATGTCCCTTCACTTCACGGTCATTTTCGCGCATTTCACGGTCCAACCGCTTCACTTCACGATCATTTCCATGCATTTCACGATCATTCCCGCATATTCCGTGTTGATTCACGGTCATTTCGACGCATTTCATGGTCATACCCCTTCACTTCACGGTCATTTCAACGCATTTCATGGTTAATTCGCTTCACTTCACAATCATTTCCATGCATATCACTGTCATTCCCACATATTCCGTTTGATTCATGGTCATTTCGACACATTTCACGGTCATACCCCTTCACTTCACAGTCATTTCTACGCATTTGACGGTCAATTCGCTTCACTTCACGATCATTTCCATGCATTTCACGATCAATCCCGCATATTCCGTGTTGATTCACGGTCATTTCGACGCATTTCACGGTCATACCTCTTCACTTCACGGTCATTTTCTTGTATTTCACGGTCAATTCGCTTCATTTCACGATCATTTTCATGCATTTCACGGTCATTCCCGCGTATTCCGTGTTGATTCACGGTCATTTCGACGCATTTCACGATCATACCCCTTCACTTCATGGTCAATTCGCCTCACTTCACGGTCAATTCGCCTCACTTCACGGTCATTTCCATGCATATCACGGTCATTCCCGCCTATTCCGTGCTGATTCACAGTCATTTCGGCGCATTTCACGGTCAATTCCCTTCATTTCACGGTCATTTCCATGCATTTCACGGTAAATTTACTTCACTTCACGATCATTTCCATGCATATCACAGTCATTCTCACATATTCCGTGTTGATTCACGGTCATTTCGGCGCATTTCACGGTCAATTCCTTTTCATTTCACGGTCCTTTCCATGCATTTCACTGTCAATTCGCTTCACTTCACGGTCATTTCCATGCATTTCACGGTCATTCCGCCTATTCCGTGTTGATTCACGGACATTTCGGCGCATTTCACGATCAATTCCCTTCCTTTCACGATCATTTCCATGCATTTCACGGTCAATTCGCTTCACTTCACGGTCATTTCCTAAACCCTAAACCCTAAACCTAAAACTAAACCTAAACCTTTAACCTAAACTTATAACCTTAACCTAAACCTATTCTCAAATCCCAAAACCTTAACCTTTAACCTATAACCTAAACTTAAACCTTTAACCTATAACCTAAACGTATAACCGCGAAATGCATGGGAATGATCATGGTTTGAAGCGAATTAACCGCGAAATGCATGCAACTGACCGTGAAGTGAAGGGAATTGACCATGAAATGCCTCGAAATGACCGTGAATCAACACGGAATTGTTTGGTATGACTGTGAAATGCATGGGAATGATCATGGTTTGAAGCGAATTGACCGCGAAATGCATGGAAATGACCATGAAGTGAAGGGAATTGACCGTGAAATGCCTCAAAATAACTGTGAATCAACGCAGAATTGTTTAGGATGACCATGAAATGCATGGGAATGATCATGGTTTGAAGCGAATTGACAGCGAAATGCATGTAACTGACCGTGAAGTGCAGGGAATTGATCGTGAAATGCCTCGAAATGACCGTGAATCAACACGGAATTGTTTGGTATGACTGTGAAATGCATGGGAATGATCATGGTTTGAAGCGAATTGACCGCGAAATGCATGGAAATGACCATGAAGTGAAGGGAATTGACCGTGAAATGCCTCAAAATAACTGTGAATCAACGCGGAATTGTTTAGGATGACCATGAAATGCATGGGAATGATCATGGTTTGAAGCGAATTGACAGCGAAATGCATGTAACTGACCGTGAAGTGCAGGGAATTGATCATGAAATGCCTCGAAATGACCGTGAATCAACACGGAATTGTTTGGTATGACTGTGAAATGCATGGGAATGATCATAGTTTGAAGCGAATTGACCGCAAAATGCATGCAAATGACCGTGAAGTGCCTCGAAATGACCGTGAATTAACACGGAATTGTTTGGGATGACCATGAAATGCATGAGAATGATCATGGTTTGAAGCGAATTGACCGCGAAATGCATAGGAATGATCATGGTTTGAATGAAATGGATTTTTGACCATCGACCTGATAGAATCTTGAAAAATAACAAGGTTAGTTGGCTAAAGTAGCTTCTCCTACCCCAAAATCATATATGGTACGTCAAGTAACTAATTTTAGTTTAGAATATATTCTTGTTAAATGATAAAGAAATAAATGAAAAAAAAGAGGGGAAAAAATTTATATATGCTTATATATACATATTTATATAAATATGTATTAAAGAAAATTGTAGGTAGAATAAATTTCTCCATGTAAAAAATAAAAATAAATAAATAAATAAAATTTCATAAATTGGCATAGACTACAGTTATGGCTACGGTTATAATCCGTAGCTAAAGGTAAAAATATTTTTCGAAAGGCTTTTGATATATTGAAAATTGTAGGATTTTTGAGGAAAACTCACTGGACAGTTCTGGACCATTTTCGATATATCGAAAGACCTTCGATATATTGAAGTACATTTCAATAGACTTTTTAATTATTATTTATTTATTATTATTATTATTATTATTTTAAAATTTTTTACTAGTATAATCCCACTGCTTTTTGTGGGTCTTATTATGAGGTATGTGTTATATCCAAACTATCCATATTTTTGGCGAACTCGTATTAAGGCTTGAGACAAAAAATAAGACAGATCTAGCTATCAAGTGGACTACACCATTAAAGGCTGTGGATGATTGAACGTCTACCATTGAAACCCCTTTAGGGGTCACAGAAGTTTTGGATCATTATGAAACTTGTTTTTCCTCTTCATCCTGGTCTTTGTGACCTTATGAATAGATTGGATGGAAAATAAATGTTACGGTGGGCCCTACAAAATTTTTAACGGTGAATTTTCTGCTGTTCTTTGTGGTGTGGTCCAGTTGATCTTTGGATATGATTTTCTTTTTTAGATATGGTCCGAAATGATCTCGAAATATGGATGAACGTTGTGGATATAATAAATACATAACTGTGGGGTCCATGTAACTTTGATATCTTTTGAACCGTTCGTACAACTCGGAGTTCGAGGAGCATCAGCGCTCGTCTTCCTGCTTGAAGGAAAAAGCAGGGGCATTTTCGACCTTTGGAATGGCGTCCGTACAGCTGGGGCGTATTCTCGCAATGAAAAATGAGGTGGGCTTATTCTCCTAAATGGGCCATAAATGGGTTGTATTCTTGCAAATTTCTCTAATAATAATAATTAATTAATTAATTAAGGCCCTTGCTCCATCATGTGAAGGGCCATGGTTAGAAAAATGGACAGTTGGCTCCTCTTCTTTTATTGACAACTTTGCATAGATGAGTGCATTACTGCCTGGTCATCAACACGGGGTGACTCACCTAATTAGAAGTTCACATGCACGTTGTCACGAATTTGCTGGATCCAAGGAACCACAAGGTTGGAGAATCTCTAATTGCAGGGCCCACCATTATATGTATGTCTTACATCCACACCATCCATCCGTTTTACCATCTCATTTTAGGGCATGCATAAAAAACAAAGCAGATCCAAATCTCAGGTGGACCACACACAGGAAACAGTGATGATTGAATGCACACCATTAAAAACTTCTTGGGGCCATAAAAGTTTTGGATCAAGCTGATATTTGTGCATTCCCTTCATCTAGATCTGTGTAACCTTGTCAACAGTTTGGATGAAAAATAAACAGTACTGTGGGCACTAGAAAATTTTAATGGCGGACATTCAATCACCACTATTTCCTATGATGTGGTTGACCTTATGTTTCGATCTACTCTATTTTTGGAAGTATCACCTAAAATGAACCGGTAAACCTGATTGACAGCATGGATATGAAACACATACATCAGGGGTGGCCCCACAGTCATGGATCTACCGAATCGGCCTCCCATGTCTGATCCCTCATAAGTGGAATAATTTTCTATGGAGAAGGGTAAAATCACGCAGGTTACACCTCATGAAAAGTGGTGAGTTATTCAGCGTACGTACATGCAGGGCAATTTGGACCGTCCATAATCAGGGGTCCAAAATTGATGGAGCGCTGCAAAAGTTGACACCGATCGGAACATCCTAACCGTCTAATCAGTGACCATCCAATTGACGGTGAGGAGACATCGTCAGGTTCTAGAAAATGAATGGGTGAAATTAAATGGTTATATCATCCAACTAACGTGATATCCATTTCACGCACAACCACAGAACTGTGGCCCCCAGTTCTAATAGAAATTTACGACTATGGACCCCACCTTTTATCCAGTGGTTTTTTTGAAGCAATATAAACTTAACATACGCACTTAGACCTCCTCATACGGACATCCCATTCCATGCCGAAAATACTCCTTTTCATGGAAAATGCTTTTCCTCTCCATTTCCTCTGTTTGCTTTTCCTCTCCCTTTCCACTGCTGCTTTCACCGCCGTTGCTTTCACCCCCTTTCCTCACTGCGTCTCCGGTAGAAAGACAAAAAAAAAACCCTTTTCGTGGGCCCCCCTTATCAGCATTTTGTCTTCTTCTGAAAATGGTCGGTCCAGTGAAAAAAGCACACAGCACAGGTATATATATATTATTACACATGCACACACACCCCACACACTCACGCTGGTGGAATTTCACCACCTATGGGTACTCGAACCCTTGACCAGGAGTTGAAACTCTTGAGAGTTTACCACCGGAGCAAGATTAAGTACCCTAGCACAGGTATATTTTAAACTCAGTTAGGCCCACAATGAATGTATGTAGTATATCCACGCCGTTCATCTATTTTTCCATCTATTTTAAGGGGTTGAACCCCAAATTGAAGTATATCAAAAGATCAAGTGGATCATACCACGGGAAACAATGGGCATAATGATTTTCTAGTTTCCCCCGCTCAATTTCATGTTTGCCCCGCTGATTTTCTAGTTTACCCCGCTGAATTCCTAGTTTGCCCCGCTGAATTTTATGTTTCGCCCAAGTTGAGCAGTTCTGGTCACTTTCTTGGATCGCCACCCGCGATGGACGTCAAGCCCACTAAGACGAACGTCTTTCTTTATCCTCGGGTTTAGTGGCCCACTAATGAGCGGTCTAGAACTTATTCGGATAATGATGACAATTTTTGAATGAATTTGGTATGAAGATTTCTTGTGCGCAGTTGTTAGGGTCTAGATTAACTAAGTTCATAGTATGGCCTATTAGAAATTAGCGAAAATGGTAATTCGGTCATGATCACTCTAAATCGTTAGTTCTTAGGCTAAATGAATAACTGGTAGAGCTAGGCAGAATCTGACTGATCCGACGAATCCGATTCGATCCGACTTGATCTGACCTAATTTGATCCGAACCGAAGGTCATGATCGGGTCGGATCGAGTAGGCCCACTCAAATTCGACCGTACACCGAGTCGAGTTCGGATCAATGACCAATCCAGACCGATCCGATCCGGAATCCGATCCAATTGGATCTGATTCAAATCGAACTGAATTGATCTGCATAGTGTTAATTTAATGCTGTTTTATGTATTGTTGTCTACTTGAAATTGAGATATACCTCATTTTTTTTTTTTTTTAAATATCATAAAATTATCTAGAAAAATAGATGAACGGTGTGGATGAGATAAATACATCATGGTAGTGTCCACTTAGCATAGACCACCGTTTCCACCACCATGAAGCACGGACCACCATTTCACCCTCGCCTCGAGCAACAAGCTCTGGTGCATTGATGGGACGAGGCCCCTAAATTTTGATGGAAACAGACTGGCTACTCTCCCTGCCACCGGCCAATGGCAGGTGGTCAGTGCTCTGTGAGCCCAACCATGATGTATGTGTTTCATCCATGCTGTCCATATATTTTTCTAGATCATTTTAGAGTATGTGACCAAAAATAATATATATACCAATCTTAAATGGACCACATTACAGGAAACAACAATGAATGAACGTCGACCATTGAAAACCTTTTGGGAGCCATACAAGCTTTGGATCAAGCTTAATTTTGTTTTTTCCCTTCATCTAGGCCTAGAAGGATTTTAATGGTGGATATCCAATCACTATTATTTTCTTGTGGTGTGGTCCACCTGAGATGTATTTCCTTCTATTTTTTGGGGTTAAGCTTTAAAATGATTTATAAAAATGGATGAAACACATACATCATAGTGGGGCCCACAAAGCACCGACCGTCAGCCACCATGCTGGTGGCATGGGGAGTAGCAATCCTTTTCGTTCCAAAAAAGCTCTCGTGTATTGACTGGACGCGACCGAAAGCCTTTCGCAGCAAGTTCCTACGCTTGGAACTTAGGTGGGGCCTACAGTGATTTTTTTGAGAAATCCACTCCATCTATCCGTTTTGTGAACTCATTTTAGGACACAAGCCAAAAAATGATCTGGATCCAATACTCAGGTGGGCTAAAAACATAAGGATTGAACGTCTACAGTTGAAATATTCGTGTGGCCACAGAAGCTTTGAATCATGCTAGTATTTGTGTTTTCATTTCAACCCAATAGGAACAACATTATAAATGGTAAAGATGGCATGCAAACATCATCATAGACGCTAGGAACGTTTCAACGGCAGGAATTTCCCTACACATTTTCCTTTATTGCAGCCCACTTGAGTCTTGGATCCTGTTCAGTTTTGGTCTCAAGTCCTAAAATGATCTCACAAAACTGATGGAAGGTGTGGATTTCTCGCAAACATCACGGTGTGCCCCACCTAACTTTAAGTGCAGTAACTTCCTACGGAAGGCTTTTGCAGGAAATCCGCGTCCGCATTGACACAACGAGACGTCCTGAAGTTGGCAGGTGTACTGTGCACCAGCACTGTATATTTGCATTGACGTTAGCAAATTATGTGGGTCCCATCATGAGGTATGTGTTATATCCAAACCGTCCATCCATTTGGCAGGCTCGTCTTAAGGCTTGAGCCGAAAAATAAGACAGATCTAAAGATTAGGTGGACTACACTTCAAAAAGCAGTGGGGGTCGAACATCTACCATTGAAACTCTTTTAAGGGTCACTGAAGTTTCGGATCAATATGAAAAAAAATTTTCCTCTTCATCCATGTAGTTGTTACGTTATTGATAGATTGGATGAAAAAATAAACATTATGGTGGGCCTTACAAAATTTTTAACGGTGATTAAAAAAAAAAAAAGAACTCAATCCGAACAGTAGCCAATCCGATCTGAGTCAGTTTTCTTGACCGCGTCGAACTCAGTTCAGGTCAGTCTAACATTGCAACGAATCGGATCGAGTTAGATGACCCAGACTCAGTCCCGGATCGAATCGTGTTCGAGTCAAGTCATGAAAATTTTGGATTGAGTCGAGTTGAACACAATCCGGTCCGACTCGACTCGATGCCCACCTTTAGTAACTGGGTTGATTTGGTTGATTAATTAAGATCTGACCCATAGTTGTCTCGGCTTTAGGTAGGTCTTTATTTAGTTATGGTTGTCTCGATTGGTCAGTGATAGGTTGATTAGATTTGGGCCCTAGATGAACAAATCACGAGGCTAGACTTGAGGTTTAAGTGATTGGGTGGATTCATTGGCTTCGTGCAATTCATTAATCAAATTTGTGCCATTTTGTATTGGTATCACTTACGTATAGGCTCACCTTGAGCGTCAAGGGTCACTAAGTGACAACATAAGCTAGTTATATATAAAAAAAAAAATTTAAGATTTTTTTTTTTTTTTTTGAAAATCCAAAATAACAAAAATTCAGGACATTACACATGGTTTGATCTAGCCCAAGCTCCTCTACTGAAAATTTTAACAGAGAGTAATTTTGTCATGATTTGTTTTTATAACCCTTTCGTGTTTCCAAAATGATTTTTCTACCGATGTCTATTCGTGTTGTGACCTATTTGATGAATGGTCTAGTTTTTTATGTTTTAAAAAATAATAAATTTAAATATTTATTGACCAAGGGGTCTGATTCCAAGTTCAGCTCTCGAGTTCGGTTCTACTGTTCGGTTCAATTCTACAGAACTTCAAACTGATAACCAAACCAAACTAACTGATTCTTTGATTTTCAAAACGAGAACCAAAACTGGTGCACTTTAAAACCCGACCAAACTGTGTAGTCTGATCGGTCCTGGTCTGATGTACCGGTTTTACCAATTCCGTGTGCACCCCTAGATAGTAGGCCTTAATTTTGATGATCATAAACCAAAAGTTACATTAATATGATACTTTAACATTCCAAATTCAATGAACAAAAGTCCATTAATCAATGTCTAGGAATTAGGATGGATTAATCCATCTGATTCTTAGGTGTTGAGCAATGCCTGGTAGCTCCATTATTTGGCCATTTTAATTTGAATAACTAGGTCAATACAAATTTCTAATAACTGCATAGCGGCCACGATACTGTCGGAGTATCAAATCACCCCTCCATCTTATATTGAATTCTTATATTCACATTACATGCAAAAGATAAGGCCAATACAAAACTTAAATGGACCACACCACTAGGAACAAGATAAAATCTAGTTCATTGATTATAATTCCATGCTTCACCAAATACAAATTTCACTCAGTATACTATTTTCTCAAAGGAATAATTTGATCCCATTTGAGATTGGACCATAGTCAAAATACCATGGTATTTCCATAATTATAGTCATTGTGTAATAGTGGTGTTAATTCCACCTAATGCAGTTCAATTCCATTTAATAGTCCATTTCAAGCAAACCCTAAGTTCATTCAATGGCCTGCCTGAGTTTTTCTATCAGGCATGTCTATTTTCACTTCATCCTCGTGAGCAACAGCTAATGATTAATGGACTTGATGAAACACACAAATCTATAGTTGGTATCACATGCCCATTGTTTCCTATGGCATGCCCCAAAGGAGTTGTGGCTCAGACTGATTTTTGGCCCCTAGGCCTTGAAGCTAGTGGCAGACCTGATGAATGGTGTGGATGTCCCTCATAAGACATAGTGGGTCTACAGCCTTTATTGTCAGATGACTTAGGTAAGACAAGTGTTGTAGAAGACTCCAGTTCCACTGGCGGATATCGTGAGCGATAGTCGCAATGGAGGATAACGTGACCATGGACCGTGATCCGGAATCCGACTTACAAGTTTAATCATAGACAGGGCCTGACCTCACATGCAGGGTGTGATCAATTTTTGTTCTGGGCTTGGTCTCAAATCTGACGCAGCAATGGATGATCACCGTCTTCTTGAGGGGATAATTACTCCGAATCCACCGAACTTTTCTGGACTCTTTATAGAGATTCATCGAATCCACAAGAAAAAAAAATTGAAAATAAAATAAAAATTCTAATAAATTTGAAAATAAATTGATTCATGGTAAAAATGAATATATAATCCTTTAAATAGTGATATCAACCCTAGTATGAAGTTTCAAAATCCAACTCAAACTCATACTCCCTAAAAAACATGACTTACTATAAATAGTAAACTTACTATTAATAGATGGTCATGATTTCTACTAGATTGCATGGTTTTCATCCAAATTAGTAAATGTACAATTTGGCCTAACCACATTATTCTACTAATTTTTCTAAGCCCTTTTCCGGTTGGGCACAACTCATAAAGCTCAAAGGATCAAGAGTTATATGATCAAACTAAAACTTACTATAAATACTAAAAATGAAATTAAAATGGATTTTCAACCATCGATTTGATGGAATCTCGCAAATCCAGCGTGGGCAACTGACATAGCCGGGTTGGTTAGCTAGAGTAGCTTCTCCTGCCCAAAATCATATATGCTACATCAAATAACTCATTCTAGTTTGCGAGATACGCCAGCTTTAGGGTTCTAACGGTTCTGATCACTTTCGCCTCCGATCGGGGCCTTCTGTGGTCCATATTAGCTATGAAATTGTCCATGACTGACTCCACATCGAAATCATTTTAGCCTATTAAGGTCACAAAGACCTGGACGAAAGGAAAACACAAATATCAGCTTGATAAAAAACTTGTGTGGCCCTCAAGAGTTTTCAACTAAAGGCAACCGGTCCCTACTATTTTTTGTGATGTGGTCCGCTTGAGCTTTGGTTATGCTTTTTTTCTTTTTTTTTTTACAGACACACCCCTCACACGCACGCTGTAGTGGAATTTCACCACCTATGGGTACTCGAACCCTAGACCCGGTGTTGAAACTCTTGAGAGTCTACCACCCGAGTAAGAGTAAGGACCCAACTTTGGATTATGCTCATTGTTGGGCTCATGCCCTAAAATGATCTTGCAAAACGGATCAACTGAATGAATGAAACACTACATCATGGTGGAGCCCATAGAATTAGGCCGGTTCTCCAGTCAATCCGGTCTTCCATATTCAACTTTCCACAAGGGACTATGACTATGACAAGCAACATGGACACAGTGCCGGGCATCAACGTTGCCGTTACGTAAGAAAAAAAACTTGGATACTCTGCAAGCGTTTGATGGTTGATATACACGTGCTCAGGAATTCCACACGTGGCATGTAAGTAATTGAAGCTAGATCATCTAGATTGCAATTCTTAATTTAAATTATTATTGGGCACTTAAAGAGTTCAAATTAGAAAAATACTTACCAGTACAAATTCGATCATCACCATCAGAATTTCTGATGGATGAATCAATTGATTCTTTGGGGATGAGCCATCAATTTTAGCCACACAAGTTTAGGATTGGATTACTTGATATGATTCTTAGGTGACATGCAATCCATGGTAGCCACACAAGTTAGACAGTTAAATTTGAATTATGGTGTCAAAACAATTTTCCAGTACCTGCACATCAACCACTATACTGCCAGAGTATGTAATCACCTGCTCCATCTTATATTGAGATTTTATTTTATTTTTTTCCTTTTAATTTTGTTGACTCCTTTAGAAGTCTGCTGGTGGGTGGGTGGGTGTCCAGTCATTGTCATCAAGGAGCAGCGGAACCAGTTTGTTTGTTTGTGTGAAAGAGAATATATAGCGAATGAAGTTGGTGCATGTACTTCCAAAACAGAAAAAGCGCTGCGGAACCTCGATAAGGGGCTACCGGAATCTCTACAAAACCTGATTTACACGACTTAGACTTGGGGCCGGCATGTTGTATGTGTGTCATCCACTCGGTCCATCACATGAGAATTATTAAATTCACCATACGTCAGGCTTACTTTTGCATTTTCTCTTCATCTTCATGAGCCACAACTGATAATTAACGGGTTGGATGAAATACAAACACTATGGTGGCCCTACACAAAATCCTGTGTTTGGCATCCCATACCCATTTTTCCCTGTGGTGTGCCCCAGCCGAGCCGTGGCTGGTAGTGATTTTTAGCCCCAGTACCTGAAAGCTAGGGGCAGACCTGATGAATGGAGTGGATGTCCTACATAAAACATATTAGGCCCACAGAGCTCTATTGTTGTATCTGTTGAGTAAAACATGTGTTATAAGGATTCCAGTACCACTAGAGTGTAAGGCCATAACCATGCTTTCAGTTTGTACACGTGGGGCCATTGTTTGGTGATCCAGACCATTGGTTTGTTGGGCCACACAACGAATGTAAACCCACATCCCCCAAAACTCTTCAATAGGGCAATCCTATACAGCAAATGAAAAGTGAAGTAGAAAAACAAAATCAACGGTCAAGACTGTGTCACTGAATATCAACGGGTCCTCGATCCTCCACTAGCTTTTGAATGTTTGTTTGGATGTTTTGCGAAAACAGTAATGTTCATATGCGTAGTATAGTAACACATGCTCAAATTTTTTAGTTTCTATAACCGAGCCTATGGTTCCAATATCCATGACATTAGCGTACTGGACGCCACCACCATGGATGGACTACCACCCCGAATTACCCTCCCTATGCTTGCACTTGTACAATTGCACATTTAAAAAACGAAAATTACAGGATTCAAGATTCATTAGGAAGTTCAGGTCAAAGGTTGGATGGTTAATATCTACCAAACATAGTTGGGGTCAGTAAAAGAAGAGGAGCCAACCGTCCATTTTTCTAACCCTGGCCCTCGAGATGGATAGAGCAAGGCCTTAATTTTTATTTTTATTTTTATTTTATTATTCTTTTAACTTTTATACACCAATAACACAGGGGCACTTGAATATATGATTTCAATGTTGAAAGAGAATCTACCTATCACTGATTGATCCATTCGTTTCATTGGTCACCGTCAAATGAACGGACCAAAAAGATTGTTTTTATGTAATGGAATAGATGTAAACGATCAACCAATGGTTCTCTTTATCACGTGGTGGAAGACAACATTGGTGGAAGAGTGTGATGGTCCTACACATGCACTCAGAAATTATACATGTGGCAGTTAAATCAACCGTCGAAATTGTGGGAACTAAGTTACATGGGTCAGAGAATTGATGTCCTAACAGGCTGATTGGTGGTCATCCAATGGACTCCTACCAAGATAGTCGATCCAATAAATTACAAATGTCTACTAATTATAGTTTCGGATAATTCAATCAACTGGAATTAAGGTCATCACCTTTTTTCCTTTTTTTTTTGGACGGTCTGATCAATTTACTTTTGTGCCACATTTACATTATTTCAGTGCATGTGCATGTACCACCACACTCTTCCCGAGTCTTCGAACAAGTGTTTTTGGGTCGTCGCCTGGGGAGAAATTTAGGACTGTGACCCCACCTTTTATTCAGCTGTTTTTATGAAAGAAGACAAACTTTGTTTCGCAACTTAGACCTACTCGTACGGTCAGTGAATTTGAGGACGAAAATACCCCTCCCTTCCTTTCGAAGACGAGCACTGACGCTCCTCCAACTGAGAGTTGTACGAACGGCTGAGAAGAGATCAAAGTTACATGGCCCACAGCTATGTATTTATTATATCCACAACGTTCATCCATATTTAGAGATCATTTCGGAGCATTACTCAAAAAAAAAAAAAAAAAATCATATCCAAAGATCAACTAGACCACACCACAAAGAGCAGCAGGAAAATTGATTTTCACCGTTAAAAATTTTGTAGGGCCCACCAGAACATTTATTTTCCATCCAATCTATTCATAAGGTCACAAAGGCCTGGATGAAGAGGGGAAAAAAAAAATTTCATAGTGATCCAAAACTTCTGTAACGCCTAGAAGGGTTTCAATGGTAGACATTTAATTCCTGCCTTTTACAATGTGGTCCACTTGATAATTAGATCTATCTTATTTTTCGCCTCAAGCTTAATATGAGATCACCAAATAGATGGACGGTTTGGATATAACACAGACCTCATGATGGGACTCACAAAAGCAACACAAGCAAAAAAAAAAAAAAAACCAAAAGCAACACGGCAAAAAAAAAAAAACAAACAAGCAAATGCCGACGGCCGCTATGGCTATAGCTACGGTTTTAATCCGTAGCTAATGTATATCGAAATTGCAGGCCAGTTAGTATCGCGCAATTATGGCTACGGTTATAATCCGTAGCTAAATGGTCCCATTGACTCTTCCAACTGAATTTAACTCGCTTCTTTCTTTTTCGTTGTAATCCCCACGGCGTTTTGTGGGTCCCATTATGAGGTATGTATTATATCCAAATCATCCATCTATTTGACGAGCTCGTATTAAGGCTTGAGGCGAAAAATAAGACAGATCTGGCTATCAAGTGGACCACACTGTAAAGGGCAGTGAAGGATTGAACATTAACTATTGAGCGGGCCAAATTGGAAACAACGTGAAGTCTCTTGGGCGCCACAGAAGTTTTAGATCAATATGATATTTGTATTTTCTCTTCATCCATATCTTTTTGATCTTATGAAAAGGTTGGTTGATAAAAAAACATCCCAATGGGCCCTAGGAAGGTTTCAATGGTAGAAATCACTGTTTCCACTGTTTCCTGGTGTGGTCTAATTGAGCTTTTGATATACTTCAATTTTGGGGTTCACCACTAAAATGATCTGGAAAAGCAGATGAACGGCGTGGATAAACCACATACGTTCAAGGTGGGCCTAAAAAGTTTACTCAGTATGCAATCCGATTTATGTGGCCGAGTTAGGTACATAACCTAAAAAATTATTGTTTGGACCCACACAACGTTTATCAGAGAGGTGTCAAGAAGGACGGTTGGGAGGGGCTGCTGCAGAGAAGAAAGTGAACCATACCACTCGCATTAATTAGGCACTTGTGAATGGAATCCAAGCCTTTGTAGGCATTTCACAAGTGAAATATGAACCATTTGACCAACAACAACCAATGGTCTGGATCACCAAACATAGTTGCTTTAAAAAAAAAAAAAAAAAAAAAAAAAAAAAAAAAAAAAAAAAAAAAAAACTTAAATCACCTAATCACATCAATTAATTCTTTTAACTTTTCCACTTTTCAAAAGTTTTGCTCAAGAAAGACATAGTTGATAAGTCTACTGGTGGGTGTCCAGTCTGGTTTAAAATTTTGAGTTATGGAGGATTAAGATAAGTATCAACCTGAGTATCAACTATGTCTTTCTTGATATTGAGAAGTACTCAGGAAAAAATAATTTTGAGTTATGGAGGATTAAGATAATTAGTCTATTAACCAAGTAAGGCGAAACTAAGGCTCTTGAGGAGTGAAAATCAACTATGAAGGATGGAGAATAAGATACTCTTGGAAGTAATGCTTTAGCCTCCATCCGTTTGTGTCTCACGAATGAAGTTCTCTACAATGTTATAAGGGAGAAAACTGCGGCTAAGTTAGGAACGAAGTTAGAGGATGTTCATGTGAAAAAATCATTTGAAAATCGCCTACACTTGAAGCTACAGTGGTATAACTTCAGGATGGTAGATATCAGAGATTTAGAGGCCCACATCGGCAACTTTAATAAATTGGTGTGCAAATTGCTGAATATTAAGGAAGTGATCAAAGATGAGGAGCAAACATGTATGTTATTGAATTCTCTTTCGGCATTATATGAGTCATTCAAGGACACGATGTGCATCACAAATAAAATCCTGAGTGTCGACATCGTTATCTCAGCTCTTCAAGAGAAGGCCATGAGAAAGCTTAACGACGACATGGGGACATCTTCCGATGCACTGATTACGAGGAGCAGGAATTCTGGACAAGGTACAGGATCTTCAAAATCTAGATCCAAATCCAAGGGTAAGGGCAAAAGAAAGTTAAAGTGTTGGAACTGTGGGATAGAAAACACATGAAGAAAGATTGTGCAAATCTTAAATCTAAGAGAGAAGAATCTGAGGCTTCGTATAGGGAAGCCAACGTTGTCACGTCAGATGGATTGAGTGGATGTGATGGTAATGTCTTGTCCGTGTCTACGATCAGACGCCCATACGATGATCGTAAGGGCGAGTGAATTCTAGACACAGGGGCATTCTTTCACATGACTCCTCATCAGAGTTGGTTCGCCAGCTACAAAGAGTACGATGGTGGATAGGTGTTTACGGGCAATAACAGTGCCTGCAATATCGTGGCTGTTGGTACGATGCGCATTAAGATATTTGATGGGACAGAGCGTACCTTAACTGAGGCAAGTCACGTTTCCGACATAAAGAAGAGTCTAATTTCTCTCGGTGCACTCGAGGCTATAAGATGCAAGTTCACGAGTATTGATGGTGCTTTTAAAGTATCTAAAGGGGCATGGGTAATCATAAAAGTGCAACGACTCATTCCACCTTTGCAAGTGTGTAGCATACTAGCCACAACAACATGAGCGAGCATGACATGAAGGCTGAGACGCGCGGACAGAGATATAGAGCATGTGGAGCAGCTACCTGTGAGCAGAATTATACAACATAATAGTAAGATATCCGCGAGGTACATGGACGTTTCCAACATAGCATATGCTCTCGTTAAAGACAATGAGGATCTGTTTATTATTCAGATAGCTTCAAGTGAGCCTGGTGCTGAGAAGTGAAAGGTGACTGTGGACGATGTGATAGACTCGTTATACCAGATCAACACATGGGAGCAGGTAGAGCTTCCAGTGGGCTGGAAAGTGGTTGGATACAGGTGGATCTTTAAGAGGATATAGATATAGAGTAAGGCTGGTAGCGAAGGGTTATGCTCAGAGAGAAGGGATCGACTTCTCAGAGATATTCGCGCCAACGGTCTAATAGGTGTCTATCAGATTCGTGTTGGCGCTGGTTGCCCAATACGATCTCGAGCTGAAAGGATGAATGTGGAGACTGTATTTCTGCACGGGAAATCGTTATTCATGAAACAACCAAAGCGGTTCGAAGTTTAAAGGGGCTGAGAAAAAAGTTTGCAGGAGTTCGTGGTACAACCCGTCGCCTAGGCAGTGGTATAAATTTTGATTTCTTCACGGTGAGTCAGGAATTGTATATTTATGGCATGTAGATCGTCGATCATGTCATGTCTGGAATCAACGTACTAAAGACTCGGTTAAGTGGGACATTCGAGATAAAGGATCGGGGGCTGCAAAGATGGTTCTTGGTATTGATATTTGTAGATACTAGAAGAAAAACAAGCTTTGGTAATCACAATTAGAATACCTTGAGTAGGACAACCGTACATTAATCAGGCTTTTTGAATATTGTTCAATTCTCTACTTAGAATATTGTTGGACAACTAAGGTACCTTGCTATAGAAAAATAGTTAATTAACTGTCTGAATTCAAAGAATAACCATCGACCATTAATCAGGCTTTTTGATAGCCCAATTGATCTGATTATGAGGTGATTAACTATTCAACATATGTTATGTAATTTGGACTTTTATTATTATATGGATGGTATACAATCTCTAAGTACCTAAGTACCTGAGTATCAACCATCGTGCTATGCCGGTGTCTCAAAAACTCGCCCACTGTCGAACGCGGTTTTCCTGCTAAACTGCGCTGGTATGCTAGGTGAGCCCACCGTGATGTTTGGAAGAAATCCACCCCGTTCAGAAGACATCATTTTAGGACACGAAAACGAAATTTAGGCGGATCCAAAACTCAAGTGCGCCATACAAGAGAGAAAACTGGGAAGAGAGCTTCATACGGTTGAAACTTTCCTGGGCTCCACCTTGATGTTTATATGCCATCCAGACCGTTTATTAGGTCGTTCCCGCTGGGATGAAGTGAAAAAACGAAAAACGTAGTCTGATATAAAACGCTGGTCATAAAAATATTTCAACGGTGGTCACTAAATCCAAACTCTTTCCTCTCGTGCGGCTCATTTGAGTTTTGCATCCACCTGATTTTCGGTTGTATGTCGTAAAATGATCTCAAAAGTGGATTTCTCAAAAACATCTCCATGGCCCCACCTAGCGTCTCAGCGCAGGAACTTCCTGGGAAAATCCGCGTCCCACATCGTCCGTTGAAAAGTCTACTGTACTTGCTAGCTTCGACGTTTCCTTCCTCATCTCTCTTATATACAGAAGTGAGGTAAAGCTCTCTGGCATACTTTGGGAATTGTGTGATAATGAGTGGGTCAGTGAGAGTTCTCTTTCTTTCAGTTCTTGTGTTTCTAAGTGCTGAAATCATTCAATCCACATCTTATGATGGAGAAGTGAAGGAGGTTTGCATAGAAAGGGAGAGACAAGCCCTCCTCGACTTCAAACAAAGCCTTATAGATCCAATGAATCGGCTCTCTTCTTGGGTGGGCTATGATTGCTGCAGATGGAGCGGAGTGGGCTGCAACAACAAAACAGTGCACGTCACCAAGCTGAACCTTCAAAACCCCTTTCCTTTCAAATTCAACTCGTCATTGTCTGGGAAGATAAATCCTTCTTTGCTTCAGTTGAATCATTTGGATTACTTGGACCTGAGCTCCAATGATTTTGGATACAAACCCATCCCAAACTTCATTGGTTCATTCAAGAAACTGAGATATCTTAACCTTTCCTCTTCTGGCTTTGCTGGAACAATTCCCCATCATCTCGGTAATCTCTCTAGCCTGGTTTATCTCGATCTTCATCAACGTTTTCGGTCTACTCTGGAAGTTGATAACCTTCATTGGCTTTCTGGTCGTTCTTCTTTGCGACACCTTGATCTGGGATACGTGAACCTCAGTCAGTCCCATGATTGGTTACCGGTCATTAATATGCTTCCTTCTCTGTCTGAGTTACGCCTCCCCAGTTGTGATCTTCCTAACATTACTACTTCTCTTCCATATGTTAATTTCACTTCCCTTTCAGTCCTTGATCTTTCCTGGAATGAACTTGGCCCGAGAATTCCAGATTGGTTGTTCAATCTCAGCAGCTTAGAGTATCTAAATTTTGAAGGGAATCATTTTCAAGATCCATTTCCTCAATCTCTTGGAAAACTTTCATCCTTGAAATATTTGTACCTTGGTCGCAACAAATTGAATGGCCCTATTCCTGAATCTCTTGGATATCTTTCATCCTTGGAAGATTTGCGACTTCAATTGAACAACTTGAGTGGTCCTATTCCTGAATCTCTTGGAAAACTTTCATCCTTGAAACATTTGCATCTTAGGGGCAACAACTTGAATGGGTCTTTACCCGAGAGTCTTGGACAACTTTCAGAACTAATCAATCTAAGGATATCTTCTAATTCGTTGGAAGGTAATGTGTCAGAAGCACACTTTGCCAGTCTAACCAAATTGGAATCATTGGATATCTCCTTCAATTCTTTAGTTCTTAAAGTAAGCTCCAATTGGATTCCACCTTTTCACCTCAAAGATATCAGAATGAGGTCTTGTCAAGTGGGTCCTCAGTTTCCTGCATGGCTTCGTGAGCAAAGAGACTTTTTCAAACTCGACTTATCCAATGCCCAAATTTCAGATTCCATACCATACTGGTTTTGGAACCTGTCTTCTCAAATCTCCAACTTGAATCTTTCTCACAACCAAATCAATGGCAAGATTCCAAATTCATTGCTGAATCTTTATCACAACCAAATCAATGACAAGTTTCCAAATTCATGGCACGGTTATGCGAATATTGATTTAAGTTTCAACAGCTTTAGAGGTTCATTGCCACACTTGTTTCTTAATGTCAGGATTTGGATTTTGGATCTCTCCAACAATTTACTTTCTGGACCCATACCCGTAACTTTTGGCGAAATATCTCCTCTATTCTTATCACTTTCTCATAATTATTTAAACGGTAGCATTCCTGTGTCTTTTTGCCAAATGGCGGATTTGTCGAACCTTGATCTCTCATACAATCAATTAACTGGAGAACTTCCTCAATGTTTGGGAAATTTGACTGGTTTGTTGATCATGGATTTGGCAAACAATCATATACATGGACATATTCCTGAATCTTTGGGTTTTATGTATGGGCTCCGATGGTTGCGTTTGCGCAGCAATAACTTTTCAGGTGAGCTCCCTACATCATTGAGAAATTGCACCGAATTGAGAGCTATCGATTTTAGTGAAAACAATTTCTCTGGAAAAATACCAACATGGATAGGTAAAAGCCTATCAGCTCTCAAGATTCTCAAACTTTCGTCAAATAAATTTTCCGGAACCATTCCTCCACAGCTATGTCATCTTGCTTCTCTTCAGATCTTGGATCTCGCACAAAACAAGTTACTAGGAGCCATACCAAGGTGTTTTAGCAATTTCAGCGCCATGGCTACGACAGAGCATCGAAGTGAAAGTATTGTGGGAGAACTGTATGGTATTGGAAATGACGATGGACGTGGAAATGAAGGGAGCATACAATATGAGGAGAACATAACAGTGATTATTAAAGGACAAAAACTTGATTATACCACCACACTTTCCCTTGTAAGCGTGATAGACCTCTCAAGCAATCATTTATCTGGAAAGATCCCTGAAGATTTAGCAAGTCTATTTGGCCTGCAGGGTTTGAACTTGTCTGGAAATCATTTGACGGGAAACATTCCAAAGAAGATTGATGGCTTGCGATGGTTACAGTCTCTTGATCTGTCGCATAATCAACTTTCTGGTGCTATTCCGCAGAGCTTGTCAGCATTAACTTTCTTAATCAGCCTCGATCTGTCACATAATAAGCTGTCAGGGCAGATTCCATCGGGCAACCAGCTCCAGACTTTAAATGATCCTTCCATTTATAGTGACAACCTTGATCTTTGTGGACCTCCACTTCCAAAGTGCCGAAAAGATGAAACATCCCAAACACCGATGGTTGAAGAAGAGAGGGAGGAAGAAGGGTTCGAGAAGGTATGGTTTTTCACTAGCATGGCACCAGGATTCGTGGTTGGATTTTGGGGAGTATGTGGTGTTTTAATCTTCAAGAAGTCATGGAGGATTTCTTATTTTCGACTTTCTGATAAAGTGATGGATACGATCTTCGTGGTGTGGGTAACCAAGGTGGCTAAGTTGAAGACAATGCTCAAAGGATAAGAAGTGATGGATGGCTAGGGGTATTCCAGCATATTCTTAGTCTGATCCATATAATCCGATAAATAAAGCCTTTCATATTGTATGTTGAACATTTTCCAATAAATGAGTGTTTTATGTACTTTTTCCCTTCCGTTTTATATTGTATGTTGAACATGTTCCAAATAAATGAGTGTTTTATGTACTTTTTTCCTCCCGTTGAAGACAATTCTCATGTTTTCGGTCCACTTGATTATTGGATCAATCTCATTTTCAGGCTCGTGTCCTAAAATGAACTCACAAAATGGATAGACGGAGTGGATTTCTCACAAACATCACATTAGGTCCCACTTAGGTTCCAAGTGTAAGAATTTCCAAGCTTTAGCAGGAAATCCGCATCCGGACGCGGATTGCGTCCTACCCCCGCCCGGACGGGCATGGCTATGTGGGGCCCACCGTGATGTAAGTGTTTTATCCACGCCCCTCATCGCTTTTCTTAGATCATTTTTAAGGTATTATCTTAAAAACGAGGTAGGTCCAAAGCTCCAATGGACCACACCAAAGGAAGCTGCAGTGATAATGACACCAATCGTGGAAACCTTTCTAAAGGCCACCGTGATGTTTTTTTACCATCTAATCTATTTATAAGGTCATGTAGACGTGGATGAAGTGAAAACACAAATATCAGCTGAAATTTCTCCAGTTCCAGGAGGTTTTAAATGGTGGACGTTCAATTCCCACTTTGTGGTCTACTTGAGCCTTTCACCTGCCTCATTTTTAGATCATTTATTAAAATAATATGATAAAACGATGACCGGTGTGGATAAAACATTTACATTACAGTGGCCCCCACAGAGCCCCACCGGGACAGATTACCGTCCGAGCGGGGGTAATACGCAATCCTCATCCACCCATGTGATATCCTTTTCATGATTAGCACCAGAACTGTGGACCCAGTTTTAAATTAGGACAGTAGAATAATGGGAGCGGATTCAGTGAGTCCCTGATCCTCCGAGGTGGGTGGGACCCTTGACTCTAGGGCCCACTGTGATGTATGTGACTCCATCCACACCCTAAAGCTTAATTTAGGACATGGACCATGATACAGGATCAGGAAACACTGGTGATTAATCATTAAAAACTTCTTGTAGGGCACAAAAGCTTTGGATCAAGATGATATTTGCGTAGTCTCTTCATTCAGGTGTTTGTGACCTTATTCACAGGTTGGATGGAAAATAAGCGTTTTGGCGGAACCCATTAAAATTTAATGGTGATGATTCGATTATGACTGTTTCCTGTGGTGTGGTCCACCTAAGACTTCAGTCAGCTTTACTTTTTGGATAATGCCCTGAAATGAGGTTTCAAAATGGTTGGACGGTGTGGATTTAAGGCAAATACATCACTGTTACCCCTACAGTAAGAGGTCCCACCCACCTTTGCGGAGTCTCACCTTATCCGCTCCCTTACAGGTTGAGTACTGTAGTGAGACTCGCTACGGAAGTGACATCACCAAGTTCTATGGTCCTACCATGATGTATATTTTGTATCCACACTGTCCATCCATTTGGAGAGACCATTTTACGACATGATTCAAAGAATGAGTCAGATCTAAATCTCGCATGGACACCACCACAAAAAACATTGGAGAGAGTGACACCCACCATTAAAAACTTATAACGGCCAAAAAAGTTTTTGATCTAAGCTAATATTTGTGTTTTCCCTTATTTAATGTTTCTGTTAACTTATTAACAGATTGGATCTCAAATAAACAACATGGTGGACCTTTGGAAGGTTTCAACGGTGGGCGTCACTCTCTTGACTGTTTTCTATGGCAGGGTCCACTACACCTTTGTATCTACCTTATTCTTTGGCTCCTGCTCTAAAATGATATCTCTAAATGGATGGACGGTGTGGATACAACAAACACATCATGGTGGGACCCAACAAACTTGAGCACATCACTTTAGTAGCCCTATGCTACTAAACCTGTGAGTGTCTACTCCACGTCCCTTTCTGTCACGCGTAACGGATTAGCTGTTGACAGGTTGAGTAGCGAGACTTGCTATTGAAGTAATGTTATGGTTTTGTTTTGTGTTATGGGAAGATTTGAGCTCCCCGCTGACTCGAGGACCAATACTACTGTGATCCGACGGGTTAAGTCGACCATCGGGATAGAACAGAGAATAGATGTCTGGCCCGATCGGAAAGTAGGAAACACCAGGCAATCTCAACAGACACCCGCTCTTACAGGCCCCAAGTTAATACTTATTGTCAAGAACTCCATCGAAGCCACACGCGAGGCAAGGATCAGATCAGATTAATGTGCTCGTCTTCAATCACATTGAGCCAAAGCCGCGCTCCTAAGGCGGTAACTTTGAGTGATCAATGGAGACCTCGGCTCGGAAGCTCGGGTTACGCGTTCGTTTGTCTTGGAACAAGCCGAACCCGCGTCCGATAACTGAGATTTCGTGCAACGGTGGCATACTTGGCTCGGATTCGCACAACCGTCTTTGGTCGGACTGAGCCGAGGCCCACTCATTACCCATATTGCCGAGCCGATTTCACCCCAGAAACGGAGAGTCAACATGACCTCGCCTCGGATCAATGGGATAGAAGCCAAGGCTATCCCTGAGCCAAGGCCACCCCTAGGACAAAATCGTCTCCAACGGTTGCCCTACGTGTCAAGAAGGGAAACTACCTTAAACAAACATGACCGATAGTTTCGTCCACAAATACGCACGACACGCCACACAATCTCCGGATTCTGAGCAATATCTCCATGATTCGGGAATCCCACTGATCATGCCGAGATTGACGGACCCAAATCGTCCAGCGAGCAAGTATAAATGCCCCACCACCCCATTGTTACAGGTACGCAACATCTTGTGCTCTCTCACTACTCTGCAACTTAGACCTCGATTCCTCTATCCTGACTTAAGCATCGGAGGGTCCCCCGGATTAGCCAGGGTTGAAAATCGGCCTAATCTCGCCGTAAATACATGATCCAAAGCGTTGGGCCTTACCTGGACCATTACAAATAACCCCAAGGTGGGCCCAAGCAATCCGATTAACTAAAAGGCCTCAGCTCAAGCCCGTCCCTAATCCCAGGCCCAATTAATTTTAATGGGATGAGCCCATCTCACATTGAAATTTTGATGCTTCTCTTTCATCAGGTGCTGCATCATGCGGACCGTTTAGATTTTGGAATCTCATCAGGTATGATGAGTTCTCAAAAAGTTCGCACGAGTTTCATGCCAAATGTTACGCCGCCGAGCATTATATATATACACACACATGGGAAAAGGTTCTATACGTTCGAGCTCATGAGAACTCCCCATGAGTTCGAGCCGTGTAGGACCCACCATGATGTATATCGAACATCAACACGGTGCATTTGATGGGTCCCTTTTAAATTATGGGATATCCCAAAAATCAATCGTATACGGAACTAAGATGGGCCATACCATCTAAAATCATATGAAGACATGCCTAAACATATAAAAGCACTTGATGTGGCTCACCTGAAATTTGGATGCGTCTGAAACTTGGTCTGACCCCCGACTTAGCCAGCGAGCAAGAAATTAAGGTTGTCTCACTTCATTGTTTATTGACATGGTGAAGGAACTCAAATACAAATTCCAATGGGGTTTGTCAAAATCCCATTTCAATTTGTGTCAGGATTCCCATCACCACCTATGGATGGTAGGATATTGGGGAAAACTAGCACATGTGTCAGTGCAAGAATGCCATTGGACAACTAAATAAACATATGACTGAAAACATAGAAACACAAATACATACATACTAACAGAAGGTACTTGTAGGACTGGCTCAGCGAATCTCAGCAAGGATTTAAGCAATCTGATTTAGCGGGCCAATGCACTCACAGGTATTATTGTCCATATCGAAATTGTTTCTTTTAAGTCCATTTCTCCCACGACATTTCATCTAACTTTTGATTTATCATGCAAAATTCATATAGATATAAGATTTATATCGAAGGATCTGCATGGTCTGTTAGCGAGAAATACATATTGGCTTGTGATTCTGTTACTTTGTTCGTGAAGCCTCGATACTATGACTTCTTCACACGAGGTTTGATGCCTATGCATCATTACTGGCCGATACATGCCAATAACAAGTGCAAATCAATCAAATTCGCCGTGGACTGGGGCAACAACCACAAACAGAAGGTAATCTTCATTAATTTCTTTGAAGTTGTGCAGTTGTGTAATAGAATAAGAGAAGTGCTGGCCCATTTCAATCCATCTCCATGTTTGATAACAAGATTTTGTAGCAAAAATCCAAAACTAAATAACAATCTTTTATTTTCAAATTCATAAACTCCAAAACTAAATAACAATCTTTTATTTTCGAATTCTTTAACTTTGAAACTAAATAACAATCTTTCATTTTCGAATTCATAAACTCGGTATCTTATGTCATAAACTTCCTTAAAAACTTTTAGTTCAATAGAATTGGTCTTTTGAGTTGGAATATTGTAAGAGTTACCAAAGGTGGGTAACACTAGATCACTAGTCACCTATTCTAGTTTTGGGCATATAATGGCACTCACTTTCGGGTGATATTCACCCATGACTTTTGGTCGGTTATACCTAGCTCATGTTTCATGTGATATGTGTCCAATTAAGTATGACAGTTTGTAAATTATATAAATAGTTGAAGTGCAATAGTCTTGTATTGCAAAGACTCTTGGGTGTGTCTATTAGAGTAGAGTCTTCATTCGTCTCTTTACATGTCAATGGCAGCAAACATGGGTACCTTTCTGCATATCCAATCTCCTTGATTCAATGTATGAGACACTTTGGAATAACAAAAATCAAATTTTAAAAGAGATCCCATTTTTTTAAAATGGGATTTAGCTTGATCTGATTTTGATGGAACCCATACCCAATGTTTGTGATATCGATACTATTAACCGATATTATCAAATATCGTATGTTATTAATGTAATACTTGTCTTTAGTTGGGAAACTTCCTAGTATTAATCAATACATCACAATGTATCGCTATGTATCACAATGTATTGACCATAATGTCTTGCAATGCATCAACATGTATCACAATATATTGATGAAACCTTAACTGTATTGGTCCCCTTTGCGAAAATATTGAAAATATCACCCAAAAAAAAAAACTATTTTTCCTTTAAAAATTACTTTCATTACATTTTAAAGAAAATTTCAACCATTCCTTTTCAATTGTTTTGAGAGAAGAAAATTTTAGGGTGGAAATCAAGATTGAAGAGTGTGCATTCTTGAACTCAAATTGGTGAGTTTTTATGAATTTGAACAACTTTTCCTTATTTAAATCCCTTGGTACCAGTGAAATTAAGTTCATGATCCACGATTTTGCATGTTTTGCATATTAAATTAAGGGTTTTGACCTCTTAATTTTCAATTTTGGAAAATTGAAAATATTCAAAATTTCCTACATTTCACCCATCTAACTTACAATTAGAGGTTGAAAAGGTCATTTGAGAGTCCTTGGATGCCGATCTATAGATTTACGAAACTTCTAATTTTTTTTATTTTTAAATCTTAACTAAAAGTATTAAAAATAATTTTATTAGGAAAAAATTAGAATGACTAGATGTTATGTACACATAATATTTTAGTTATGAGTCTATACTAATCCTAAAATCAACCACAATTGTTTATTTATTTTCAAATTTTAATTTATTTTTTAAAACATATAAAAAATTATTTATAAATAAAAGCACCATATATTGTAGGAAATATTGAATGTAGATATTTATTAGATCGAATGTGCTAATAAGCAATATAAATTATGGAATGATTTGTTTTTCAGTTATATTTGTATGAATTGATTTTTAATACAGTTGCATCACTTGTATTTGACTATGCGTAGTTTAGTACTTACACAAAGAAAACTTATTATATATACTTGATTTTATAATCCTTTTAGTTCTAAGTGTGTAGTGATGTCTTTTTTAGCATCTCTTAAAGGTTCATCGAAAAATTCAACCAATTTGTCAATGCTTTTTTAGAAACCACGATACATATGATATTTCTCATGTGATATGTTTTTGTATTCCAAAGGTGTGATACATCTGTCGATATTGATACTAAGAACATTGCCCATGTCGTCCATCTCATATAAGTATCACCAAAGAAGCACTTTCTTCCGAACTTAACCATTAAAACTAATAATCGGTTAAAATTTTGTAATAAGTAGAAGAAGTACCGCTTCGATGATGTGAAACTAATGAGGAATGTTGAACCTATTAAAAATGGGATTATAAATCTTGATGTTATTAGGTCCTCTCACTAAATGACACCTTTTTTTCAAGTATTTTTCTTTCTTTTGATAGGATACAACTAGTTATAATGCTAAGTTATTGTCCAACTAGCAATTTATAGTACTAACACATCATGCATGCATGACATGACATGAAAGCATTTGTGCGTGACAAAAGGAAACCAAATCAAGACGATTTGCTTCTAGGCATGCCTTCTTTTAAAGAATGAAAAAATAGTAATTACTCTTTTTTTTCTTTCTTCTCTTGAACTAGCCCCCTAAGGGGTTTTACTCTATATGCTAATTAAGCTCTCCTTGGGCATAGAAATACATGGGGCTTCATAGTGTATTTTCATATATTTATAGACTTGTAAGCCTTTGTTACAAAGCTTTCAATTTCATAGTGAAATCTTTCTACGACGATTATTATAAATTACTTAAACTGCTAGCAATATCCACAATATATTTACCTAATCACTCAAAGACTTTGATCGAATTATAAACCAATTCAACTTTGGACATTTCTATATGTAAACCGCACAGATGTATATGATCACCTTATCTTATGCCATTAGATATATATATTTTTCTATGACCGCGTTAAAGCCCATTGTACATGGTAGAGACTCACCATAAGCACAACAATGACACCATGTATAATGACCCATAGTTTTAGTTATCCTAACTTTCCATTGGCCATGACAATGTTTTAGGCATACGAAGAATATAACTAGTCAATGTATTTCTTATCAAAATTTTCTAATTTCATTCCTTTGGGTTACAAAGACCTAGATAAGGTCTCTCAATGTATTTGTCCCAATTATATTAATTCCACGTATACACAAAAATAATGAGCAATAAATAAAGCACTAATAAATAAAAATATATAAATGATTGGACTAAAATAACATACTTTCCAACATGACATCCAAAAGCTCAACAACACCATGAAAATCAAACGCTGCATGAAACCAGACAGATCCACTCAACTTGTGGGTAAAACCAATGGGTAACCACCAATCTTATTAGCTTGATTTTTGTGCCAAGTGATCTTCATGATGATGGACCAAAATTTTGGACAAACACTAATATGATAATTGGACTACAAGTTAGCGATCCAACTAGTCGTGCATTTGAGCATCTCTTTCTTTCTTCTTTTTTTTACATACTTTCACACCCACACAGCACATGGACACTCTTTCCTTAGTTGCGTATAAACTAATGAGGAAATAAAAAAAGAAAATAGATTAATGGAAGTATTAAAAGATTTAATGTATATTTAAGGTATATTATACATAAAATAAAACAGGGGTAAATTAGCCATTCTCCACAAATCTATTTAAACCAATGTGACTTCTCAAATACTATGTCCCATTTGTACACATGAGTTCTTATTTTGTATATAGTATGAGGCATGACAATGCTAGAGTTGGACTAATTAAAATATATATAATGCATTGGACCAAATGGATATACTTTCCAACGTAACATCCAAAAGCTGGACAACACCATGAAAAATCAAACGTCATCCAATTTTGTGTGACTTTATGAACATGTTCAGTGACAAATAAACATCACACGTCATTATTTCTACTAAAAAAAAATAATAAATAAATTAGCCACTCTCTGTAAATTTATTTAACCCAATGTCACTTCTCAATAATATGTATTTCCAGTCCGTACACATGAGTTAATATTTTGTATACAATTTGAGGTATGGCAATGCTGGAGTTGGGAAGGTTGTACGGTACATTTCAAGTTTCAATTTGTACCAGAGTGGCCCCATGGCTTATAACCATTGTATAACAGTCCTCACAGCATATGGCCAGTCCACCAAAAATCCCTAAGAGTGGCCTTTTCTTCATGGTTGAATGTAAACAGTTACAATAACTTAACCATGTACTTGTTCACCATGTATTGAAGGGTTATGATTCTTCCAATCTTAGAGATTTTTGGTTCATTGACTGTCCACAATGGGGCCTTATTATTAACTGGTGGAATCATAACCATTGGCTCCACCTTGCCCTAGCTCTCATGTACATGACTGAAAACAGGATGGTTACTGGACAACCTTAAAGAGGAGATTGTATATACTTCATACACAACATATACCAATTCAAGTTAAACTTCGAGTGGACAACCCCAAGTAGAAGAAAACCAAGGCTTTAATAGAAGTCCCATGTTCGGTTTAATTTTTTTTCCTCTCTGGTGAATTTCAACCATTGTTCATGTGTTGAGCTGAGAAGACATCTGCACCATCCACATAATTCCGTTGATCATATGCATGTCTTCCTTGAAATATCTTTTTCTTTCTTTTCTTTTTAAGGTGGGTCCATGCCACTGATCTATTAATCACAAACAACCAGTTACAGACCTTCGGGTTGGGACCTCCAAAAGGGATGGTCCCCACCTATCATGAGACATTTACAAGAAAAACAGGAAACTAAAACTGAAATAGGGAGGCTCAATGAAATCTGAAAGAGCCTAAACCAGTGTTATCCATGACAAGCAATCCCTGAACTTCTTTTGGGAGAAGAGAGCGCGATTTGAATATCCGGTCTGGGCATCCTTCGCTGGCGGATCTGGCTAAAGCGTCTGCAACATCGTTACCTTCCCTATAAGTGTGGGAAAAGGAGATGTTAAGCTTCTTCCTCCAGCGGTGGACGGCTACCATGATCCACCAAATACTCTAGGGAAATGTGCCAGTCACGTTACTTCAGCAACAATGTTGTTTAAATGAAGATTGTTGCAGATGATTAATCCATAATCCATCCAACAGGGCTTGGGCTTCAGCAAAGGTGTTGGAAGCCCGCCCATAATTTCTCATGTAAGCAAATATAAAGCAGCTGTGGCTATCCCTATAGACACCCCTACCCCCACTTTGGCCCGGATTGCCTAAAGAAGAACCATCTGAGTTAAGCTTCAACCAGCCAACAGGCAGTTTGAGCCATCTGAGTAGCGTCCGCTTCATAGGGAGAGGCAGGGGAAGGCAGGGAATCTTCAGGATCTGGAGAGAAATGACTTCTGATAGGGAGTGCTTGTCAGGGGCCACAATGAAAGAAGCAGTCTTCCTTGAAATATGAGACATGCAAATGTCGTCGCAACATGTGGGAGATCAGGCATGTTTACACATCCACTGTGGAAACAACTATGTTCAATATGGACCATTTTTTCACATTTTTCCAAAGATTCAATTCACATACATGTCTCATCTATCCAATGAATTGACCAAATTGATTTTTGGCCAGGGCATCTTCACAATGGGCCCCACTTGACAAATTACCCAAATATTGTACACACAGGTCATAGTAGCTACTGGGGAGAGTCGGTTTTAGAATGTTTACAGATACTTGATTCCACCCAATTTCCGTCATTAACTAAGATGATTGTCATATTTCTCAAAGGAAAGTAATTTTTAGCATTGCCTCTTTAGTTTGAATTTTGCATCTCCATGAACTTACCAGGCCCAAGAGATTGGAAAGGCAGCAAGCAACTTCATTCTAGAGGAGCTGAAGATGGATTATGTGTATGATTACATGTTTCACCTCTTAAATGAATACGCTAAGCTATTGACATACAAGCCTGCATTACCCCAAAATGCAAAGGAATACTGCTTGGAATCCATTGCATGCCATGCAACAGGATTAGAGAAGAAGTTCATGATGGAATCGATGGTGATGGGCCCAAAAGATTCAAGCCCATGCACCCTGGCTCCTCCTTTTGATCCTGCAGCCCTTCAAGCAATGAAGAGAATGAAAGAGAATTCCATAAAACAGGTAGAAACTTGGGAAAGACAAAATGTTTAGGTCCGTTCTGCATCTCTTATCTAATACAATAAGAGTTAATTTAATAAGATCTAGAGAGTAAATATTTTTAATTCGTCCTGGTAGTTAATTTACAATATGTTCATTTGGTAAATCACATTTTCATAATAAATAAAAAAAAGCTCTTTTCTCAAATAAGTATATTTGGTAAAATATTTAAATAAGAGGTTTTATAGGGTGGTTCTATAATTTTTAAAAATTGCAACAAGTACATTTCAAACAAGCATGCCCCTTCATGCCTATGGGTCAACCTTCATATTGGACATTGAATGTGGATTGTCCATCATGTGGGCTAAACCTTCGAAGTGAGTCATTCATTATGTAGGGCTCGCCTTGGATGTGGACCATTCATCATTAGGGGCCAACCTTTGATGTGGACCGTCTATTGTATGGCTTACCATGATGCAGGTCATCCATCATGTGGGGCCCTTCAATGTCCACCGCCCATTATATGGAGCCCACATTTGATGTATCGATCGTGTGGGCCCCACCTTTGAATTGGGTTGTCCATCATGCATGGCCCGCCTTGGATGTGGATCATTCATTATTAAGGGTCAACCTTTAATATGAATTGTCCACTATGAGGAGCCAACCTTGATATTGGTCATCCATTAGGTGAGGCCCATTTGATGCGGGTCGTCAATCATGTTGGGCCACACTTTGGTATGGGCCATCATTATGTGGGGTCCACTTTTGATGTCTATCGTCCATCATGAGGGGTGCACCTTTTATGTGGATCATCCACAATGTGGGGTCACTTTTGATATGGGTTGTCCATCATGCAAGACCTTGGATATTGGTCATCTATCATACGAGACCTTAGATGTGGGCCATCCATCAGGTCGGGCGCACTTGATGTGGACCGTCCATCACACAGGGCAACACTTTGATGTGGACCGTCCATTGTTTGTGGCTCACTATATCCATTATGTGGGCCAACCTTGACATGGACCATTCATTGTGTGTGCCCGCCTTCAATATGGGTCACTCATCATGTTGACCCACCTTTGATGTCAACCGTTTGTCATGTGGGCCCACCTTAAATGTCCACCGTCTATCATGTGGATCACACCTTGGATGCTGACCATCCATAATATGGGGTCTACTTGATGTGGATAGTTCATCATGTGGGGCCACACTTTGATGCGAGCCATCCATCATTTGGGGCTCACTTTTGATGTGAATTGTCTATCATGTGGGGCCACACCTTGATATGGGCCATCCATCATGTGGGGCCCACCTTTGATGTGAATGTGCATTATGTGGGCCCGCCTTGATGTAGACCATTCATAATGTGGGGTCCCACCTTCAAGTTGGAGAGAAAGATTACAAAGAGGTTTTAAGGAGGCAATTTTGATATTTTTGAAAATACTTAGAAACCTTAAACCTCTGCCCACTTGAGCTCATTAAGCTTTTGAAAAAGTAATCTCTCAATTAATTAACATTTAAGAGCTTAATTTCTAGTTTCTAAAAGAATAAGGTGTAAAATTAGAGTTTTACTAAACTGTCTATGTTGAAAATAAGCAAATAAGATCTTATTAGTAGAGATGCCAAATGGCCACTTAGACTTCCTCTTTTTTATTTATTTAGGGTGTGTTTAGTTGCACACCAAATCAATAAATATCATGATATTTGGTGCAACCAAATTCACCCTTACTCTTTTTCCAATATAATCAAAGAGATAAGGTTCTGACATATAATTAATTAGTCTAATTGATTATTATATATGTGTATTAATTATAGAAATCCAATTTATAGGAGTTTTAATAAAGTTGAGAGGATTTCAGGATTCATGGGTGAGGTTAGTGAATCCTGTCATATTGCATGTATTGTTTTGTGTTATGTTGTACATGATTTGTTGGCCCATGGCTAACTTGACCCATTCATTGTAACAAACTCACCAAACTTGTGATATTATCAAGGAAAATTAATAGTATTATTGTGATCATATTGGCGAGAATTTCAAAATCTCCATCTTTATCCATTGCTTAGGAGGTGATCCAAGCAGTGTTTGGTCATTGTAGGGTCCAATGTGATGCATGTTTTATATCCAACTAAGTCCGTTTCATCATATCTTTTTAATGCACGAGGCCATAATAAAGAGATCCTAACTCCATGGCAACATGGGGATATGACGCCCACCATTATCCTTCCAAAGAACCATCATGGCGGGTATGAGAGGTCTTGCTCATTGTGACCGTTGATCCAAGGGACCTCATCACGGATAGGTAACCCTCTTAAAATATCCCAACCCATCTTTGACATATCTCGACTGCATCTTTCCCTCTTCTTTTTTTTTTTTTTTTTTTTTCTTTTTTTCTTTTTTCTTTCACACGCGCACACCACCCCCACACACTCACGCCATTGGAATTTCCCCACCTATAGGTACTCGAACCCTTGACTGCATTTTCCTCTCGCCCATGCCTCTTAAATGCCCCCTCGACCACTTAGTTTGCTTTTTATACCTCTCGGCTGCTCCCTATTTTATTTTCTATTAGTTTGTGATTTATGTAAAAATATTATAAGTAGTTTTAAAGATCTTTAGTATGCTATACATTTTCTTATTTATAATACGTGTCATTTTTTATTGACCATTTCAAGAACAACCAAAAATAAAATACACCAAATTAAATTGTAATTGACCTATCATGGGTTTTTAGTTTGTATTTGTCATTCTACAACATTGTTGGAGGAAAATTATTAGACAGTTAAAATGAAAAGTATGTTGGGGGCCTTGCACAAAATCTTAGGATCTAACCCTCCAATACAAACCATAATTATGGATAATAAAGCAATGAAAATAATCATGCATCAATCACACACCACACAAGAGATTTTTACGTGGAAAACCCTCAAAGAGGTAAAAATCGCGGGACCTCGTCCAGATCAACAATCCACTATAAAGCAGAACGTTACAACCTTCTTCACTCATGCAGTGGATAAACAATAAAGAAATAGAGAAAACGGAAATCTAACTAATTACGAGGACATAGAAGCGCTGAGATATAGATTGTACAGTAAATAACCTCCACGAACAGAACTTCCCTTCTATAAGCTTCCTCTCTCTCTCTTTCTCCCTCTCTCTCACCTTTAATAGCCCTAAACCCTTTAGCAAATCCCTTATAAAGCTTTAGGAAACCCTCTTGCATTACCCAGAAAACCTTAGGCAACCCCCTTTTATAGTTTAGGAAACTTCACTTTCGCATCCCGGTTGCGAAAGGACTCAAATCTGCAGTTTCGCGCAAAATCGCGAAATAAACTACGTAACATTTGACTAGTCGAAGCCTGTCCACGACCGGTCGAAGCCCACCTTCAACTAGTCCCGGAATTCCAGGACTGGTCTTAGCCTTCGAGAAAAAATAGCACGAACTCGTTGGACTTTGAGTCATGCCAGGGCTCGAACTTACGACCGGTCGAGCGCCTGCCACGACCGGTCGAGCGGGGCTGCCTGCTACAACAAGCGAATTTTCACGAATCTATTGTTCAGAGAATCTGAATTTGGGAATTTAACTTGGCCATGTGCTTTTCACAATTTATTCAATTCCTTTTGAGAAAATTTAAGCCCCTTGTACCATATTTGAGCGCCAGTGTATCAAGCGTCAAACGCAGCCGAGTATCTAACTGCAGCCTTTTTTTTACATCGGCAAAAAAAATCTCACCGAACTCACACCTCACAAGATTCCCGCTCTCAGCAAGAAAAACTTCGATACTCTGTTCGAGTGTGAAGATTGATACTCGAGCAAGGAGAAATTGCAAATGACCTATAAAACTAATTCAATCGAAACTGTCAAAGTGGTGAGACCCACTTTAATTGATCCTACGCCAAAAATCAAGCTAGTTTCATCATTCAACTAGTCGATTGCAGTATGTTTAATGGACCTGTTGAAATAAAGAAATAACCAACGGTCAACATTCATCAAACAAGGGACCACAGATCAGACGTTAGGAATGTTTAACCAATCTTATATTAGGTTGATGACCTATCTATAGTAGGTCACATTAATTTGGACGGTTTAGATTGAATAATTGTATGCCACGTGTACCAGTAGCTCGGTGTAAACCATCAATACACACACCCCTTCCTCCATTTCATACTTGCATTTTTTGCGTCTTTCTGTCATCTGTCGTTCTCTCTCTCATTTATATTCGGCCTTTTATACTCGATCATTTTTCTCCCTTCTGTTTCGTCCGATCTCTCTCTCTCTCTCTCTCAAAAGTTGTGATTACAAGGTTTTGGTCGGGAATCGGAGCGAATTCTTCCAAAAATGGGCCAATCCCGACACGGATAGGCCATATAGATATGGGAAAGTGTAAAAAAGTATAGAAATTACATTTTATTTTTATTTTTTCCTTTAACTCGAATTGAGAAAGATCTATTCCTGATATAACAAAAAAAAAGAAGGAGAACCACGGCGACTTTCTCTCCTCAAATTCGCTAAAAAGAAGCCAAAAAACTAAAGTTGATTTACTGGCCATACTTAAGAGGTATTTAAGAGTGAGTTTTCTTCCATTCTTGTAAATTATATTGTGCGCCTCTCATCCATGTTTAGATAATCAGATCAACGGTCTGGATCAGCAACACATGGGTCAACCATGTATGAAATTAGTAGCCCTAGCTGTCTGTACAATTGCTTAGGAGGTTATGAACTTATCTTGGCGACATAAATCTGATTGCGTACTGAGTCAACATTTTTGGGCCCACCTTGAGGTATGCGATCGGTTTATCCACGCTGTTCATCCGCTTTTCTTTAGGGATTGAGCCCAAAATTGAAGGATATACGACATGAAACAGTAGGAACAATGATTTCTACTTTCTATTCTACCATTGAACCTTCCTAGGGCCCACAATGATGTTTATTTATCATCCAATGTTTTCATAAGATCACAAAGATATGGATGAAGTGAAAAGACAAATATCATATTGATCTAAAACTTCTGTCTTATTGATCTAAAACTTCCGTCCCCCCCAAGAAATTTCACACTCTTTCCTGTGGTGTGGTCCACTTGAGCTTTTATATACTTCATGTATGGGATCGCTAATTAAAATTATATATTAAAATGAATGGACGGAGTGGATAGTATAAATAAAATAAATAAATTACTATGGGTCCCACAGAGTTTAATCAGTACGTTTAGCGTACTGAGATACACAGTACGCAATCCGCTTCCCAGCCGACAACCCAAATTACCAACTGTATGTTCGAAGACTCGGGAAGAGTGTGATGGTACATGCACATGCACTGATATACTGTAAACGTTGCACACAATTAACTTGATCAGACCGTCCAAATCATAGTACAAACCGTAGATAGGTGATAACCTTAATTCCAGTTGATTGAATGATCCCAATCTATAATGATCCCAATCTATAATTTATTTATTGAATCGACTATCTTTGGTAGCAGTCTCTTGGATGTCCACCAATCAGCCTTTTATGACATCAATTCTCTGACACATGTAACTTGGGTCCCACAATTTGGACGGTTGATCTGACTGCCACATATGCCACATGTACGATTTCTGAGTGCATGTGTAGGAGCTAGCATCACACTCTTCCACCAATGTTGTCTTGCACAGCGTGATAAAGAGAACCGTTGGTTGTTCGTTTACATCCATTCGATTACATACTTGCAATCAGGAATTTAGTTTGCAGTTGTGAAACTCAAACCTTTCATAAAAGCAATATTTTTGGTCCGTTCATTTGACGGTGACCAATGAAACGAATGGATCGGTGGTAGGTAAACTCTCTTTCAACATTGAAATCATATATACGTTGAAATCATATATTCAAGTGCCCATGTGGCCTAGGTGTCTAAAAGTTAAAATATTAAAATAATAATAAAAATAAGGCCTTGCTCCATCCATGGTTAGAAAAATGGACGGTTGCCTCCTCTTCTTTTATTGACAACTTTGCATGGATGAGTGCATTACTGCCTGGTCATCAACATGGGGTGACTCACCTAATTAGAAGTTCACATGTACCTTGTGACGAATTCGGTGGATCCAAGCAACCACAAGGTTGACGAATCCCTGATTACGGGCCCGGCCCACCATTATATGTATGTTTTACATCCACACCATCCATCCGTTTTTCCATCTCATTTTAGGGCACGATTAAGGAAACGAAGAAGATCCAAATCTCAGGTGGACCACACCACAGGAAACAGCTGTGATTGAATGCACACCATTAAAAACTTCTTGGGGCCATTAAAGTTTTGGATCAAGCTGATATTTGTGCATTCGCTTCATCTAGATCTGAGTAATCAACAGTTTGGATGAAAAATAAACAGTACTGTGGGCGCTAGAAAATTTTAATGGCGGACATTCAATCACCACTGTTTCCTATGATGTGGTTCACCTTATGTTTGGATCTACTCTATTTTTGGAAGTATCACCTAAAATGAACTGATAAACCTGATGGACAGCATGGATATGAAACACATACATCAGGGGTGGGCCCCACAGTCATGGATCTACCGAATCCACCTCCCATGTCTGATCCCTCAATTTTCTATGGAGAAGGGTAAATCACGCAGGTTACACCTCATGAAAAGTGGTGAGTTATTCAGCGTACGTAATGCAGGGCAATTTGGACCGTCCATAATTAGGGGTCCAAAATTGATGGAGCGGTGCAAAAGCTGACACCGATCGGAACATCCTAACCGTCTAATCAGTGACCATCCAATGGACGGTGAGGAGAAATCGTCAGGTTCTAAAAATGAATGGGTGAAATTAAATGGTTATATCATCCACTAACGTGATATCCATTTCACGCACACCACAGAACTGTGGGCCCCCACTTCCAAACTTGCAGCAGCTTCCTCGATTGAGAAAGGATCATGAAAGATTGCTCTACGCTCTCGCTCAACGTACTCAGCGAGAGAAGTGAACTGGAATTGAGTGCTCTTGCATCCTCACACGTGGAAACAAAGCATGCGTGTGTGGAATCAGAGCTGTCTGTCAGACTAACCACTGTACATGTCATGCATCAGAAATCAGTAAAACATGATTACCCAGTGGGCCCACTCTTCTACATCCGATCAATTTCCCTGGACCGTCCATTTTTTTTCATGCACATGTGGCCTACCTTATGATTACTTTTAGCCTAAATTTTAGCATCATCGCAGTGAGATTGACGAGTTTTAAATGTCACACGTCTTGCCACGATTGCCTAACTAAGCATTTCCCAAAAATGATATTACATAAAGAAGTATTTATTCCAATGGACCAAAGTTGAAGGAGGTAAAGTTTTGATGCTCTGGTAGACTGATGGATGATACGCATGCACTTATATATTACTTAGGTCCCCTTTGGTGCATTATATTAGATAATTTTAGATGGGCTTGAATTAGAAAATTCACTTTTTTAAACCAAGTGGTTGTTTGATTATTATCATTGGTGGCCTGAATAGAAATTCTGATTTCAAGAAATTTTCCAATCGGACTGAATTTACACGGACACGAATTGGCTACATACATATGGGTCCTTACTCTTGCCGGGGTGGTAGACTCTTAGGAGTTTCAATCAACTCCGGTCAAGGGTTTGAGTACCCATAGGTGGTGAAATTCCACTGGTGCGAGTGTGTGTGGGTGTGTGCGCGTGTGTAAAAAAAAAAAGAAAAGAAAAAGAATCGGCTACATACAGGTTGAGTATTGAAGTGACGTCTCCAAGTTCTATGGGACCAACTATGATGTATGTGTTGCATCTACACCGTCCATCCATTTGGAGATATCAATTTAGAGCATGAGTCAAAGAATAAGTCAAATCCAAAGCTCGAGTGGACCCCACCACAGAAAACAGTGGATAGAGTGATGCCGACCATTAAAATTTTCTAAGGGCTATGAAAGTTTTCGCTGAAGCTAAAATTTGTGGTCTCCCTTCTTTCATGTCTGTCTTAACATATGAACATGTTGGATCTCAGATAAACATCATAGTGGACCTTAGGAAGGTTTCAACATTGGGCGTCACTCTTCCCAATATTTTTTGTGGTGGGGTCCTCTCTAGATTTGGATCTGAGTCATTCTCCTTCTCTTGCCCAAAAATGATCTCTCCAAATGGCTGGATGGTGTGGATACAACACATAAATCATGGTGGGTTCCATAGAACTTGGTGATGCCACTAATGGTGAGTCTCCCTACCATGTAAGTGTCTAATAATCCTCGTCCAATTTACAACTCTATAGTGAATTCCATATGGATATGAGAAATATGTATTATATCTATACCGTTCATCTATTTTGAGAATCATATTAGGTCACAAATCCAAAAATAAGATAAATCCATAACTCAGGTGGAACCCCGCCCCCCCCCCCCCCCCCCCCCAAAAAAAGTAATGAGATATTGATTCCCATAGTTGAAACTCTCCTAGGGCCCAACATAATATCTATTTGTCATCCAAGCTAAAGTCTCATGGACCTAGATGAAGGTAAAAGAAAAGATAAGATTGATTCAAAACTTATGTGGCTTAATGATAGATGTTAAATCCTCACTACTGTATGCGGCGTGTTCCACTTAAGATTCAAATATGTCTCATTTTTTGTGCCAATGCCCTAAAATGATCACGCAAAATGGATAGATGATATGGATATAATACATACATCATTGTGAAGCTCAAGGAATGTAGTCACGCAGTCACTCATGCATGCAATTTGTGTCTTCGGTACAACCCACGGTATTTCCTTTACTAGTGTTATTGGTTTTCATGGCTGCTAGCTAAACACGGTATCTCAATTCATTTGTGATATTTTTTTTTTTACATTGCAATCAGATGTGATGAAATTTTGAATTCCACGGTAATTAATCTTGACCACCCGTAATGATTACTTTCAAACAATTTCATCCCATTAAATCCTGTTGCTGCAAAAATCTGGTTCACCCTCTTTTCACCTTCGAGTACCTGCACAGGAAGAAAACAAAGGAGACCCTGGCTAGAGCAGGGGACCCTCCGATGCCAAAGTCAGGCTAGGAATCTGGGTCTTGAAGTATTGAGGGAAAGATTTTTTGCGTACCTTTCCATAGGATGGAAGTCCTTTATTTATAGATATGAGAGGATCCTATCATACGAGGATTCTTCTCCCCGTATCGTGGAGATTTGATTTGCCCGCTTCTGGTCTCTATTGGATCCCGTGATCTTAGGGATCGGAGATCCTTTTGCGAGACATCCGGGATGGCGTTTCCCTTTACACCATCTTTCCTTCATTCAGCTCAGCCGGTCCTGATTCAATTAAGTGAGTCGGCTTTAGGAGATAAGGCCTCAGAACCTCAGCCGAGACATGCTCAGGTTGCTAGCTCGTCACCTGAGCCGACTTGACTCGTCTCGCTTTCTTTAGCGGTTTATAACCTACCCTCGGACTTAGCGCATTGCTTTGGCGATCCGAGGTGCCAAGTCCGAGTCTCCGGACTTGCATACTTTTGTCCCCAATAGTAAGGCCCCCAACTCCGTGTGTCGCCTATGACACTACGGAGTAGCGAGCTTTTGAGTCGGTTCACAGCTAAGTCCGAGATAATAATTAGGCATTTAATGCGTTATGGTCGTTTTTGATGGGAGACAGTCCATTTAGTGGAATCGCGTGCGCTGACAGCCGTCAAAACGATCCTCCCGCCAATGAGTATTGGACACGTAGCGAAGGCTTTATCATCGTCAGTCGACGTGCTCCACATGTCGAGCGGGGTAGTCGATGCAGGCGTCGAATCATTTCTTCATTAACTGCCCTTGGCGTCGAATCATTTCTTCATTAACTGCACGTGCCATGTGACAATTCTATAAAAGGATGGGAGGTCCCGCATTTCAAACTCTTACTGCAACTCTTCCGCTTTTCGTTCCCTTTGGAGCTTGGTTCTCTTCTTCTTCCCTTTTTCCTTTCTTGACTGTCAGCGGTTCCTTCCACCATTTTCGCTTCCCCTCCCTCCGGTGAGTTCTTCCCTCCCTTTTAGTTATCGGTAATGGCAGTGAGAGGCTCTCAAAGTCCCCGGGAGGGAACTTTTGGAGACGAAGGCGAAGCGCAACGTTTTTGGAACGTTGCGGAATCGCCTTCTTTATTGACGGAGATAGCGGTTGATGCGAATGCCGCTTTCCTCTCTGAGAGAACCACCGGAGCTCCGGCAGAACGCCCTGCTTCTGCTGGTCCTTCTTGTGACAGGTCGTCCCTGATAACCCGTCTAGGGAGGCCCAACCCTCCAATGGATTATGAAGAGGAAGAAGAGGAGGAAGAGGAAACGTTGGTTGCCGAGGGAACCTCTAGGTCGGCTCCTGTCGATATGTTGACGCGGGCCGAGTCTGAAGGAGAAGAGTCGGGGGATGAACTGAGCGGCCCGGTCCCCTCAGTTTTGACCGAGGCGGATTTGGATAGGATCCGAATCGGGTATAATATTCCTGATTCGGTTATCACTTATCTTCCCCACCCGAATGATTTACCGGACCATCCTCCTGCTGGGGAGGTCGCGATCTTCCAAGTCTCAATGCAATGTGGCTTACGTCTGCCACTTCAGCCTATTGTCCGAAGCATTTTATCTCGCATTCGGATTGCTCTTGGACAAATAGTTCCGAATGGGTGGAGGAACTTATTCAGATGCACGGTGTTGTGGGCTGAGTTAAACAGCCACCACTGCCAGTTGACGAATTCCTTCATTTATCAAGTGCGCATAAATCCAAACTATCCCGGCTTTTATGTCTTCGCTGCATGGCGGGGCAGAGGCTGCTCCTTAATAACCGACCCCTCCCACTTCCAACAAACATTGGAGAGAGCGTTGGTTTTGGGCTTGTGGTCGCCGGAAACGGCTGAATCCGGTCTCTACGAGGCTCGTGTACCTCGGACGTTTCAGAAAGCAGGTGACTCGGCATTTCTCTTTTACACCATCTTTTTTCATAGTGCTTTGATGCTGACAGACTTATGTTTGACAGATATCCCGAAGAAGAGCGCAGAAGCTTGAATCCAGTGCTTTAGCTCGGATCAAGGAGTTGAGAGTGTTGGATCCTTCAGTTCGGTCCTAGAAGGTGCTCTTACAGCCAGAGCGTCTTCATCTTGCAAGTTTAGCCTCAGCCGTCACAGGTAATTTATGATGTATCTTTATATATTCTCTAAATCTTATTTGATCTATTTTATCTTCTTTCAGACTTAGCCGAAGCTCGGCCTGTTCTTAGGACCGTTCCAGAGTCGGTCCCTACAGAGATGACCGGAGCTCGGCCTCCCCTTAGGGTGGTTTCGAAGATAAAGGCTCCCCCACGATCGATTCTTTTGGCAGAGCCTCGGCCTGTAAAGAAGCAGAGAACGGCGCAGAAGGAGAAGGAACCTGTAAGTTCTTCTGCCCCTACTGTAGTCGTGCTCTTTGACCCGAAGGAGAGGCCGGAAGTAAGGGAGGCTATAGCCGTTGAACCTCAGACGGCGTCCGAATCGGGACCTGACGCAACGGACGTCCTGAGGCAAAGAGAGGAGATGAGGGCGGACGTCCCGAGGCAGAGAGAGGAAATGAGGGCTGCACCCACCAGAGGGGAGGCGAGCCAAGAGGAGCCGTCAGCCTTACGGACGGTAGTGTCGGGGATGGTCCCCTGGGCCTTAGCTCACGGGAGCGAAAAAGAGTTTGTCAGCCTCTACAACACTCCTATGACGCAAACCGTTGGTCACGCGGTGAGGGTGCTTTTTGAACTCGCTCCCTGCTTAGTCAAGGCTTGTAAGGAACTATTCTCAACTCATAGGCTGCAGACCCTCCTGACGGAAGCAGAGGGACGACGCGAAAATGTTGAGATCCAGGTCGGTGTTCTGACTGGTGAGGCGGCCCTTGCCAGGAAGGCTGCTGAAGATGCGAAAGCTGAAGCGGCTTTCGCCAGGATGGCTCTTGAAGATGCACAAGCCGAGGTTGCTCGAGCATTGGCTCTTCTGTCGGCGGCCGAAAAAGAGAATCGGCGGATACTTGAAGTGCACACTTCTTGTGAAGATAACTTGGCTCGAGCTAAGCTTGAGGCGGCGGAGCTTATCCAACAAGCTAAGGAGAAGACCCATGAGGCCGAGAAGGCTAGGGATCAAGCCGTTCAAGCCTTCCTTGAGTCTAAGGAGTTCGAGGACGAGAGGGATCGCCTATTCCAAGGCGAATACTTAGAATGTGTCAGGGATATGAAGAACGCTTTCCCTGACCTTGATCTCTCAGGACTCGAGGGAGGAGGAGCCTTGGAATCCGAGAATCCTGATGCTAGTCCTGCTAACATCGCTGCCAATGTCGCAGTGGGGGACGAGGTTGGTACCTCTGAGAACGCTTCAGGAGTCGTTCCCGCCGAGGGACAGTAGTCAGGCTGCATATTTTTTTAGACGGCATTGTAACAGTTTTTTGAGGTTTACTTCAGTATAAAAAACATTTGGTGGGTAAATGAAAGGAAGCACTTAGTTTTATTCATATGACTTAGCTTGAATCTTTCTAAGTTTGGAATCCAGCGTAAAAACAACGAGCTAAGGATAATAAATCTTGAAGTGCTCAGCGTTCCAAGGATAAGGCAATAATTGTCCACTTAGATCTTCCAGCCGATACGTTCCTGGTAGGATGGTGCCCGAGACAATGTAAGGTCCTTCCCAGTTAGGTCCCAATGTACCCGATCTAAATTCCTTCGTATTGAAAAATACTTTTCAAAGTACCATATCACCCATTCGAAACCGCCTGATCTTAACTCGGGTATTGTAAAACCGAGCTACTTGTCGTTGCTGGGCCTCCGTACGCAGTCGTGACACCTCCCTTCGTTCGTCCAGAAGGTCGAGTCCGAATGCTAGGAGTTCTTCATTCTCTTCTGCGTTGAATGAAGTGACTCGAGCTGAAGGTAACCCGATCTCGACGGGAGTGATGGCTTCCGAGCTATAAGCGAGGGAGAAGGGAGTTTCTCCTGTGGCGGTTCGAGCTGTAGTTCGATATGCCCAAAGAATTTTTGGGAGTTCTTCGGCCCATGCTCCTTTGGCGCGGTCGAGCTTGGTCCGGAGATGTTGCTTGATAATCTTGTTAACCGCCTCAACCTGTCGATTCATCTGAGGATGATGGGGTGAAGAATACACGTTTCTGATTCCGAGGTTGTCGCACATTTCACGAAAGCTCCTATTATTGAATTGCCTTCCATTGTCTGTAATAATGGTGCGGGGTACTCCGAACTGGTAGATAATATTTTTCCACACAAAATCGGTAATCTTCTGTTCGGTTATTTTGGCTAATGGCTCTGCCTCGACCCATTTCGTTAAATAATCCATGGCCACCACAGCGAACTTGGTCTGACCTTTTTCTATAGGGAGTGGACCTATGATGTCGATACCCCACTGTGCAAAGGGCCAAGGGCCAGTCATAGGTGTTAGTTCCTTGGGAGCTTGTCTCGGAATAACCGCGAACCTCTGACATTTGTCGCATCTTTGAACGAGTCTGCGAACGTCGTGTTGGATAGTTGGTCAATAGTATCCCTGTCGTAGGACCTTATGGGCGAGGGATCGCCCTCCAGAATGGTTTCCGCGGATTCCTTCATGAATCTCACGTACACATAGTCCGCCTCACTGGGCTTGAGGCATCGCAGCAACGGAGCGTAGTAACCTTTTTTGTACAGGGCCCCATTGAATATGGTGTAACGGGAGGCTCGGATCTTCATTCGTCGAGATTCGGCACGATCTTCAGGCAGCTCACCCTTGTCGAGATATTGGATGATTGGATAAATCCAGGAAGGTTCTGAGTCGATTGCATTGACGACTGAGCCAACTGGTTCTAGTTCATTAATACTTGGCCTAGCGACGTATTCGATAGGAACAGACCTGGGTATGTCATCTTCATCGGTGGAGGCGAGCTTTGCTAACAGATCAGCTTTGTCATTTTTTGTCCGAGGGATCCGAGTGACAATACAAAATCGAAATCTGCTGATCATCTCTTTCGCTTTTTCCATGTACGCTCTTAATTGTTCTTTCCGTGTTTGATATAAACCGGTAACCTGATTAACAACCAACTGAGAATCGCTGAAAACATTTAGGTGCGTAACTCCCATGCTAGCTGCGAGTCTGAGGCCGAGTAACAGTGCTTCATATTCGGCTGTATTATTCGAAGTTTGGAATCTGAGTCGTAAGGCATATTGCATATAGGTATGATCAGGGGTTTCCAACACTACTCCAGCCCCACTTGCCTTAGAGTTGGAAGAGCCGTCGACATACAGTTTCCAGGGAACATGGCCAGGAAGGGATGAGGTAGAAGCCGTGATCGATACTTCAACGTTTTCGGTCATATCAGCGACCGAGAGGTCGGGTGGCGGTGTTACTTCGGCAATAAAATCAGCCACAACTTGCCCTTTGATTGCTGCTTTCGGCCTATACTGAATGTCGAATTTACTGAGTTCAATTGCCCACTTCGTGAGTCGGCCGGAAGCCTCTGGCTTCTGTAGGACCTGGCGCAGTGGAAGATCGGTCATCACGACAATGGTATGGGCTTGGAAATACGGCCTAAGTCGACGCGAGGAAATTATTAGAGCTAAAGCTACTTTTTCCAAGAATGGGTATCTTGTTTCTGCTGACAATAACGCTTTGTTGACATAATAGACCGGCAGTTGCTTTCCTTCGTATTCTCGTATCAAGGCCGAGCTAACCGCTGCCTGGATACCGCTAGGTAAAGCAGCAAAGATTCTCCTGACTCGGGCTTTGATAAGAGAGGTGGAGAGCCAAGATATAATTTTATTTGCTGGAATGCCGCTTCACATTCTTCTGTCTAATCTATTGTCTGTCGACCTTTCAACTGTTTGAAGAAGGGGAGACATTTATCCGTGACTCTAGACAGGAATCGATTAAGTGCTGTCACTCGTCCAGTCAACCTTTGAATGTCTTTAATTGTTTTGGGAGATTTCATATCAAGCAAAGCTTTTATTTTCTCAGGGTTTACTTCTATTCCTCTCTGACTAACCAAGAAACCGAGGAACTTTTCAGAACTCACCCCAAAGGCGCACTTACCCGGATTTAGCTTCATCCGAAATTTCCGCAAGATAAGGAACATTTCCTCTAAATCAGCTATATGATCGGCCGCGTGTATACTCTTAACGAGCATGTCGTCAACGTATACTTCCATGGTTCGGCCTATAAGCTGAGCGAAGATTTTATTAACTAATCTTTGATAAATTGCACCAGCATTCTTCAAATCAAATGACATCACACGGTAACAATAAAGGCCTTTGTCAGTGACAAAGGTAGTTTTTGATTTATCTGATTGATGCATTACAATCTGGTTATAGCCCGAATATGCATCCATGAAACTAAGAAGTTCATGTCCCGCGATACTATCCACTAATTGGTCTATCCTTGGAAGAGGAAAGCTATCCTTCGGGAAGGCTTTATTTAAGTCGGTATAATCAATACAGACTCGCCACTTTCCGTTGGATTTTTTCATGAGCACAATATTCGCAACCCATTCTGGATAGTATATCTCTTCTACGAAGTTTGCCTGGAGGAGCTTGCTAACCTCTTCTTCAATGACAGCGTATCGTTCGGGGCCAAGCGGTCGTCGCTTCTATCGGATCGGTCGATAGGTCGGACGATATTGAGTCGGTGAGTAATCACAGACGGGTCGATCCCGGGCATATCTGCATGGTTCCAAGCGAATACATCAGCGTATCTACGGAGCAGAGCTATCAACTTTTCTTTCAAGGGAGGCCGCAAAGACGAGCCAATTTGTACTGTTTTGGATTCATCTGTCTCCACCAAGGGAATCGAGACAAGATCTTCAAATGACTGCCCTTTTTCATGACTCTCGCTTTGTGGATCCAATGATTCGATCGTTGATATGTCGATCGGAGTTTTGTCGGCGGGACCTTTCACAGCTGCCACGTAACAACGCCTTGTATCTTGCCGGTCTCCTTTGACCACCCCTACTCCTGACTCAGTCGAAATTTCAATAAAAGATGGTATGTGGATACCACGGCCTGGAGAAGACTTAAAGAATGTCGGCCGAGTATAGCATTGTATACTGAGGGTTGATCGACGATCAAGAATTCGACTATTACCGTCGTCTGATTTGGGAAACTACCAGCAGTGAGTGGTAGCGAGATGATCCCTTCAGGTAGTACTTGTCCACCAGAAAAACCAATCAATGGGGTCAAAACCGGACGTAGCATGGATCGCTCAACCCCCATTTTGTCGAACGCCTGAGTGAATAACACGTCTGCAGATGATCCCGTGTCGACGAGTATCCGGAATACCTTTCGGTTAGCAATAGTCAGGGTGATAACTAACGCGTCATCGTGGGGGTGACAAATACTTCAGGCATCTTCCTCCGTGAATGAAATGCAATATTTATCTCTTTTCTTTTCTTAAGTATTCCGAGCTATAATCATGAGCTCGGACTCGGACCGAGTGAGACTTCTTGCATGATTCTTTCGAGCACTGTTCGAATCGCCTCCACCTCGTGGACCGTCGATAATAGTCCGAATTTCCTCTATAGGTTGATTTTCGGTCAGACGTCCCTCTGCTACCCCGGCTTTGACCACGTGTTCTTTGAGTCGGCCTTCCTTTATGAGTCGTTCGATCTCTTCCTTCAGGTGATAACAATCACTTGTGTTATGCCCGTGATCGCGATGATAATGACAATATTTGTCATTGTTCCGCCGATTGGGATTACTTCTGAGCTTATTGGGCCAGTTGACAAAGTCTTCGCTTTTGATTTCCATTAGCACCTGCTCCTGCGTTTTGTTCAAGGGGTATATGTGAAAAATCTTCGATCTGGCCGTTTGCCCGACCTTCGCTCATCGCGCGCTTGATCATCTTTTCGTTTCTTTCCTCCAGTCGAGTCGACTTCCTTTTGGGCCGATTCTTTGACCAAGGATTTAGTCTCACGCATGATCCGCGTTTCTTCGCCGTTCACATATTTATCCGATCGCGCCATAAACTCTGCTCGAGTATCGGGCGGATTTTTATCCAGAGATGCCAGGAACGGCTTGTCTCTAACTCCTTGCATGAGTGCATAGAGTGCTATTCCTTCTGAATGTTTTCGAACCTGAAGAGATTCGAAGTTGAAACGCTTGATATAGCCTTTCAGTAGCTCTCCCTACTTTTGAACTACGTTGTTCAAATGTGCAGGGGGCTTCAATTTCTTCTTTCCACCGATAAAGTTGGTGAGAAAGGCGCCACTTAGCTCAACGAATGAGTTGATGGACCTTGCCTTCAGCTGTTTGAACCAAAGTCAAGCTACATCGGTCAGCGTGAGAGAGAAGGCTCGACACATCACTGCACCTGAGGCATCGTGGAGCTCCATGTAGGTCCTGAAGCTTTCAATATACTTTGTAGGTCGGTTTTTGCCACTAAAAGGAGTGATTTGAGGTAATCTAAACCTTTCGGGCAACTGAGTCTGCATTATCTCGTCCACAAATGGGACGCTCTTGCCTCGGACCTAACCGGGTATATGCTCCGGCCCTGTCTCATGTCTGCCATTTCTTTCGCCATTTCTTCCCGCACTTCTCTTTTAAAGTCTTGAATGTCGGCTTTCTAAGGCTCGCCGCTTTCCGCCGTGCCTTTAACGGGAGGTCGGTTACGCGTCCTTCGATCTATCTCGTGTTGAAGATCGGTCGGGGGCAAAGCGGCGTTAGCCGATTGGGCTGGAGGTGGCTCGGAAATACCTCGGGGTTGACTCGGTTGAAACGACTGCAGCGCGGAAGGCTGAGGATCTACCGCAGTCGGGACATGTGTCGTCTCCCCTTGAGGAGGCAGAGGCGGTTGCATTTGTTGATACATTCGTTCCAGCATCTGCTTCATCACATTCACGTCGGATCAGATTTCCTGAACCTCCTGGTCCAACCCTCCATTGTTACGAGCCCGCTGGTTATTATTTGCTCCGGTCGTTGCTCGTTGGCAGTTGTTAGGTGGGTTCAGGGCTGCCGGATTTGCTATTGGACCCGATGGCCCTGCAACCACGACCTCATTCAGTTCTTCTTCTTGAACCGTCCTTCTAGTCATCACCATGAGAATAAATTTCAGTACTGGAATATACGATAGCTTTTCGTACAGTTCCCACAGACGGCGCTAAACTGTTGCTGCAAAAATCTGGTTCACCCTCTTTTCACCTTCGAGTACCTGCATAGGAAGAAAACAAAGGAGACCCTGGTTAGAGCAGGGGACCCTCCGATGCCAAAGTCAGGCTAGGAATCTGGGTTTTGAAGTATTGAGGGAGAGATTTTCTGCGTACCTTTCCATAGGATGGAAGTCCTTTATTTATAGATATGAGAGGATCCTATCATACGAGGATTCTTCTCCCCATATCGTGGAGATTTGATTTTGCCCGCTTCTGTCTCTATCCGATCCCGTGATCTTAGGGATCGGAGATCCTTTTACGAGACATCCGGAATTGCATTTCCCTTTACACCATCTTTCCTTTATTCGGCTCAGCCGGCCCTGATTCAATTAAGTGAGTCAGCTTTAGGAGATAAGGCCTCAGAACCTCAGCCGAGACATGCCCAGGTTGCTAGTTCGTCACCCAAGCCAACTTGACTCGTCTCGCTTTCTTCGGTAGTTTATAACCTACCCTCAGACTTAGCGCATTGCTTCGGCGACCCGAGGCGTCAAATTCGAGTCTCCGGACTTGCATACTTTTGTCCCCAATAAATCTCATGTGCAAAACAAATTAGAAATTACATATATAGAATGCTAATTGAACTGTCCAAATTATGGGTCTGTTTGGATGTGACACAACTCAAAAGTTACCCTCGTTTAAATATCTAATTATAGGATTGGTGGATAATTATTGGACGGTTAAAAATGAAAAACATGCTTCCAAGAATCAGCAGTTAGTGGTGTCCAGAGAACTTGAATTTGGGAATTTAACTTTTTGGATGCAATGATTTCCACATTTTACTCGATCATTTTAGGAAAATTCAAGTCACTTGTACGGTTTTTGAGTGCCTATGTATCAAGCGTCGTACACAGCGGGAGTATCTAAGAACAGTACCCTTTTCTTCTGCAAAAGAAATCTCACCTAACTGGCACCTCACAGGATTCCTCACTCTCCGCAAGAAAAACTTAAATACTCTAGCAGAGTACAAAGATTGATACTCGAGCAAGGAGATATTGTACATGATCTATAAAACTAATTCAAATTAAACTGTTAAAGTGATAAGACCCACTTTTGATAGATCCTACGCCAAAAATCAAATTAGTTTGATCATTCAGCTAGGCGATTGTAAGATGTTTAATAGACCTGCTGAAATAAAGAAATAACAAACGGTCAAGATTCATCGAAAAAGTGACCACAGATCATACATTAGGAATGTTTAACCAATATTATATTGGATTGATGATCCATCTATAGTAGGCTCCATTTGGATGGTTCAGATTAAATAGGTGTATGCCACGTGTACGAGTAGTTGGGTGTAAACCAAAAGACACGCTGTCCTTCTCTTCCTCCATTTAACGGCATTTTTTCGCTTCTGTCTCATCTCTGTCTATCTCATTTATACTCGCTCCTTTTTCTCTCTTCGAATCAATTCGTTTCGTCAGGTCTCTCTCTCCCCCTCTCTCTCTCTCTCTCTCAAAAGCCGTGAATACAAGGTTCTGGTCTGAAATTGGAGGGATTTCTTCCAAATATCGGCCGATCCCGACACGGATTGGCCCGAAAAGGTCTTGGAAAGTGTAAAAAGTGCAGAAAATACTTTTTCCCACTTTTTTTTTTACTTGAATTGAGAAAGATCTGTTCCTGATATAGCTGAAAATGGAGAATTACGGCGACTTTCTCTCCTCAAATTCATAAAACAAGCCAAACAAGCTGAACAACCGGAGAATTTTCAAAGAAATCCAGATCGTCGAAATCTGGTGAGTGAAGAAAGGCTAGAAATTTCCCTTCTTCTGATTTTTCATATATATATATATATATATATATATATATATATATATATATATATATATATGCTGCGATCTGTTGCAGAGGAGAGAGCATGCATGGATTTTTTAGTGTTTTCTGTAACGTATCGGAAATAAACCGTTACGTCTCGGGGACTGTATCTTGCCGGGCGTTACAGAAGACTCCTGCGAGAACGACCGTACTGTTTGTCTGCGTCCTTGGCATCGGCGCCTTTATTTCCGCTCGCTGGCTCAATGCTGTAAGTATTTTTGGCCCGCAATGACCGCTGATGGAAGCGGCACGGCTTCGGTGGATCGGGGGATCCACCGATCCGGTGGAACCCATGACTGTGGGGCCCACCATGATGTATTTGACTACATCCACGCCGTCCATACGTATTGAAAGCTCATTTTAGAGCGTGATCTAAATAATGAAGTAGATCCAAATCTAGGATGGACCATAGTACAAGAACCAGCTGTCATTGACAATTAAAACTTCTTGTGTGCCACAAAAACTTTGGATTAAGATGATATTTGTGTAGTCCATGTAACCTTATCAATGGGTTGGATGGCAAATAAACATTCGGGTCATTACTCTTACTTGGGTGGTAGACTCCTGGAGTTTCAACACCGGGTCAAGGGTTCGAGTACCCACGGTGGTGAAATCCCACGGTGTGCGTGTGTGGGGTGTGTGCGTGTGGCGTGAGTGTGTGGGGGTGTGTGTGCGTGTGTAAAAAAAAAAAAAAAAACATTCTGGTCGAATGCATGAAGTTTTTAATGGTGGGAATTTAATCACGACTGTTTCCTGTGGTGTGGTCCACTTAAGATTTAGGTCAGCTTCCTTTTTTGTATCATGTCCGAAAATGAGCTTTCAAAATTGTTGGACGGTGGGGATTTAAGGAAAAGATATCAATGTGAGCCGCACAGTCAGGAGTCCCACCAACCTTGGTGGATCCGGGGTCCACCGAAACCGCATGCCCATTGAAGCGGACGCGGATTGCGTCCTACCCCCGTCCGGACGGTAATCCGACGTCAACCTGCTGGCAGAGGTTAGGCACGTCGTCTCCCCCTCCACAATGCAGCTTCTTACAGCTGCTCCCATAACCCTTACTAATAGGAAAGACAGAATGGTTTGGGACCTATCTGCCTCAGGCAAGTTCTCCCTCGAATTTACCTGGAATGGAATTAGATTTCAACAACCCACTCTCAATTGGACTAGGTGGATATGGAACGATGCTCTTCCTCCGAAATTGGGTATGTTTAGCTAGAAGACCCTCCATGGTGCAGTCCCAGTCGATGCGGCTGTCCAAAAGGTTGGGGTTGCGCTGGCATCGATGTGTGAATGCTGCAGGCCTGATCCTCCTCTCCCTACTGACGCTTCCCCTCCCCCTATGCTGATCAGGGGCCCGTAATAGAATGTCCACTTAGGCCAGGACTTTAGGACGGTGGAAGACCTGGACCATCTCTTCAGCCGCAGTAGGGTGGCGACTGCTGTTTGGGGTCATTTTGAACGGATTTTCGACATTCCCTTCATGCCCAATCTTTCAATCCTTCAGAGATTTCTCCAATGGACTGACAGAGCTAGCAGAAAATACAGAGTTTCCCTCCTCTCTGGCCTCGCCCCCAGTATCATCGTTTGGGAAATTTGGAACGGCAGGAACTCTGCCCGCTTTGAAGACCGTTCGATGTCCGCCTCCCGCATTATCTCCAACATCTCTTGGTGGCTGACAGAGATCGGCCTCACAGTCCAAGCCCCTGACAGGAACTCTCTGGTGGACTCGATCGTCCTTTAGTCCCTTCGGATCCCAAACGTTGCTCTCCCTCCCTCAGGTAGTCCCTCCATTGTCAGATGGTCGAAACCACCTTTTGGTTGGCTAAAGTTAAATGTTGATGGCTCCTCTAGGGGGAACCCAGGGGAGAGTGGTGGTGGAGGAGTATGTAGGGACCACCACGGCAAAACCATCTTTGCTTTTCACAGAAATTACGGCCTATCCATGAACATGGTTGCGGAGGCCCAAGCCATGCTCGATGGCTTAACTATTTGCTATAAATTGGGTCTACCTAACATTATAGTAGAAACTGATTCCAAAATCATAGCTAATGCGGTTGATGAGCCCCAGGCCAACATCTCATGGAATATCTGGTACAAGCTAGGTGCCATCCAGCAACTGCGCAGGAGCCTCAATCTCAGAATCAATCATATTTTCAGGGAAGGGAACTCGGCGGCTGATGCATTGGCAAGACTGGCCAGTAACGGATGTCTGAACAGAATTTATGAATCCTGGTCGGCTCTTCCCAGGTTAGTGAGGGGTACCATTGTCTTGGACAATGCCAGCATCGGGGCTATCAGATTCTCATGATCGGGGAGGCTTCTAGCTGATTTTTTCTTTCCTTCCTATCCTCTTTTGGTCACGTTATATAGATCTTTAGGTGGCTTCAGTCGGATGTTGTCTCAGGCCCCCTTAGACAGGTTTTCCTTTTGTTTTGTGTCTACATGAGGAGTGAGACCCCGAACCTTTTTGTCGGGGCCGCTTGACAGGATGTACAGCTTTACAGGATCAATGTATCTAGTGGCGCGTGCCCACTTTTTCAAAAAAAAAAAAAAAGATATATATCTAACTCAAAACACAATACTGAAAAGTTGCAAAATGGCTAATTCAATACAATGGTACACATAACTACATCTTATCTTTTAAAAAATTAGGAACCAAGTTACTTAAATATGTAAATACTAAAATTAGCCTTTTCATTTGTCATTTCCATTCATTTTGTCCCATGACAAATCAAGGAAATTTCCCTGAGAGCCATCAAGAAGATGGCCCGTACCCACCCGCATTCAACTTTCCACGGGAGACTTTGATTATGACAACCAATACGGATCCAGTGCCAGTCATCAAGGATGCCAGTGAATGTGGAAACGGATTGGCTACTACCCCTGCCACTAGCCCGGTGGCTGATGGTCTGTGGGCCCAGCATGATGTATGTGTTTCATCCATGCCGTTCATCTATTTTTACAGATAATTTGAGGGCTTATCCTAAAAACTAGAGGGATATAAATCTCAGGTGGACCACACCACAGGAAAACAATAGTGATTGGATATCCACCGTTAAAATCATCCTCAGGCCCACTGTACTGTTTATTTGACATCCAATTTGGTGATTAGGTCATACAGACCTGGATGAAGGGAAAAAAACAAAGACTTCCTGGATCCCAAACTTTTATGGCCGCCAAAAAGTTTTTAATGGTCCACGTTCAATCAACTCTGTTTCCTGTAATGTGGTCGGATATACCTCTTTTTGGTCTCATTCCACAAAATGATCTATAAAAATAGATAGACGGCATGGATGAAACACATACATTATGGTGGGCCCACAGAGCACCGACCATTGGCTGGTGGCAGGGTGAGTGGCCCATCCGTTTCCAGTAAATGTCATCTTTCGTAAGAAAAACTTGGATACTCTACGAGTGTGTGATGGTTGATACACACGCACCGACTAATTGTGCATGTGGGTCCTTACTCATGCCGCGTGGTAGACTCACAAGAGTTTCGACACGAGGTCATGGGTTCGGGTACACAACGTGGTGAAATATCACTGTGGTGTGTGCGTGCGGGTGTAAGCTCCCGTGAATAAAAAACAATTGCACATGTTGCATGCAAGTAACTGAAGCTAGACCGTCTGATGAGTGATCCGTGGTAGCAACACAATTTTGGATGGTTTAATTTGAATTAATATCTCAATGGACTTTTCCAGTACCAGCTAATAGGCCGTTGGCTATGTCTGCAGGTGTAGCTTTGGCCCCAAATTCCATCCTCTTAAACACAAATGCCATCATACTGGGTCAGGTTGGGTCAGCTGAGATTCTAAGGGCCTGTTTGGATTAATCCATCTGATTCTTACGTGATGACCAAATCCGTGGTAGCCACACTATTTGGACTGTTTAATTTGAATAACTGTGTCAATACAAGTTTCCAGTACCTGCATACGGACCAGGATACTGCCAGAGTATCAAATCACTCCATCTTATATTGAAAGGCTACGAGTATATTTTTTCTCCACTAATTCCAAATCTTCTGGGGTTGTCCTGTCATGGTCATTACTGAACTATAGAAGCTCTACTTGGGGCTACCGGAATCTATATAACACCTGTTTTAGGGACGCGGATTGGCTACTCCCCCTGCCACCAGCCAATGGCTGGTGGTCGGTGCTCCATGGGCCCCACCATGATTTATGTGTTTCATCCATGTTGTCCATCTATTTTTCCATATCATTTTATGGCATGAGACCAAAACTGTGGTATATCTCAATCTCAAGTGGACCACATTACAGAAAACAGTGTTGAATGAGCGTCGACCATTAAAAACCTTTTGGGGGCCATAAAAGTTTTGGATCAATTTGATATATGTTTTTTTCCCTTCATTTGGTCCTGTATGACCTAATTAATTAGATTTCAAATAAACAGTACAGTGGGCCTTAGGAGGATTTTAATGGTGGATATCCAATCACTATTGTTTTCCTTTGGTGTGGTCCACCTGAGATTTATATCCCTCTCAATTTTGGGATCAAGCCCCAAAATTATCTTTAAAAATGGATGAATGAAATGGATGAAACACATACATCATGGTGGGACCCACAAAGCACCGACCACCAGCCACCAGGCTGGTGGCAGGGGTAGTAGCCAATCCTTTCCCCTGTTTTAGACGGCTGTACAACACGCAATTCCTGCGGGCCCTCCATGTTGTATGTGTGCCATCCACTCGGTCCATCAAATGAAATTCTTATATTCACCGTACGTACATGCAAAAGATAAGCCTAATACAGAACCTACATGGGCCACCATTGGAAACAATGTAAAATTGTATCTAAATTTTCTAAGTTCATTACTTGTGGCCTGCCTGAGTTTTTTATCAGGCCTACTTTTGTATTTTCTCATCATATTCGTGAGCCATAGCTGATGATATTAAATATAAACACCGCGGTGGCCAGGCTTACTTTTGTATTTTCTCTTAATGATATTAAATATACACACCGGCGGTGGCCCTACAGTACACAAACCTATGGTTGGTGTCTCATACCCATTGTATCCTGAGATGTGCCCCAGCTGAGTTGTGGCTCACACTGATTTCTGGCCCCAGGGCCTGGAAGCTAGGGGCAGACCTGATGAATAGAGAGTATGTCCCGTATAAATAAGGTGGACCCACATAGCTTTATTGTTGTATGTATTGGGTAGAATAGGTGTTGTAGAGGAATATTTCAGTCCCACTGGAGGATAACGTTGGCAATGGGCCGGGTAGCGTGCCTGACCTGACCGGCTCCACCTGGGTTTAGGCTGGGCTTGGACAAATTAGCTTGGCTGTAGACAAGGCTTGGGCTTGTATTTCAGCCCAACTTAGCTTGCTCAGCAAATCTAATATATATGTTGGTAAGGTCACACATATGACATAACTCAATGATGGGAAAACACAAATATGTTTGATCCAAAATTTCTCTCACACCATAAGTTTTCAATCGTAGGCATTCAATTCCTATTCTGTAGTGTGGTCCAATTGAGCTTTAGATCTACCTCATCTTTGGGATCCAACCCTAAAATGATTCAGCAAAATAAATGCACAGTGCAGATAAAATACATACATCACATGGGCCCCACGTAGTCAGGTCACAAGGTTTACAGCGTCCTCCATTTCACCTAGAGTTGGGCATCGAGTTGAGTCGGACCGAGTTAGGACTGACCCGACTCGATTCAATTTTGAATAGGCCTGACCCAAACTCGACTCGTACCGAGTCCAGTAGGCCTAAACTGATTTGAATCCGGGTCTGGACTGGATTAATTCGGACCGAGTCTGACCCCGTAAAAGTACTGAGTTGGTTCAAGTGGGCACCGATTCGGATTGAGAGAGAGAGAGAGAGAGAGAGAGAGAGAGAGAGAGAGAGAGGGTGGTGATGGAGGTGGGTGGTTGCCGGGATTGGAAGAGGAGGATGAGGGATGAAGAGAGATTGGGATTGTGTCCGAGTTTTTTTTATTATATATACCTGAAGCCGAGTGGAGTCGGTTTCAGATTGAGTCGAGTCGGACCGGATCGAGTTTCGGGTCAAGTCACCGGGTAACTTGAATTCGACCCGGTTTGAGTTTGGATTGAAAGAAACCTACTCAATTCGGACCGACTCACCCATTCGATTAGGGTCTGATAGAGGCGGATGAGTCCAGCTAGGTGAGTCAAGTAGTCCCTTGCCCGGCTCTAATTTCACCTTACCACGAGGGACTATGAACATGGAAGCGGATTGCGTGGTGTGGCACACCACGCAATCCGGTTCTGTGGGCCCTACCAAATTGTGTTGATGGTGTGTTGATGTCATTAGGTTCTGTGGGCCCTACCAAATTGTATATATTATATCTACACCATACATCCATTTGCGACATCATTTAAGTCATGATCCCAAAAATGAGGCAAATCCCAGGCTCAAGTGGACCACACCACAGAAAGAAGTGAGACAATAATTCCTACTGTTGAATCATTCCTAGCGCCCACCATGATGTTTATTTGTCATCCATCCTGTTCATGAGGTCACACAGACGTGGATGAAGGGAAAAATAGAAATCAGATTGATCCGAAACTTCTGTGCCTGTAGAAGTTTTCAATGGTAGACATTCGATCCCCACTGATTTCTGTGGTGTGGTTCACTTGAGCTTTGAATCTGTCTCATGTTTTAGCCCATCCTCTAAAATGATCTCATAAAATGAGTGAATGGTGTGGATATAACACATACATTATATTGGACACATAAAACTTGGTGACATCAATACACCAAGGTGGTCTGGTCCGTGGTGCCGTGGTGCGTGTCCGTTTTCATGATACTCTGGGAAGGGGGGAAGCGGATTCCGTAGTGAGTAAGTCAGTACGCCTGTGGGTCCACCATGATTTATATATTTTATCCACTCCTTCCATCCATTTAACCAGATAAATTTAGGGCCTGAACCCAAAAATAAAGCATATCTAAATCTCAAATGGACCACACCATGGGAAATAGTGTTAATTGAACATCTACCATTGAAAAAATCTTGAGGGACAGAAGTTTTGGATCAAGGTTATATTTGTGTTTTCCCTTTAATCCATGTTTTTTTTTTTTAATCTCATGAATATGTTGGATGACAAATAAACATCACTGTAGGGCCAGAAAGGATTCAACCGTGGAAATCATTATTCCCACTGTTTCCTATGGTACGGTCGACTTCAGCTTTGGATATGCTTTTCTGGTCTCAACAGCTGGGAAAACGGATAAACGGCAACCACATACATTCATGGTGGCCCAACAGAGTTTACTCAATACGATAGAGGGTATGAGTAACTAAGTACGCAAACGCAATCCGATTTTGGGAAGGGGACGCCCCCGCCCTTCTCCAGCAAAGAACGAGCAGTGGCTCCGAGCTGCCACCTTAATGTGTGGGTTTTATCCATACCGTTCATCAACTTTTTCATATCATTTTAATTTAAAAGCATAAAAATGAGGCAGATCAAAGGCTCAAGTGGACTACACATTGAAGATTAAAATCCTACTGTTGGAAAATTTTTGGGAGCTTTAGAAATTTTAAATCGGGCTGATATTTTCGTTTGCTCTTCATCCAGGTCTACGAAACCTTATAAACTAGTTAGTGTCACTTAACCATCATGTGGGCCCTGGGAAGGTTTCTAATCGTAGGTGTCACTACCACTGCAACTTTCTATGGTGTGGTCCACTTGAGCGTTGGATCTACCTTTTTTTTTTACACGTACATTAAAATGATCGGAGGGAAGGACTGGAATGGCGTGAATAAAAATATACATCACGGTGGGCCCTCACACAGATTTGCCCATTCGTTGCTATAGACGGGCGGGCAGGAGGCAATCCGCTTCCGATGCTCTGTGAGTATGTGACGGTTGATATACATGCACTGGGGAAATGCACACATGGCATGCAAGTGACTGAAGCTAGAGCGTTCAGATTGTAAGCCTAAATTTAGATGATTATTGGACATTTAATAGAGTCCAAATTACAAAAAATAGCTAGCAGTCCAAATTCAATGAACAAAAGTGCATGGAGCAGAGTTAAGGATGGATCAATGAATATGATTCTTTCGACGGTTGAATTCAAATTTGATATAGAGCGGGTTGCAGATAATTTCATAGTTAAGATGGACCAGAGAAGACCCGATCGAATGTGAAAGTGATCAAGACCATCAGAAAAGTAATGTAGGTGTATCTTACGAACCAAAATGAGAGAGGTGATCAAGACCGTCCACCGAACGGAAGACACCAATGTCCACGGGATACGAGACCCCGACATAACATTGAGATTCTCGTACACGCGAATGCAAGACCCCGGTGTCCACGGGATGCAAGACCCCACAGACCATTGAGATTTTCGTACACGCAATGCACGACCTCCAAAGTAGAGAGCAGTGACAGGCCATACCCCAGGCCTAATCAAATTTCCGTAAGCTTTGTCTAAGTCAGGTCACTGGAGTAGGTGACCATGCTTAATGCCAGTAAATGCATCTTACCTTATGTAAGAAAAGTACACGTACCAAGAAACTGTCCACACGGCGTGCAAGTAACTACATGTCAACACCCGGTCAAGGGTTCGAGTATTCATAGGTGGTAAAACTCCACTACGGCGTGAGTTTGGGCATGGGCTCAAGAGTAGATAATAGGAATTTTATCAATTTTAATCTGGTCTTAGTTGGGCCTGCGCCTTACCTACTTTTTTTGTGTTTGGGCATGGGCCTCTATTCCAGGTGATGTGAAGCTTGGGCTGTAACAACCCATTTTTTTAGGGGAAGTAACTCCACCGTTCGCTTCTGTGTGGCTCACCTGAGTTTTGGATCAGCCTCATTTTTGGCCTTACGTCTTCTTTTGGCCAGGCCAAGATGATGGACGGAGTAGATTATACTATTACTAGTGGAACCCACCAGATCAAAAGAAATAAAAATAAAATGAATTATATCTTTCGCACGCCGACTAAACCACGTTCCCATTCTCCTTCCTTTTCATACGGTAATGGGCGCCGAAAACCTCCCACTAAACGAAACCGCCCATAATCCATACCTCCATTTTCATTACGCATCCGTTTATAAAAAGAGAGAGAGAGAGAGAGAGAGAGAGAGAGAGAGAGAGAGAGAGAGAGAGAGAAAGAATCGAAGAAATTAATCAAAAAATATATATATAGAGAGAGAGAGAGAGAGCTCTGTAGATCAAGAGAGAGATTAAAGCGGGGCCGATCATCAGATTTTTTTTAAGGTAGGTGATCTTATCCTGAAATTTATTATTTTCAGCTATTTAATTATGTTTATTTAATCCAACATTTTTACAAGAATAATGTTTTTGATTATTATGTATGGAATTCTATTTATTTAGGAATTTCTATATTCCGATATTTAATATAAGTTTTTTTTTTAAAAAAAATTATAATAAATAAATAAATAAAAATTTATTAAAGTTATAATTTAATTTATAAAAGTATTTGTATTATCATATGCCACAATTACAATTTTAGAGTGCCTGCGTGTCAACCGTCATACTCTGCCAGAGTATCAAATAACTCCTCATGAGAAGTCAGAGGATGTACCGTGAGAAATTACTTTAATGGAGAAAGTTTCTAGTCCATCAAGCTGGACCGTAAGTTACGGTCCACCCACCAATAGATTTATGACATAGTAAGTTCATACAAAATCCAACCCTTCCAATACATCTAAAACAACATGAAAATCACTTATATGAAAAATTATTCCTATATACTAGTCAGGATATCCTCAAAAATAGAAAATAAGTTATAACTGTTGATAAATAGTATTATCCATTAATGAGTGAATGTAAGTATATTTTTTTTTTTTTGTAAGTGATCCTAATTGTTTAATAAACTTAGTAAATGGGTTAGATTTTTCATATATATTAAATGTTAGAAGTTATTTAATTGATGGACCGTAATGTCAAATCTGTTGTACTGGAGATTTTCTTATTATAATGGGACTCTGTTAATACGAGATATACCAGTATGACTATAATCTTACTCGTCTCTACATGTGGAACATAGCACACGTGGTAAGTCTGAGAAATCTACTATAAAATCCACATCTTTGACGTGCCCAAATAGAAAAATAAAATAAAATATATATATAATAATATTAATAAAAAGAGCACAGTCTGTCTATTTTTCTTAGGCACCATGAATGGATGAAAGCTAACAATGTTCTTATTCAACTTACAAGTATGGTCCACCTAATTAGTTTAACTGTCAAATTTTCAGAAAAGTGAACATAGAAAATATGACCTCTCACATGAACGGAATAGATTTCACACACGTGGCTCGTGTGGCACGTGACACACAAGTATGATTCAAATCCTACTTGCGCGAGTAGCTTTCCCATTTTTTTATGAAGAAATGAATAGTGGGGCATTGGAATTGCTGTATGAATTCTAGAAATGAACCAACAGCTTTGGATTGTGCAAAGGGTCATAACCCCTTAGATTCTGTAGTGTAAAGATTCACATATACCTGCATTTTTAAATTATTAATTTGAGAGACACCAAATACTTAGTTTGTTGTGTGGATTTATTTCCACACTCTGCCTCCTTATTAAATAACACTATCATGATAGTCTACTGCCATTCTTAATATGATGGTGACTCCTCAACCGTCCATCATGAAATGCTTGTACGGTAAATTTGATCGTCCAAATTGATGAACCAACTTTTAATGGTGGACCACCAAAATAAAAATAAAAAAATAAAAAAATAAAAAAATAAAAAATTTTGAGCTGAGAATGTGAAATAACTATGAATTTTAGTAGGCCCCATCTACTCAATGTGAGATTTATTGCTCAAGGGTAGAGCTCATGTAGAACTTGATATTTTAACAAATTTATGCACATTGTTCAGTACTTGCATTATAGTTTAGAAATTGGATTGATTAAATTATTAATCATTATTTTGTCGATATTGAAATTGTTCATGTTATTCATGTTTATCTATTGATTATTTAATTGTTAAAAAAAATGTGTATAAATTAGCAAGTAGGGCAATCGTGTCCCTTGGGTGAGAGACCCTAAAGCTAGAAAGTAGGGCAATCGTGTCCCTTGGGTGAAAGACCCTAGAACCCACTGGATCCTTTGGAGTCTCCTTTGTGTACGGCGTATGAGTACATTTGTGTGCGTGGACATACGTCAGAGGTACAACTGGAGCAGTAGTCTGACCAGCTAATGTGTAAATGGGTCCCTCACCATGAGGTACCAGTGCGTGGGCGTTAATGGAACGTGACCATCCACTTGGGTACGGTGTTGTAAGAAATAATTTAAATGTTACAAGTATTCATGGAACTATCACATGCATCGCATTTTTTCAATTCAATTCTGTTGTCAAATTTCATTATCGGTATTTTATTTTTCCTTCATTGTTATAAAAGTAATATTATCTGAACATATTGAATTTTGGGTAAGAAATGACCCTACTGGGCTGTTATGCTCATCCTACTAAAATAAAATGTACAGGTGAAGAGCTGGAATACTACGAGCAGGCGGGCCTCTACTATTAATGTTATTTTCTAGAAAATTTGTTTAGTTTTAATTCAATTCAGTTGTTTTTTTGTAATTAGTTTAGTTTATATTTAAATTTCGATGTAGAAATGAACAACTATCAAAGAGTTGAGTTTAATAAATATTCAGTTGTATTTCCTTTTAGATTATGTTGAATATTGGTTGAATCAGCTAGAATGTAATAAATGTCATCATATCATAATTCACACCTTGGGATTCGGGTCCTGAATACCTTATTTAGGTACTTGAATTTCGGGGCGTGACAGTTTGGTATCAAAGCCAGGTTAGATTAAAAATTGTGGACCTAGAGTTGTCTTTAGAATTAGTGAACCAAAAATAAATCTTTTTGCTTTTATGATAGGAAAAAGAGAAATATAAATTTAGGGATCATTGTATTATATTGACATCATATATAATCTTATTTAGACTTGACATTGAACTAATAACCCAAATCTGGACTTTAAGAAAATTTTAAGAATTTTTAGATACTACGTAAAATTGGACAGCAATAGTAACCAGAAACACCTAACTTACAAAAGTCATAACTAATTAATTAAAACTCCTTTTAAGTTGATTCAAATTCTCAGTCGTAGGTTAACAAGTGTAGTTTCAGTAAAAAATAATTCAAAAATGTAAATATAGGTTTATCCTTTACTAATATTAAGTTATGTGTATACTAGTCAGAAATCGTTTGTTTCTGGACAGACCTAATTATCCGAATTTTAGAAAAAAAAATTAGACCTTGTATTAGGCTGAAATTTTACAGAATTATAGTAGACTCATATATGTATCCTCATAAAAATTTTTAGATCAATTTAACACTTATAAGTATCAGAAACATTAGCGAGAATAGTATCCTAAGAATCTGAATTTTCTGCACTACAACTTTGATACATGTCACTGCCTGAATTCTCTTTCTCTTAATCTTCATATGTTATTCTTTTAGATCATCAAATATTCTTGCAATCCAATAATTTTTCATGCTTCTATAGACCTTAAGTAGTATGCACTCCATTAATGATATTTAGAATTCAATTTAGTTATTACAACCTACCTTGGTTGTTATACATTAAGCTTACATGTTTAAATTAATCATAGATTATGGCGGATCAAAACATAGACGTCGGAGCCACATCAGGAGCTCCTGGTCCTGATACCACTGAAAACGGGTCACTTATGGGTGGAATTCTTAGGGCCATAAGTGATCTTACGGCTCTTGTGGGCTATCAGATAAGACAGTCTCAAGCGGAAGGACAAGCTCAAGCGCAAGGTCAAACCCAAACTGTTCACCTAGCTAATGTAGGGATAAGAACTTTATTGGAAAGGTTTAAAAGACAAAGGCCGCCTGTATTTAAGGGTGGACCTGACCTATCTAAGGCCGAGGTATGGAAGAAACAGATTGATAAGATATTCACAGTTATGAAGTGTGATGAATACCAGAAAGCAGAATTGGCTATTTATATGCTAGAAGGGGAGGCCGACCATTGGTGGGACTCGGTTGTTAGGATGAACTCGAGTGTTGAAGTCTGGACCTGCGCCCAGTTTTGTGAGAAGTTTGATGATAAATATTTTCCCTTGTATGTGAAAAATCAAAAGGCAGGAGAATTTATGAAATTGGAGCAAGGTGATATGACGGTGTGTCAGTATGATGCTAAGTTTACGGAGCTATCGCGATTTGCAACTTTTCTAGTGTCTGATGAAACCCGTAAGGCATAAAAATTTGAGGAGGGTCTGAGAGCATCTATTCGTAGCCGATTAGTCCCTTTCGTACAGAAGACCTATGCCGAAGTGTTGGAGCGTGCCCTAGCAGTGGAGAAAGACATCAACGAATATTGGAAGAATCGTGATCAGAGGAAGGACGTAAAGAGTGGTGCTAGAACTGCAACACATATATCTACAGCCCAGCATGATCAGCTAAGAGACAGAGAACAACATCGACATCGATGGCCAGACCGACGACAGCACTTCCTGCACCACGATTTTCGGGATTTTGTTATAATTGTGGACTCGAGGGCCACACTTCTCGTTTTTGTTCCAGACCACAACGCACTCAATATCCACAAAGGGCAGGACCTTCACATCAGTCTTTCAGGCCTCCCCAGCAACATGCGCCGCCGTTTATGTCACAGCGACCTCCATTACATCCTTCCGCATCACAGCCTTCCTCGAGACCACCTCAGCCATATTCACAGAGGCCACTACAGTCATACTCGAGGCCACCACAGCAAGGACCTTCATCAGTATACCAGAGTCCACCTCAGCAGCCGCCGCCATAGGTTAAACCTCAGCAGTACCAGCAGTCGAGGCATGGAGTTCAGGCACCACGACCACAAGCTCAAGGCCGAGTCTACGCCCTAGTACAGTCAGGAGATGACACAGTGCAGCCGTACGAGAACTTGGCGCAACAATACGAAGGCTCAATTCAAAGTTATGATGTTCCAGCACAGTTTGAGGATGGAGCGACCCAGACTTATGATGATGCCGCACCCTTATATGAGGATCCAGCACCGCCAACAGATGACATTATTCAGCCTGACATCGAGGCTAGCAGTGATGTAGTCGAAGGTACCATCGTCATTTATTCATCCTTAGCTAGAGTGTTATTTGACTCTGGAGCATCGCATTCATTTATTTCTTACTGCCTCTTATGCTCGATCGGGTTATCTCCTACTCCCTTATATAAAAAGTTAACAGTAGCAAACCCCCTTGGTAATTCAGTGGACCTAAGTCAAATTTGTAAATCCTGTCCGATTATGATCGAGAACGTAAATTTACTAGCTAATCTCATAGTTATGCCGATGCGAGAATACGATATTATATTGGGGATGGATTGGTTATCTTTATATCGGGCAAAAATCGATTGTTTTAAGAAGATGGTCATATTAAATATCGATGGGCGAGCACCGTTACAATTCCATGGGACACGAAGGAAGGGAGCACCGATTAGTTTGTCAGCCATCTCGGAAGTTGAACCTCAAGGAGTGGAACAAATTTCGATTGTTAATGAATTTCCAGAAGTATTTCAAGATATTCCTGGATTACCACCTAGGAGAGATGTAGATTTCACAATCGATCTGGTACCTGGGACTGCACCAATCTCCAGAGCACCATACCGTATGGCACCTGTTGAATTAAGAGAATTAAGGGAGCAACTTCAGCAGCTCCAAGACCAAGGCTTCATTAGGGCTAGTACGTCGCCGTGGGGTGCACCAGTATTATTTGTAAGAAAGAAGGATGGGTCTTTAAGGCTATGCATTGATTACCGTCAACTTAATATAGTGACTATCAAGAACAAGTACCCGCTGCCGAGGATAAATGATTTATTCGATCAGTTGAAGGGAGCTAAATATTTTTCAAAGATAGACCTACGGTCTGGATATCATCAGTTGAGGATTAGAGATGAAGATGTACCCAAGACTGCCTTTAGGACTCGGTACGACCATTATGAATTTCTAGTGATGCCCTTCGGAATAACGAATGCTCCAGCAGTATTTATGGATCTCATGAATAGGGTCTTTAAACCGTATTTAGACCGATTCGTGATAGTGTTCATAGATGATATTTTAATTTACTCCAAGACGCAAGAGGATCATGCTGAACACCTTCGAATAGCCCTTCAGACTCTAAAGGACAATCAGTTGTATGCCAAAGCTTCAAAATGTGACTTTTGGAAGAATGAAGTAAAGTTTTTGGGGCACGTGATATTAGAAAAAGGAGTGTCAGTAGATCCATCGAAAGTCGAAGCAGTGTTAAATTGGGAGCAGCCCACCAATGTGACAGAAGTGCGCAGTTTTCTCAGATTAGCTGGTTATTATAGAAGATTCATTGAGGGATTCTCTAAATTAGCAAGGTCGTTGACTAACTTGACCAAGAAGGGCACTTCTTTTAAATGGAATGAAAATTGCGAGTAGGCTTTCTCTGAATTGAAGAAGCGATTAACGGAAGCCCCAGTGCTTTCTTTACCAGCAGAAGGGGAAAGATTTGTAGTATATACTGATGCATCTTATCAAGGGTTGGGATGCGTGCTGATGCAAAGCGGTAAAGCAATAGCATTCGCGTCAAGGCAGTTGAAATCTCATGAGCAGAATTATCCCACTCACGACTTAGATCTTGCAGCTGTAGTGTTTGCCTTAAAAATTTGGAGGCATTATCTTTATGGTGAGCAGTTTGAACTGTATTCGGATCACAAGAGCTTAAAGTATCTTTTTGATCAAAAGGACTTAAATATGCGGCAGAGGAGATGGATGGAATTCTTGAAGGATTATCATTTCGACATCTGCTATCATCCAGGTAAGGCGAACGTCGTAGCCGACGCGTTAAGCAGGAAGACGCGCAAACTGGTGGCGAGCTTAATGATTAAAGAATGGGAGATGCTTGATATAGTTAAAGATTTTGAAGTTAGACTTCGTATCGATGAACCTCGGGCTTATATCAGTAATTTAGTGGTGCAACCCACTCTGGTAAGAAATTTCTTAATTATCCATTTAGATTATCCTTTAATTCGTATATTAGGCTGTAGTTATTTAGAATTTTCTTTTCTACGTGCGACGAATAATAGAAGCGCAGAAGAATGATGCATGGTTACAAGAGAAAATAACGGAAGAAGCGGGAAAGGACGACTCGGAGTGGCGAGTAAGCTCTGATGGTGGGGTCAGATTTCAAGGGAGGTTATGTGTTCCAGATATATCTGAATTGAAGCAAGAAGTCTTAAATGAGGCGCACCGCACAAAATTCACCATCCACCCAGGAGGAACTAAAATGTACCGTGATGTACGACGTCAATATTGGTGGAGTAATATGAAGAAGGAGATAGTCAGCTACGTTGCAAGGTGTCTTACTTGTCAGCAGGTTAAAGTGGAGCATCAGAAGCCGTCGGAACTTTTACAACCATTACAGGTCACAAAGTGGAAATGGGAGCATATATCGATGGATTTTATTGTCGGACTACCGAAAACAAGCCGTCATCATGATGCGATATGGGTGATCGTGGATCGGCTAACAAAGTCAGCACACTTTCTTCCTATACGTATTTCTTCATCCCTAGATGACTTAAGCAAGCAATATATCAAGGAGATTGTTAGACTTCATGGCATTCCTGTGTCTATTGTATCCGATCGAGACCCCAGGTTTATATCACGCTTTTGGATGAGTCTTTAGAAGGCATTGGGAACGACGCTAAACTACAGCACGGCTTTTCATCCGCAGACTGACGGACAAACGGAGCGGGTAAATCAAATCCTACAAGACATGCTTCGCAGCTGCAGTCTTGACTTCAAGGGAAATTGGGACGACCACCTCTATTTAATAGAATTCGCCTACAACAATAGTTTCCAGTCTAGTATTGGCATGTCGTCATTCGAAGCTTTATACGGAAGACCCTGCAGATCACCAAGTTGTTGGACCGAAGTGGGGGAAAGAACATTGTTGGGACCGGAACTAGTGCAAGAGACATCCGAGAAGATCGGCGTCATCAAAGAACGTCTACGTACCGCTCAGAGTCGTCAGAAGAGCTACGCCGACAATCGTCGAAAGAACTTGGAGTTCGCCATAGGAGATCATGTGTTCCTAAAGGTATCCCTGATGAAAGGAGTTATGCGATTTGGAAAGAAAGGAAAATTGGCACCACGCTACATTGGACCATTCGAGATCTTGCAAAGAGTAGGCCTCGTAGCCTACAGACTAGCCTTACCTCCTCAACTTTTTGGTGTCCACGACGTATTTCATGTATCTATGCTTCGGAAATACGAGAGAGATGCATCACATATCATTGACTGGGAGCCGCTGGAAATTCGGGAGGACGTTTCATACATAGAGCAACCGATTCGCATCCTCGACAAGAAGGAGCAAGTACTTCGAACAAGATCGATACCACTCGTGAAGGTTCAGTGGGGGGAATCATGGCGAGGACGAAGCTTCATGGGAGTGAGAGGATGACATCCGAGAGAAGTACCCTCATCTCTTCATATGATAGGTATGTTAAATTTCGAGGACGAAATTTTTATTAAGGGGGGTAGAATGTAACAACCCATTTTTTTAGGGGAAGTAACTCCACCGTCCGCTTCTGTGTGGCTCACCTGAGTTTTGGATCAGCCTCATTTTTGGCCTTACGTCTTCTTTTGGCCAGGCCAAGATGATGGACGGAGTAGATTATACTATTACTAGTAGGACCCACCAGATCTAAAGAAATAAAAATAAAATGAATTATATCTTTCGCACGCCGACTAAACCACGTTCCCATTCTCCTTCCTTTTCGTACGGTAATGGGCGTCGAAACCTCCCACTAAACGAAACCGCCCATAATCCATACTTCCATTTTCATTACGCATCCGTTTATAAAAAGAGAGAGAGAGAAAAGAGAGAGAGAGAGAGAGAGAGAGAGAGAGAGAGAGAGAGAGAGAGAGATCGAAGAAATTAATCAAATATATATATATATATATATAGAGAGAGAGAGAGAGAGAGAGAGAGAGAGAGCTCTGTAGATCAAGAGAGAGATTAAAGCGGGGCCGGTCATCAGATTTTTTTTAAGGTAGGTGATCTTATCCTGAAATTTATTATTTTCAGCTATTTAATTATGTTTATTTAATCCAACATTTTTATAAGAATAATGTTTTTGATTATTATGTATGGAATTCTATTTATTTAGGAATTTCTATATTTCTGATATTTAATATAAGTTTTTTTTTTTAAAAAAAAATTAATAATAAATAAATAAATAAAAATTTATTTAAAGTTATAATTTAATTTATAAAAGTATTTGTATTATCATATGCCACAATTACAATTTTAGAGTGCCTGCGTGTCAACCGTCATACTCTGCCAGAGTATCAAATAACTCCTCATGAGAAGTCAGAGGATGCACCGTGAGAAATTACTTTAATGGAGAAAGTTTCTAGTCCATCAAGCTGGACCGTAAGTTACGGTCCACCCACCAATAGATTTATGACATAATAAGTTCATACAAAATCCAACCCTTCCAATACATCTAAAACAACATGAAAATCACTTATATGAAAAATTATTCCTATATACTATTCAGGATATCCTCAAAAATAGAAAATAAGTTATAACTGTTGATAAATAATATTATCCATTAATGAGTGAATGTACGTAATTATATATTTTTTTTTGTAAGTGATCCTAATTGTTTAATAAACTTAGTAAATGGGTTAGATTTTTCATATATATTAAATGTTAGAAGTTATTTAATTGATGGACCGTAATGTTTCAAATCTGTTGTACTGGAGATCTTCTTATTATAATGGGACTCTTTTAATACGAGATATACCAGTATGACTATAATCTTACTCGTCTCTACATGTGGAACATAGTACACATGGGTAAGTCCGAGAAATCTACTATTAAATCCACATCTTTGACGTGCCCAAATAGAAAAATAAAATAAAATAATATATATATAATAATATTAAATAAAAAGAGCACAGTCTGTCTATTTTTCTTAGGCACCATGAATGGATGAAAGCTAACAATGTTCTTATTCAACTTACAAGTATGGTCCACCAATTAGTTTAACTGTCAAATTTTCAGAAAAGTGAACATAGAAAATATGACCTCTCAGATGAACAGAATAGATTTCACACACGTGGCTCGTGTGGCACGTGACACACAAGTATGATTCAAATCCTACTTGCGCGAGTAGCTTTCCCATTTTTTTATGAAGAAATGAATGGTGGGGCATTGGAGTTGCTGTATGAATTCTAGAAATGAACCAACAGCTTTGGATTGTGCAAAGGGTCATAACCCCTTAGATTCTGTAGTGTAAAGATTCACATATACCTGCATTTTTAAATTATTAATTTGAGAGACACCAAATACTTAGTTTGTTGTGTGGATTTATTTCCACACTCTGCCTCCTTATTAAATAACACTATCATGATAGTCTACTGCCATTCTTAATATGATGGTGACTCCTCAACCGTCCATCATGAAATGCTTGTACGGTAAATTTGATCGACCAAATTGATGAACCAACTTTTAATGGTGGACCACCAAAATAAAATAAAAAAATAAAAAATAAAAAATAAAAATTTTGAGCTGAGAATGTGAAATAACTATGAATTTTAGTAGGCCCCATCTACTCAATGTGAGATTTATTGCTCAAGGGTAGAGCTCATGTAGAACTTGATATTTTAACAAATTTATGCACCTTGTTCAGTACTTGCATTATAGTTTAGAAATTGGATTGATTAAATTATTAATCATTATTTTGTCGATATTGAAATTGTTCATGTTATTCATGTTTATCTATTGATATTTAATTGTTAAAAAAAATGTGTATAAATTAGCAAGTAGGGCAATCGTGTCCCTTGGGTGAGAGACCCTAAAGCTAGAAAGTAGGGCAATCGTGTCCCTTGGGTGAAAGACCCTAGAACCCACTGGATCCTTTGGAGTCTCCTTTGTGTACGGCGTATGAGTACATTTGTGTGCGTGGACATACGTCAGAGGTACAACTGGAGCAGTAGTCTGACCAGCTAATGTGTAAATGGGTCCCTCACCATGAGGTACCAGTGCGTGGGCGTTAATGCAACGTGACCATCCACTTGGGTACGGTGTTGTAAGAAATAATTTAAATGTTACAAGTATTCATGGAACTATCACATGCATCGCATTTTTTCAATTCTGTTGTTAAATTTCATTATCGGTATTTTATTTTTCCTTCATTATTATAAAAGTAATATTATCTGAACATATTGAATTTTGGGTAAGAAATGATCCTACTGGGCTGTTATGCTCATCCTACTAAAATAAAATGTACAGGTGAAGAGCTGGAATACTACGAGCAGGCGGGCCTTTACTATTAATGTTATTTTCTAGAAAATTTGTTTAGTTTTAATTCAATTCAGTTGTTTTTTGTTAATTAAGTTTAGTTTATATTTAAATTTCGATGTAGAAATGAACAACTATCAAAGAGTTGAGTTTAATAAATATTCAGTTGTATTTCCTTTTAGATTATGTTGAATATTGGTTGAATCAGCTAGAATGTAATAAATGTCATCATATCATAATTCACACCTTGGGATTCGGGTCCTGAATACCTTATTTAGGTACCCGAATTTCGGGGCGTGACATGGGCTGGGCTCAGGCCCAGGATTGAGTTATGGGACAGGACAGTCCAACCCAAACCCTGACCATTGCCACCCTACTGGGGAACCCACATGCTGCTGCTCATCTACTTCCATGTGCTTTCTTCAGTGACAAATCAAGAAAATTTCCCTCTCAAGAGAACTGTCCGGAAGCTGGGCCATTCTTCATCTATATTCAGAGGCATATTGCCTAGGGACCCAGCGACTAGGGATATATTTGACTCTATGGGGCCCACCATGAAGCAAGTGTTTTATCAACATTGTCCATCCATTAATTTGCCATATCATTTTAGGGCATGAGCTCAAGAATGAGGTAGATCCCAAGCCTAAGGGGACCGCACCACGGGGAACAATGGTGATAACAATGCCCAAACTTTTGTAGGGCCACCATGATGTTTATTTGCCATCTAACCATTTCATAATGTCACACATAAATGAATGAACGGAAAACACAAATATGAGCCTAGTCTAAAACTTCTGTAGCCCAAAGGAGTTTTCAACAGTAGGCGTTCAACACCCAGATTCATAGCTTAACTGGCAGACTGAGTGGAGATACCTCGTTTCAACACTTGAGATCTTGGAATCGATCCCTAGCGGGGAGTTATAATTAACGGTCTGAATTCAAAGAAAAACCGTCCATTAATCAGGCTTTTTGATAGCTCAATTGATCTGATTATGAGGTGATTAAGTAATATTCAACATATGTTATGTAATTTGGACGTTTCTTACTATACGGATGGTATACAATATCTAAGTACCTGAGTATCAACCATTGTGCTATGCCGGTGAATCAAAAACTCGCCCACCGTCGAACGCGGTTCTCCTGCTAAAGAAGTGATTGCGCTGGTATAATAGGTGGGCCCACCGTGATGTTTGGGAGAAATCCACCTCGTTCATCGGTTTTAAGATCTCATTTTAGAGCATATTGGCGAAAATGAGGCGGATCCAAAACTCGAGTGTCCCATACAAGAGGGAAAACTGGGAAAAGAGTTTCAAACCGTCGAAACCTTCCTGGGCTCCATCTTAATGTTAATATGCCATCCAATCCGTTGATTAGGTCTTTCCCACTGTGATGAAATGAAAACACAAAAAAGTTAGCCTGATATAAAACTTCCGTGGTCATAAAAATATTTCAACGGTGGTCACTAAATCCTAACTCTTTCCCCTCGTGCGGGGCACTTGAGTTTTGCATACACCTAATGTTTGGTCGCATGCCGTAAAATAATATCAAAAAGTGGATAGACGGGGTGGATTTCTCAAAAACATTTGGATGGCCCCATCTACCGTCTCAGCGCAGGAACTTTCTGCTAAAGTGCCATCGGGCCCGCGAAGCACCGACCACCATCCACCGGGCTAGTGGCAGGGGAGTAGCCAATCTGTTTCCAGTTTGGTAACCCTCTCTCTTTCCTCTATTCTTTGGACGTTTCCTTCCTCATCTTTCTTAGATAGATGACATTTTTAACCACAGTTTGTAAATGAAGCTAAATTTAAAATTTAGCATCGGTTCTACTTCGGTTATCCAAACCAAGGTTGCTACCCTTGTGGCTAAAGGCTTTAGTCTTAGTTGTTGAGAACCGAGATTAAAAATAAATTTAACTTTGGTTGAAGGTGATTGAGGTTAAAATTTGAATTTTGTCTCATCTTGAGACAACCGAAAGCTAGAAAGGCTCTTTAGCTTCAATTGAATAACTGAGGTTACAAAACCTTTTGTCTTGGTTTTTAAAACTGAAGCTAAGGGCGTGTTTGGACAGACGCAGTAGCACGGCTTACGATGGATGGGATTGCGCGATCCCGCGTGCACATCCCACGCGCGCGTTTGCTTTCGCACGGGATCCGCATTTCAAACCTATCCCCTGGGATCGGTCATCGTGTACGGTTGGATATGGACTAGATATCCCATCCCACCTCCTCCTCTCCTCGAGCCCCACAATAAATCCCACCGGATTTCGCCCTACCGTCTACAGATGGCTTTACACAAGTACGGAGAGAGGAAACGGCGTCGCACCTGCTTCATCCCTTCCCACCATTAGGACCGTACCAGCAAAGATGATCAATCGATGGTATGGCGTCGGTCAGTGACATCCATCAACGGCTATTTAGTCATAGACGCGGCATGTCGAGCTCCCATCATCACCCTATGCAGAGAAAGTAACTCCGGTCTCTGGCTACAGACCGCCGTTCTTGCGTCAGGTATGCTCTTCCTTGTCCTGATTTTTCCCCAATTTGTCTCCTGCTTTAGGAATTGGCCGTTGCGGGCGGTTTCGGTTTGGATCTACACTACAATCAGATGTCGTCCCCTATTCACGAACACCAAATTAATCTCTTTCAACTTCCAAGTAGTCAAGTACTCAAAATCCATTCTACTTTCTTATGCTTTGCAACAAGGTACGGCAGTATGATCTGTACCTACGCATGCACCCACGATTAACGTCTCTTTTGGCTAAGAGCAGGAGATAGATTGGAAAAGGATTTCTGAATGAAATCCTTCATACTCGGACCTAACACAGAACGATAACGTCAGTTGGTCGTTCATGACATGGTCAATGGGTGTTGGAGAGTTACTACTTGTTGCATGACGCCGATTGAGTAGCCAAAAAAGATGAAAAAAATACTAGAATAGCTTTGTGTTTTGTTATTCTTTATATATTACTTGAGTACACTTATTGTCTGTTACTGTTGGCACCCTGTTATCGGCACCAAACAATTTGGTGTTCGTGAGTGGCAAAGGATATCCGTTGGAACTTCAACTTGATATATGTTCCATATATTTGTTTCTATTTATTTGTTCTTCTGTTTTTTCTTACTATGGTGAAAATGAAATGATGGTTGTTCCCTTTTACCATCACCATTTATCTATACCGACTGGTTGAAATCGATCTGAGCAAGGTTTTCTTATTTTCATGGCTTAGCATTTTCATGGCTTAGCATTTCCAATTTGATTGCCGGTGTCCTACATCTCAGTATAACAATCCCCAGTTGTACAGTGAGGATGTGCCGTCTTTTGTGTATGTTTTTGTGTGACACTAATACTTTGAACAACTCTTTAAATTTGGATGATTTCATGAGATGGTATAGTTATAGTAGGTCATACATTATTACCTGATATCAGAACTCTCCAAGTGGATCCGACTCCGTAAACATCCACACGTGTAAAAATCCACACGTATGCATAAAGGGAATCAGAGCATGTTCTGTATGGCTAAGATGAAGACGGGTTGCAACAAAACAGAATTCTGGTGCATTATGGCTACCCCAGAAGACGAAAATGAGATGTCATGTAAACCAGTGTACACACGCAACAAGGTGCGGGTCATATACTGCTTTTAACCCCATCGACATCGTTGTGGACGGTTTGGATGATACAAAACCCCATATGGAGGGTTCGGATGACACAGGAGGTTGTTGTGAGTCCCACGGAGAACCGGCCACTAGTAGCGGTAGGTTTGGATTGGGTATGATAGGCAATGCAATTCGGGTCAGCGCATCGTTCCTAGTCAGCACCTGTATTCTCCAATCCCGTACGGTAAAATTGGAGTTCCAAACGTGCTTCCCATGGGATCAGTTGGATTCAAATCCAATCCCATATCAATCTAAACAGTATCTCTGACCTGATCCCAGGATGGCAGTTGCAATCCAACCGACGGATCTTTTAGTATTAGGATTTGAAAATCCCAATGGATGCACGATCATCCACTGACTCTGCCATCATTACCTTAAAATCGATCCATACCTCTTAATCCCATGAGATTGGTCCGGCCAAACATGCCCTAAAAGCTTTAGTACAGAGGCTGCAGCCTCAGTTTGAGTAATTGAGGTAAATAACCACTAAAGGCTGTAGCATCGATTTTTAACCTTTTTAACCAGAGCGCCATTTTCGTTGTACTGTCCAACAGCCACACATTAAATGCCGAAGTTGTAATCCCATCTCTTGAATTCCCGTGGGATTTGACGGCCAAACACACCCTTAGGATCAATAAACGAATACAAAGTTCATCCATTTACTAGAAAACGACTGAAGGTCCAAATTCAATGAACAAAAGTCCATTGATGGATTCACCGAACTGCTATGAATTAATCTGTCAATGCAAGTTTCTAGCATACCTATGTTGATCATTATACGCTGCTAGAGTATCAAATCTCTCCTCCATCTTGCGTTTAAAAGTCCACCACACTGTTAGATGAGATATACCACCACTATTTCCTATGGTGTGATCCATTGGAGCTTTGGATCTGCCTCATTTTTAAGTTTAAGATCTAAATTAGGCTGACGTACAGTATGAACGGTGTTGATATATTATGTACATTACAGTGGCCCTATATTTATTTTACAACCCTCCTCGATTTTAACACTGAAAAGATGTCGACAAAGCTGCGCCCTGGTAAGTAACTATTACTTATTTACCTATTTTCCATTTACTTCATAAATCAGGCGCGTCCTAAAAGCAAGATGTTGGGATGCCTTGCACAAACCTTAGGATCTAGCCTCCCGAAACAAACCAGAATTATGGATAATAAAAGCAATGAAATAAATCAAAGCATCAATCACACACCACACAAGAGATTTTTACGTGGAAAACCCTCAAAGAGGTAAAAACCACGGGACCTCGTCCAGATCAACAATCCACTATGAAGTAGAACGTTTACAACCTTCTTCACTCACGCAGGAGTGGATAAACAATGAGAGAAAAAAGAAAACTAGAGAGATCTCACCGATCACAAGGACGTAGAAGCGCTGAGACGACGGCTCCCTTCCACAAGCTTCCTCTCTCTCTTATCTCTTTCTCTCTCACCTTTGATAGCCCTAAACCCTTTAGCAAATCCCTTGCAAAGCTTTAGGAAACCCTCTTGCTATTTTGTGATACCTAGAAAAACCCTAGGCAACCCCTTTTATAGTTTTGGGAAACTCCTTTCCGCATCCCAGTTGCGAAAGGACTCAAATCCGCAGTTTCGCGCAAAATCGCGGAACAACTGCGTAACCTACGACCGGTCCTGGATTTCCTACGACCGGTCGTAGCCACCCTCGACCAGTCCTAACTCACCCTCGACCAGTCCTAGCTACAGTAAAAAACAACAAAGTTACTCGCTGGACTTTGAGTCGTGCCAGGGCTCGAACCTACGACCGGTCGAGCGCCTCCCACGACCGGTCGAGCGGGGCTCAGGACCGGTCGAAGACGGGGAAAAAACCCCATCAAATCTCCCCCTTTTGACCCAGGAGGGATCCACCTTCTTCAAGCCAGCCAGGTTTCTACAAACCTCAAACTTGCCCTTGAGCAAAGCCTTGGTCATCATGTCTGACCCATTATCGTCCGTGTGGACTTTCTCAAGCTGTAACACCTTCTGTTCCAAAGTATCCCTGATCCAGTGATACCGAATCTCTATGTGCTTCGACTTGGAATGCTGACTTGGATTCTTGCTCAAGTGTATAGCACTTTGACTATCGCAATAGACCACGTGCTCCTCCTGCTTTAGGTTAAGTTCCTGTAGGAACCTTTTCATCCAAAGCATCTCTTTACATGCTTCTGTGACTGCGATGTATTCGGCCTCTGTCGTCGACAATGCTACGACCTTCTGTAGCTTGCTCTGCCAAGAAACCGCTCCCCCTGCAAACGTGAACATGAACCCCGATGTAGACTTCCTGGAGTCTATGTCACTTGCCATATCTGCATCTGTGTAGCCCTCTAACACAGGTTTACTGTCACCATAACATAGGCTCAACCTGGATGAGCCTCTTAGATACCTCAGTATCCACTTTACCACTGCCCAATGCTCTTTGCCAGGATTGGCAAGATACCGGCTGACAACACCAACCGCATATGCTATGTCTGGGCGTGTACACACCATAGCATACATCAAACTTCCTACAGCTGATGCGTAGGGTATCTTCTGCATCTTTTCCACCTCTGTCTTCGTCTTGGGACACTGTCTGTCGCTCAATCTGAAGTGACCATCCAATGGAGTACTGACCGGCTTCGCTGCATTCATATTGAACCGCTCTAGGACTTTCTCAATATACCGCTCTTGTGACAGCCAAAGCTTCCTGCTACTTCTGTCACGAGTTATCTCCATTCCTAGGATCTGTCTAGCCGGGCCCAAGTCTTTCATCGCAAAAGACTTGCCCAACTCCTGTTTCAGCCTGTCAATCTTTTTGATGTCTTTTCCCATGATGAGCATGTCATCAACATATAACAGCAGAACTAAGAAATCACCGTCTGAGAACTTACGCGTGAACACACAGTGGTCCGACTCCGTTCTGTCATACCCATGTTGTAACATGAACGAATCGAACTTCTTGTACCATTGCCGTGGAGCTTGTTTCAGCCCATACAAGCTCTTCTTCAGCCTACACACCATATGCTCCTTGCCCTTGACTTCGAACCCCTCTGGTTGGTGCATGTAGATCTCTTCTTCCAGGTCACCATGGAGAAAGGCAGTTTTAACATCTAACTGCTCTATCTCCAGATCCATGCTAGCCGCCAACCCAAGCAACACCCGTATGGATGTCATCTTCACCACTGGTGAGAATATCTCCTCGAAGTCTATGCCTTTCCTCTGACCAAACCCTTTCACCACAAGTCTGGCCTTAAACCTCGTCTGTGAATTCTTCTGCTCAACCTTCTTTCTGAACACCCACTTGTTGCTCAAAGCTTTCTTGCCCTTAGGCAATTTCACCATGTCATAGGTGTGGTTCTTATGCAAGGATTCCATCTCCTCTTGCATAGCTTTCAACCACTCCTCCTTATGCTCGTCGGCTAGGGCCTCAGAATAATCTTCTGGCTCTCCCCCATCGGTTAGCATAATGTACTCATGCGGCGAGTACCTCTTGGACGGCTGTCTGTCCCTAGATGACCTCCTCACCTGTGGCTCAACAGGTGGATCAAGTGGGGGCTGCTCCCCTGGTCCATCTTCTGAAGGAACTCCCTCGTCCTCTGCACCTTGCTGTACTCCCCCGTCATCAGGCACCACGGGAGGAGTAATCGGATCCATGTCCTCTAGCTCACCTGAACTAGGCTGGTTCTTCTCTGGCTTACCAATGTCTTCGATACACTGATCTTCAAAGAAAACCACATCTCTGCTCCTGACGAGCTTCTTCTCGGTTGGATCCCATAACTTGTAACCGAATTTTTCATCACCGTACCCCAAGAACACACACTGCCTGATCTTCATATCGAGCTTGGACCTCTCGTCCTTTGGTACGTGAACGGATGCCCTGCATCCAAACACCCTGAGATGACTGTACGATGGATCCTATCCAGTCCACACCTTCTCAGGCACTTCTCCATTCAACGGGGCTGATGGAGACCTGTTTATCAAATACACACGCCGTGCGCATTGCTTCTCCCCAGAACGTCTTGGGCAACTTCGCATGGGATAACATGCATCTGATTCTCTCAACAATGGTGCGATTCATTCGCTCAGCTACACCATTATGTGGGGGGTCTTGGGAACCGTCTGTTCATGCCGTATACCCTGGGACTTGCAGTACTCATGAAAGTCGCCAATGTATTCACCACCATTGTCAGTGCGGATGCACTTCAATGGTCTACCTGTCTCTCTCTCGACCATAGCATGAAACAATTTAAACACACCAAAGACCTCGTCCTTGGATTTCAAAGCATAAACCCAAACCCTCCTAGATGCATCATCTATAAAAGTAACAAAATACAATGCCCCACCCAAGGTTTTTGTCCTCATAGGACCACAAACATCAGAATAAACCAAATCTAATGCATGCACTTTATTAACATGAGAAGCAGTTTTAACGAATGAAACTCTATGCTGTTTCCCTGATAAACAATCAAGACAGGTTTTAAGAGGCATACCTGTCACGTCTGGAAGGAGCTGCTTCTTTGCTAGTACCTGAAGCCCTTTTTCACTCATGTGGCCTAGACGCCTGTGCCACATGTCAATAGCTGAATCTTCCGCTGCGTTCAACCCACCCTTGCACATACTGACACTTGCCTTGTACAGGGTGCAACACTTCTTTCCTCTAGCCACGATCAATGAACCCTTGATGAGCTTCCATCGCCCACCAGCAAACCGGCTTTCATAGCCATCATCATCCAACCTTCCTGTCGACATCAAGTTGAGGCGAAGGTCTGGGATATGCCTCACATCCCTGAGAACCAATGTGCAGCCCACATCAGTTTTCACACAAATATCACCGACTCCCACGATCTTTGATACGCCAGAATTTCCCATCTTCACAGTCCCATAGTCACCTGACTTGTAGCTTGTGAAGGAGTCCCTGTGTGGAGTCGCATGAAAAGAAGCTACCGAGTCTATCACCCAGTCGGTGCCCTGACTCGTAGCCGTGAGACATACATTGTGATCTGTAGAAAGAATAACTACCATGTCGCCATCTGAGGCAACCGCAGTGGAATCTGATTCATCTTCCTTCCCTTTTCCTTTCTTGTCATTTTTCTTACCACGACATTCATGCTTATAGTGGCCCTTCTTGCCACAATTCCAGCATTCAACATCTTTTCTGTTGCTCGACTTGCCTCTTGATTTATCTCGGGCCTTCCCGCCCTTCCTGTTCTTTCCTCTCCCCCGTTCCTGCGTCACAAGAGCCTCTTGCTGAGTAGACCCCTGAGACTTCCTCCTTGTCTCTTCATTAAAGAGACAGCTAGTTACCTGTTCCATGGATATCTTTCCGTCTGGCGCGAAGTTACTTAGAGACACCACCAATGTCTCCCAACTGTCAGGCAATGAACTAAGCAATAGTAAAGCCTGCAATTCATCATCCAGGACCATCTTCATAGAGGTGAGTTGGTTCACTATATTACTGACCTCATTCATATGCTCGGCCACAGAACCACCATCCTTGAACTTGAGATTTACAAGTCGCCTTATCAGAAATATCTTATTATCGGCTGTCTTCCTCTCATACACCCTTGTAATTTTAGCCATAGGCTTTCGGCTGAGGTTTCCGTAGACACATGGTGGAACACAGAATCATCCAACCATTGTCTAATAAACCCCACCGCCTTTCGGTCCGTCTTCTTCCAATCATCATCAGTCATATCCTTGGATTTTGCTGATATGCCTGAGATTGGAGAATATAGGTCCTTGCAATAAAGCAAGTCCTCCATCTTAGCCTTCCATATGGTCCAGTTAGAACCATTGAGGCTGATCATCCTTGAGCCACCTTCCATAATTCAAAACCGATCCTACCCGTTCAATGAACTTAGCTCTGATACCACTTTGTTGGGATGCCTTGCACAAACCTTAGGATCTAGCCTCCCGAAACAAACCAGAATTATGGATAATAAAAGCAATGAAATAAATCAAAGCATCAATCACACACCACACAAGAGATTTTTACGTGGAAAACCCTCAAAGAGGTAAAAACCACGGGACCTCGTCCAGATCAACAATCCACTATGAAGTAGAACGTTTACAACCTTCTTCACTCACGCAGGAGTGGATAAACAATGAGAGAAAAAAGAAAACTAGAGAGATCTCACCGATCACAAGGACGTAGAAGCGCTGAGACGACGGCTCCCTTCCACAAGCTTCCTCTCTCTCTTATCTCTTTCTCTCTCACCTTTGATAGCCCTAAACCCTTTAGCAAATCCCTTGCAAAGCTTTAGGAAACCCTCTTGCTATTTTGTGATACCTAAAAAACCCTAGGCAACCCCTTTTATAGTTTTGGGAAACTCCTTTCCGCATCCCAGTTGCGAAAGGACTCAAATCCGCAGTTTCGCGCAAAATCGCGGAACAAACTGCGTAACCTACGACCGGTCCTAGATTTCCTACGACCGGTCGTAGCCACCCTCGACCAGTCCTAACTCACCCTCGACCAGTCATAGCTACAGTAAAAAACAGCAAAGTTACTCGCTGGACTTTGAGTCGTGCCAGGGCTCGAACCTACGACCGGTCGAGCGCCTCCCACGACCGGTCGAGCGGGGCTCAAGACCGGTCGAAGACGGGGAAAAAACCCCATCACAAGATGCTGACGTCCCACTGACCGATCACTAAAGTGGTAGCTGACAGTGCTCAGTGCCAATAAATACGACCTTATCTTATAAGAGAAAAGCTGGATACTGTGCTAGAGTATAATCGTTGGTTGATACACACTTACTAAGAAACTGTTCGCGTGGCTATTGATACACACTAAGGAGTCGCCCACGTAGCAGACAAGTAACTAAAGTTAGATTGTCCATTCTGCAAATCTTAATTTAATTGATGGGATGTTTGATAGAGGGTTCAAATTACAAAATAGTTAGCAGTCAAAATTCAATGAAGCGAAGGTCCATTAATCAGATATTAAGATGGATTAATCAGTCTGATTCTTAGGTGACTAGCAATCTGTGGTTGCCACACAATTTTGGACAGTTCAATTTAAATTAATGTATCAATGCACATAATTTTCCGTACCAGCATATTGACTAACTTACTCAACCAGAGTATCAAATCTCCCTATCTCGCATTGAAAGGTCTTACAATACTTTCACGTGAGATTACCCCTTAGAGGTGAGAGGCACTGCTCCACTCGGAAACAACTTTCCATAAAGCTGACCACAAAAAATTACTGGGTCAAGTATTCGAGTACCTACGGTGGTGAAATCCTAAGGTGTAAATGTGTGGGGCGTGTGCGGATGTGGTGTGAGTGTGTGGGAGTGTGCGTGCATGTGTAATAAAAATTATAAAAAAAAATAATTAAAAAAAAAAAAACAAACTTTCCATAGAGACCATGAATGGCCATGACACACATGAAATCAACTTTCCATAAAGGCAGTGACAATGCTCAAAGGACGGATAAATTTTTAGGGAAACTCTCCCAGAGTCCCCACGAGGAATCAACTTTCCATAATGGTGATGACAATCCTCATGACCAATATATTACTAGGAGAAATCTGCGAGTCTTGCCCCCACGTGGAATCAACTTTCCATAAAGGTGATGACAATCCTCATGACCAATAAATTACTAGTGGAATTCTGCAGGAGTCTTACCCCACGCAGAATCAACTTTTCCATAAAGGTGATGACAATCCTCATGGCCAATAAATTATTAGGGGAATTCTGCCGGAGGTCACATGCAGAATCAACTTTCCATAAAGGTGGTGACACACTACTCAGGACTAATTTATCGGGGGAAATCTACAAGAGTCTTACTATTGATATACACATGCTAAGAAACTGTCCATATGTCCATGTTGTTAGTGACAGATGTCTTCAATCTGTTAGATTGGGGCTTGATGACATCGAGCAAGCTTTGATGTCATCGAAGCCTGTTCAATGACATCGAAGCCAACTCGATGCCATCGAATTTTTCGAAATTTTTTAGCTACGGTTGCTGGACAATTTTTGTCATTTTTCGATGTCATTGAAGGTTTATGCAGATTCGTCTGCGAAAACGCAGATTCTGAGATTTTTGTTTCCTATTTCCGTTTTATTTATTTCTAAAGCTATATAAAGGGTTGTTTACGAAACTAGGAGGTATTCTAAGAAAATTCTAAAGCATTTTAGGGTTTTTGAAATGGTTTTAGGGTTTCAAGGCCTGGAGAAAAGAAGATGTTTGAGGATTGTTTGAGCCGAGTAAGTCCTCTATCTTTGTAATCCGTGCTTTTCATAGTGGAATTTCTGTCACTTTGTGCCGTGGTTTTTTCCCGCAAGGGTTTTTCACGTTAAATCTCTGTGTTTCTTGTGATTGCTTGATGCTCCTAGATTGCTATCTTAGATCTATATATGTGTGATTCCGCAACACAAATCTTAACAAGTGATATCAGAGCAATCGTTGGGGCATAGATCTGAATCTGCAGAATTAGCATCAATGAGAAACACAAAGTTTGATATTGAGAAGTACTCAGGAAAAAATAATTTTGAGTTATGAAGGATTAAGATAATTAGTCTATTAACCAAGTAAGGCGAAGCTAAGGCTTTTGAGGAGTGAAAATCAACTATAAAGGATGAAGAATAAGATACTCTTGATAGTAATGCTTTAGCCTCCATCCGTTTGTGTCTCACGAATGAGGTTCTCTACAATGTTATGAGGGAGAAAACTGTGACTAAGTTAGGAGCGAAGTTAGAGGATGTCCATGTGAAAAAATCATTTGAAAATCGCCTACACTTGAAGCTACAGTGGTATAACTTCAGGATGGTAGATATTAGAGATCTAGATGCCCACATCAGCAACTTTAATAAATTGGTGTGCAAATTGCTGGATATGGAGGAAGTGATCAAAGATGAGGAGCAAACATGTATGTTATTGAATTCTCTTTCGGCATCATATGAGTCATTTAAGGACACGATGTGCACCACAAATAAAATCCTGAGTGTCAACATCGTTATCTCAGCTCTTCAAGGGAAGGCCATGAGAAAGCTTAACGGCGACATGGGGACATCTTCCGATGCACTGATTATTAGGGGCAGGAATTCTGGACAAGGTACAGGATCTTCAAGCTCTAAATCCAAATCCAAGGGTAAGGGCAAAAGAAAGTTAAAGTATTGGAACTGTGGGATGGAAAGACACATGAAGAAGGATTGTGCAAATCTTAAATCTAAGAGAGAAGAATCTGAGGTTTCGTACAGGGAGGCCAACGCTCCCACGTCAGATGGATTGAGTGGATGTGATGGTAATGTCTACGATTAGACGCTCATACGATGATCGTAGGGGCGAGTGAATTCTAGACACAGGGGCATTCTTTCACATGACTCCTCATCGGAGTTGGTTCGCCAGCTACAGAGAGTGCGATGGTGGACAGGTGTTTATGGGCAATGATAGTGCCTGCAATGTTGTGGCTGCTGGTACGATGTGCATTAAGATGTTTGATGGGACAGAGCGTACCTTAACTGAGGCAAGTCATGTTTCCGACATAAAGAAGAGTCTAATTTCTCTCGGTGCAATTAAGGCTATAAAATGCAAGTTCACGAGTATTGATGGTGCTCTTAAAGTATCTAAAGGAGCACAGGTAATCATGAAAGCGCAACGACTCATTCCACCTTTGCACGTGTGTGGTATACTGGCCACAACCACATGAGCGAGCATGACATGAAGGTTGAGACGCGCGGACAGAGATACAGAGCATGTGGAGCAGCTACCTGTGAGCGGAATCATACAACATAATTGTAAGATATCCGCGAGGTACATGGACGTTTCCAACATAGCATATGCTCTCGTTAAAGACAAGGGGGATCCGTTTACTATTCAGATAGCTTCAGGTGAGCCTGGTGCTGAGAAGTGGAAGGTGACTGTGGACGATGTGATAGACTCGTTATACCAGATCAACACATGGGAGCCGATGGAGCTTCCAGTGGGCCGGAAAGTGGTTGGATACAGGTAGATCTTTAAGAGGATACAACATAGATACAAAGCGAAGCTGGTAGCGAAGGGTTATGCTCAAAGAGAAGGGATCGACTTCTCAGAGATATTTGCGCCAACGGTATAATAGGTGTCTATCAGATTCGTGTTGGCGCTGGTTGCCTAATACGATCTCGAGATGAAAGGATGTCAGCCCCAAACTCGAAAACCGGGCTCACAAAATTTCCGATCGCCGAATCCGGCGCCGACAGCCTCCGTAGTACCCCATTCTCGGCTCCCAGCACCCATACGCCAGATTCCGATCCTGGGATCCTACAAGGAGGATTTTCAGCATGAATTTTTTTTTTTAATGGAGCATAACCACAAGCATAACCAAGACACAAAACAACAACACCACATATCCACTATATCAAAAACTTTTAAGTACAATGCGGGAAGGAAAATACAATGTAATGATATCAAAGAAAACTCCAAAAGCTCCAGAAGACTGCTGCACGCTCCGAGCTCAACGCTGCTGCAACCTAACACCACCTGCACGCATCTATCGTGCATAAGCTTACAAAAGCTTAGAGGGTGGTGAAAGTGTGTGTAAGGCGAGTGCCAAGTGTACAATATCAGAGTAATGCGGAAATATGCGGTAAGTCCATGAATGCTATCAGCTATACTAAAGCTATGTAATGCAAGGCATGAATGCTGTCGGTCATACCAAGACCATGCGATGCGAGGCCTATGTAGCCAAATGTCATATGCGAGATGCAAAGCAAGCGTGTCAGTACTCATAAGTACACATATCAGTACAGTTCCTCTCTGGATATCACCGGGGTCTAATACACCTCACACTGACTGCCTCCTCCCTAGCTGCACAGTCAAGCGAGTGGAAGAGACCACACTATCCGCCTGACCAGTAGTCTGCCAATACCTACCCGGCTCATCGATAGCGAACACATTTGCGAGCTGGTCAAACTCAGCCTAGCTTATAGCCCCCTCACTCAGGCGGATAAGGCCACACCCCCTTCCAACCGACCACGACACAGTGGGAGAAGCGGCCTACTGGTATTCGGCACTCGGGCGCTCGTGTATCCACTCGGTCTAGACGTTGGAGCAACTCCTGGTACCAAAAAGGTTCTGGAATTTTCACCCAAGGACATCCTAAGTGCCCACAATGCTAGAGCCAATATTTCCGGTATCCGGTACGACCACCCACGATGTATCTGTGGAGGCTACGACCCTGATGTCGCTAGGGCATGCAGTGATCAAGTCACACATATGCAAGATGCATGAGTCACACCGTACAATCATGCAGCAATCTCACGCGTACCACGCGATCATGTGGGGCACTCCGTCTCACAAGGAGTCTCGTAAATGTCTCAGCCCAACAACTTATGCTATGATGAAACATTCCTCATATCAAGCATACAAATGATGCGTATGGGTATGAATCATGGAGTTATACTAAGCATGTTATAAAGTGGTGAACTATCAACAAATGTGGGCCTACTAATGGGCCCTAGGGAGAGTTATAATGCGGACATTTAACCAACATTATTCTTACAACGTGGACGTCAAACCAACATTTCTCCCAAGGTATAACCTGTCATCAAACATTATTACACACACTATGGAGGAATCCCTCATTGCAATGGACCCTAAGGACGTCCTATTGGGCCTCGACCCATGGGCCTTATATTCATCAAATGGGCCGCATCATATGGGCCTTTTATAAATCAAGTGGGCCACATCAAAAGGGGCCTTATGTACATTGCAATGGGCCATATCCCATGGGCCTTTGAATACATCACAATGGGCCTTGTAACATGGGCATCAAATACATTGAAT
>JAJHSJ010000018.1:53903128-54024210 GCA_021015155.1 Magnolia officinalis
ACACCTTTGCTACTTATAGCACGCGCTACACAAGCACATGAATCGAGAATATGCTGCCGGCCAAAGAGTAACCAACCCATATAGTAACAAAGATTTTGTCTTCCATGTTGTCGAAAAAATCGATAATAAGCAATCCTCCATGGCTTGTTCAAGATTAGAACGCCACAAAATCCCCAAAATCCCACACACAAATCCGGTGCCATGCTAGTGAAAAACCAAACTTGTTCAAACCATTCTCCCTCCTCCCCTCTTCTTCAACTCCATTTCCCATGGACACTGGAGTCTGAGATGCTTTGTTTTTTGGGCATTCTTGGGAAGTGGAGGGCCACAAAGATCAAGGTTGCCAATGTAAATGGAAGGATCGTTAAACGTCTGCAGCTGCGGGCCTGATGGAATCTGCCCTGAAAGTTGTTATAGGACAAATCCAAGCTACTAAGAAATATAGCACTGACAAGCTTTGGGAATGTTTCCCTGAAAGCTGATTCCGCGATAAATCAAGAGACTGTAACTGTCTCAAGCCATCAATATTCTTCGGAATCTTTCCTATCAAATGGTTTCCAGATAAGTTCAAGCCTTCCAATCCAGAAAGACTTGATAGCTCTTCAGGGATCTCTCCAGATAGATTATTGCTTGAAAGATCCATAACCATCACAAGGAAAGCGTCTTAGTATATATCGAGGACCTTTCCTTTCATAACGACTGTTATATTCTCTTCATAGACTACAAAAACTGATCATTCATCATCAGCATAAATACCATTCGAAATAAGTCTACTTTATTCTTCGATGTCCCATGGCACTGAAATTACCAAAACACCTTGGTATTGTTCCAGATAGATTATTATCTGCGAGGTCCATGATCTGAAGAGAAGTAAGATGGGATAGGTGGAGGAATAATTCCAGAAAACATATTTGACCGAAGAAGGATGAGTATCCGGAGAGATGACAAGCTTTCTCCTATCCATGTTGGTATGTTTCCAGAGAATCTGTTCCAACTGAGATCCACAGTGATCAAAGAAGTGCAGTTTCTCAGTGATGTAGGGAGTCCCCTGAAAAAATTATTCTTGCGCAAGTGCAACCATTTGAGATTAGACATAAATGGAATATTTCCAGAGAGATTATTGCTTGCCAAATCCATGATTCTTAATCGAGTCAAGTCCCCCAAAAGCGAGGAAGTTCTCCCGTTAATTGATTGTACGAGAGATCCAGGCTCCCAAGGCATCCGTTTTACATAACGATGGGGGAATGCTGCCATTTAAACGATTATGAGAAAGCCTCAAGAAAACAGATGATCGTTCAACAATGCTTATGAGAACCAGTCCGGAGAATAAATTGTTGGAGAGATCCAAAACGTTGCAATTAGGAACATAATGGGGCAACGCACCCTCAATTTTGTTGGAACTTAAATCAATTGTGCTGAGAGAAACCGCCGCCTTCCAACGACTGAATTGCAGTAACTTTGGAATCTCGCCTTTGATCTGGTTGTGAGAAAGATTCAGGTAGGTGACTGAAGAAGACAAGTTCCAAAACCAATCTGGTATGGAATCTGAAATTTTCGCATTGGAGAGGTCGAGCACGGAAAAGTTTCTTTGCTTGTGAAGCCATGCAGGAAAATGGGGCCCCATTCGACAAGATCTCATTCTGATCTCTTTGAGTTGAAAAGGAGGAACCCAGTCGGAGCTAACGTCCAGAACAAAGAATTTGAAGACAGGTCTAGTGATTCTAATTTCGTTTAGATTGAAAAGTGAGCTTCAGACAACACTACCCACTAACGAATATAAGATATCCCCAGATAAGTTAGTTTTGAAAAGTCGACCCAAAATTCACGGGTAATGTCCAATTCAAGTTCCTTCCAGGTACAACTCTCTCAGGGATGGAATCCTGGTTCGCCGGAATCGGCCATACAGAGAGTTTACACTAAGATCAAGATATTGAAGATTTTAAGAGAGGCTGAACCAATGAGGAATAGGTCCATACAGTGAGTTTTCACCAAGATCAAGATCTTGAAGATTTTGAAGTTGCTTTAACCCCAGGAATAGGGCCTCCAGTTGAGTTTACACCAAGACAGAGAGATTGAAGATTTTGAAGCTGACTCAACCCATCAGGAATCGGACCATACAGAAAGCGTCAGTAAGATCAAGAGTTTGGATTTTTAAGCTGCAATGACCAATTGGGGAAATACTTAAGTGCACTGCCTGCCATATTCAACATCTCCAAAACTATCCCCAAGGCATCCAGATGGACTTTCTATAAATCCATTCATCTCTCCGCTTTTTCATTCAATGACAAAAATAACTTTGCAATTGGCAGAGATTGCTCAAAGAACCTGGAATTGGGCCTTGGAAGAAATTGATATCGGAGATGTCAAGATGCACTAGACCACTCAAATTGAACAGCCAATCGGGTATTCTGGGACCAAGTTGGTTATTACTCGAAAGATCAAGGACTGAGAGGGATGTAAGATTAAGAACGGGAAGGAGAGGGTAGTGATGTTAGCTAGACCACAACCAGACAGAGTGTAGCTCCAAAAGAGATGGAAGCATATTAACAACTTGTAGCCAGTCAGGTACCTCTGTAAGGTTTACGCCATCCATGTGAAGGTGTTGTAAAGAAGAAAGACGAGATAGCCAGAGAAGGTTGTTAACATTTAGTCCGGAATATGATCCGGCACTGAGATCAAGATAAACCAAGCTAGAGAGATTACCGAGCTCATGTGGAATTGTTCCATAAAAAATCAGCTCTAGAGAGGTTAAGATTATCTCAGTTTCTTGAATGAACGATGAATTTTGGATCTGTTTGGAACTAAAAATATTAAGACTGAGGTCCAAGTAAGTCAGATGTCTTAACTCAAGCAAAGAAGGATTTAGCTCACCTGATAAGTAGCAATTGCTAGGAAAAAAGTCATTGAAGTTCTGGCATTGTTTTGGGTTCCTTAGGTGAGTTTGATAACATGGCCAGTCTTGTTGTTGCAACCAACTCCAATCCATCTGCAACAATCATGGCCCACCCATGAAGAGAGCCAATTTGGATCTACAAGGCTTGTTTGAAGTCGAGAAGGGCTTGCCTCTCTTTCCATGCAAATCACTTCCCCATCGGCTTTGCAAGTGCAGAATTGGAGGGTGCCAATGCATAGAAAGCCAATGAACAATAGAACAAGAGGTTGATAGGATAGACCATGATGACATACAAGGGAGTGTAGCTGAAATTCATGCCACACCATTTTCACAGCCAGCTACTTTATAAAGATGCATATTGGAAGTAAAATAAAAAATATATTGGAAGTAACGGGGAAGCAGCACGTGGTCCCACATGAGGAGTGGAGGTGTCCCAAGTAGTGCAGGTCCGTTTGGGCAATCCAGTGGGGCTGGATGGTGGTATTGTCATGTACGTAGCCTATGATAGGCTTAACCGGGGTTTTTTTTTCCTCCCTGGCCAAGCCAGAATGGTGGGTGAGTTGTACAGGCTTTTGCTGATCAATAGACAACCAGTTTTTTTTTTTTTTTTTTTTGGCTAAAAAAAAAAAAAGAAGTAACTTCCTTAGTTTTTACTTATTAAGTAGAAAGTGTGTTGATAAACAACATAATTATCAACCTTTTCTTTCTTCGTCTCTCTTTAAAACAAAACAATACTCATAGGATGGAAACCTCGTACCATTGCTGTCGAGAGGAATTGTATATATAGCAGTTTACAGATTTTATAAAAATCACAAAGATTGTGTCCTAGAGTAATTGTGTAAGTAATTGGCAAACTCACAGAAAAGATTAGCGTATAGCTGTAATTACAAGTCTTACATAAATGGAAAGGAGTAAATGAATAAACATCCCTCAGATCATGGAATGGAATCAAGCTTGCGTCATCTATTGACTTAATCCTGCTGTCATCTGTTTTGGAAGATGTTTCTTAATACGCCCCTGCAAGCTCATCGGGGAAGACTACACGTTGAGCTTGGACCGAAGATGGGAAAAGCTCGTAGAGAACTAATGCTTTTGTGAGGCCATCGGCTAATAAGTCTTTGCTTGATATAAAGCGAACTTTCAATGATTTCTGTGAACTCTTTCACAACGAAGGGTAGTCGACTTCACGTGTTTTGTACGTGCATGAAACATGGGTTTGTTGTGAGATAGGTCGCCCTATGTTGTCACACCAGAGAACGGGCGCTGGGAAAGAAAAATGTCAAGCTCACGTAGTAGAAATTGGAGCCAGATAGAATCAGCCGTTGGGCATGAGCAACCTCTCGTACTCAGCTTCGGTGCTTGATCGAGCCACAGTCGGTTGCTTTTTAGAGCTCCATGAGATTAAGTTGTCACAAAAAAAAAAAAAAAATGCAAAAAACCAGATGTTGATTTCCGATCGTCGGGGCAGCCGGCCCAGTCAGCATCGGAATAAATTGAGAGCTGTGTAGACATGCTAGGCCGAATGAGTAATCCAAATTAATGAAAAACTTGAGGTAACGTAGTATCCTTAACGTAGTATCCTTTTAACCGCTGTCCAATGTTCATCAGTGGGTTTGTGCATAAATTGGCACACTTTATTTACGACAAAGGAGATATTGGGCCGTGTCAAAGACAAGTACTGCAAGGCTCCAACTATGCTTTGGTAGGTAGAGGGATCAGAGTATGGAGCACCCGAAAATAGTGATAGTTTTTAGATGAAGACATGGGTAAAGAGACAGGCTTGCAATCGAGCATTTTCGTTCGATTGAGAAGATTATATATGTATGACTTTGAGTTAAGAATAGCCCCTCTTTCACGTGATGAGCTGCAACGCCCAAAAAGAAACTTAGAACACCCAGGTCTTTGACAACAAATTCACTGTCGAGGGCGGAGATCAATTTAGATATAACTTGCGAGGTGGAGCCAGTGATGATTATATCATCAACATATACCAGCACAAAGAGAGTAACCGAAGCTTGCCTAAATGTGAAGAGAGAAGTATCAGAGCTTGAGTTGATAAAGCCAAGTGATTGAAGGTGCTCATGCAGGGGGTGGTGGGCGTGGTACCATGTCCGTGTGGCTTGTTTAAGCCGTAGAGTGCTTTGTGCAGTCGATATACATGATTAGGAAAATTGGGATGAACATATCCAAGAAGTTGATGCATATATACCTCCTCCGATAGATTCCCGTGAAGAAATGCGTTTTATATGTCAATTTGATGAATTGGCCAGTGTTTGGAGACTGCAATGCTTAGAACAAGCTGGATGGTTGTGGGCTTGACCACTGGACTGAATGTGTCATTGAAGTCGATTTCGGGCTGTTGGTGGTAGCCCTTTGCAACCAGCCGTGCTTTACGGCGTTCGACAGTGCCGTTGGCATTGAGTTTGGATTTGAAAATCCACTTGGATCCGACAATGTTCATATTCGGTTTGGATGGCACTAGAGACCAGGTGCCATTCTTCATAAGAGCTGTGAATTCCTCATCCATTGCATTGCGCCACTCATTGTATTTGCTTGCTTCTGTATAATTCATGGGAGAGTCAGGAACACTACCTGCAACAAAGAAAGACTGGGGAAGAAGGGGGTAGCGAACTGTTCCATCAGTGAAGGTCTTTGGTTTCATGATGTGGTTCTGGGACCGTGTGGTCATTTGGTGGGAACGGAGAACAGGAGGTCTGTAGCAGCGGCAAGCTCTATTGATGGTTGGGTGGTGGACATGTTTAAGGGAAGAGCAGGGGAAGGTGGTGACGAACCAGAAACAGGGGAGTCATTTGAGGTGGGAGATGACATGTGATTGGATGGAATGGAGTGGGATGACGTCATTGCATTAAGATGTGAGGTAATGGGGAACATGTCGTTGACATTAGGAGATGACTCATGGGAGGATGAGTGGGTGTCGTTGATGGTTAGGGGAAAAGGTAGAGAGCAACAGTTGGGCTGTATATGGGCTGGGTGGGAGTGGGTTTGTGTGATGTGCTGGCAAATGGGAAGATGGTCTCATCAAATATAAGTGCCGGGATATGAATATTTTACCACTTGAAATGTCCAAGTACTTGTATCCACGATGCATGTTGCTAAGACCAATGAAAGCACATCGCTTTGAGCAAAAATCAAGTTTGTGTTGATTGAAGGGACAGAGGTAGGGAAAGCAAGCACACCCGAAAATTTTAAGTAGTGAAAAGTCGGGGGCATGTTGATATAGTTTTTCAAATGGTGAAGTACCAAGTGGAGTTGTGGGGAGACGATTTATGATACGTTGCCATTAAAAAGGCATGATCCCAATAGGCATGGGGAACATGTGTCGTGAGATAGAAGAGAGAGTCCCGTTTCAACGATGTGACGGTGTTCCTCTCAACGGACCCGTTTTGTTGTGATGTGTGAGGACAAGTGACACGTTGTTGAATGCCAATTTGTCAAAGTATTTGTGGAGGGAGCAGTATTCTCCTCCCCAATCCGTTTGTACTGCTTTTATTTTGCTTTCAAATTGGCGTTCAACTAGTTTTGGAAGAAATGAAAAATTTGCATCACATCCGATTTGTTGGGTATGGGAAAGAGCCATGTGAATTTACTAAAATGGTCAACAAATGAGACATAATATTTATTTCCAGTGGTTGACATAATAGGGGATGGCCCCATACATCAGAGAAAATTAATTCAGGAGGAGAATGAGAAATAGACGTTGAATCAGAAAATGGAAGACGATGACTTTTTCCTTGTTGACAAGTGGAACACCCGCCGTTTTATTTGATGAGAGTGGTAGAGAGAACTTGGAGACGAGTTGCCGAACGGTTTGATAAGATGGATGGCCCATCCGACAATGCCAGACATCAAGAGGAGCGCGGTGAGAGAGAAATGATTGGTGAGATGTTGATGGTGTAGTTGATAGTGGGAGGGAGTAGAGGCCGTCTTTAGTTTTGCCGCGCATTAGAATTCTCCCCGTGGTTCCGTCCTTCACCAAAAAGAAGATGGGTGGTGAAACTCAATATAACATTATTTTCACTTGTAAATTGACTCACAGATATCAAATTCTTTTTAATCTGTGGTACATGTAATAATTGAGATAAAGTGAAAGATTGAGTTGGAGTTGATATAGTGGCAGAGCCAATATTCTTATAGGCAAACCTGCCCCATCGTCGACATGGATTTGATTACCTCCATGGTATGGCTCCGAGTGTAAGTTGAGGTTCTGTAAATCATTTGTGAAATGATTTGTTGAGCCAGTATCAGGGTACCAGTTTGTGTCTGGAGTTGTTGAGGGCGAGGTCATGTATGCTGTCATGGTTGGAGGGGCACCTTGGTATGCATGATCGAATCGATAGTAACACTGTATGGCAGTGTGACCAGTTTTTGCCACTTGGCAAGATGGTCTTGGGTTGGGTGGGTTAGTCTGATGTGAATATCCTTGCCCACGTCCACCACGACCTCTGCTTCTGGAGTTGGAATTGTTGTAGGATTGTTGAGGCTGTGATGAACGTTGGTTTTGTTGGGATTTTCCACCACGATTGCGTTGATCATTCCGCGTTACCACATTCACCGAACCTACTGTGGCGTCGAGAGCAGATTTTTGTTGCTCTAGGCGTAACTCAAAGTTGAGGAGATGGTTAAACATCTCTTCGGAAGTCAGTTGAAATGACAATCACAATGGCATCATATGATGTGTCGAGGCCTCCAAGAAGGTAGGCAGTGAACTCATGACTTTGTAGGGGTTGTCCAATGGCAGTAAGGGTGTCGGAGTAGGATTCCATTTTCTGGAAATAGTCAGAAATGGACATATTTCCTTTCTTAGTGAGAGCCAAGAATTGGCGAGTCTGAATTACTCAGAGCCGAAGAGATGGAGGAGAACATTTTCTCAAGAGAAACCCATACTTCTGTAGAAGTTGAGAGACCTACCATCTGAGCCAAGATGCCCTCGGACAGAGAGGATACCAAGGTACTGAGAACAACCTGGTCTTGATCATACCAGGAGTTGAATTTTGGGTTAGGAATTTCTGTGGGGGCAGAGGAGAGGTGGGGTGGAGGTGGCTGGTATCGGGGGGGGGGGGGGGGGGGGGGGGGGGACAGATATGGTTCCATCAACATATCCAAACAGATGTTGGCCACGCAAGTAGGGGACGATTTGTGTTTTCCAAAGGAGATAGTTATCTTTGGTGAGCTTAATTGTAACCAGACTATGGATGCTTGCAGGGTAGTAGGAGTATTGGGTGAGGCTATAGGATCGAGCTTGGAAAAAAAAAGATAGAGGTCACGATTTTGCTCTGATACCATAAAATAAAACAATACTCACAGGATGGAAACTCTCATACCATTGTTGTCGAGAGGAATTGTATATATATAGCAGTTTACAGATTTTATAAAAATCACAAAAGATTGTGTCCTAGAGTAATTGTAGTAATTGGCAAAATCACAGGAAAGATTAGCGTATAGCTGTAATTATAATCTTTACATAAATGGAAAGGAGTGAATGAATAAAATCCCTCAGATCATGGAATGGAATCAAGCTTGCTGTCATCTGTTGACTTAATCCTGCTGTCATCTGTTTTGGAAGATGTTTCCTTAATACTCTTGATGTCTTCTTGAGCAAAACTTCTGAAAAGTAGAAAAACTAAAAGAATTAATTGAAGTGATTGAGTGAATTTGAGTAAAAAAGTAAATGGCAACTAAACATAAACCAAGTTTACTTATCTGAAATAAGTTACTTATCTACTGCTGTAAGTAGAAAAAGTAACTTATTTAGTGGTATACAAACGGGTCCATAAAGTCCATGGCAACAGGCTGGGCCAAGCTGGGTTGGGCTAAAATTAATTAAGCCCAAGCCTAGCCAGAAAATCAATTAGACGACTGCATGTGAGGCCAGGCCCTGTCTACGGACAAGCTAGTAGGTCCAAGCCCATGTCGAGCTGGTCAGGTCAGGCGAGTTAACCAGCACATGGCCTTACACTGGAATCCTTAATACACCTATTTTACCTAAGAGATACAACAATAGGGCTCTGTGGGCCTAACATGTTTTATGCAGGACATCCACTCCATTCATCAGGTCTGCCCCTAGCTTCCAGGCACTGGGGCAAAAAATCAGTGCAAGCCACAGCTCGGCTGGGGCACACCACAGGGAAAAATAGGTATGGGATGCCAAACACAGGATTGTGTGTAGGGCACCATAGTGTTTGTATTTCTTCCAACCCGTTAATCATCAGTTGTGGCTCATGGGGATGAAGAGAAAATGCAAAAGTAATCCTGATGAAAAAAAAAAACTCAAGAGAGCCACAACACGTGAACTTAGGACACATTTTATATTGTTTTCGGTAGTGTGGCCCATCTAACTTTTGTATCCGGCTTATCTTTTGCATGTATGGTGAATGTAAGAATTTTCATGTGATGGGCCGAGTGGATGACACACATACAACATGCCGGCCTCCAAGTCTAAGTTGTGTAAAACAGGTTTTGTAGAGATTCCGGTAGCCGCTTATGGAGTTTCTACAGCTCCTTAATGACAATGACTTGGGCACCCACCGGCAGACTACTAAAGGAGTCAACAAAATTAAAAGAAAAATAAATATCTCAATATAAGATGGAGCAGGTGATCAGATACTCTGGCAGTATAGTGGTCGATATGCAGGTACTGGAAAATTGTATTGACACCATATAATTCAAATTAAACTGTATAACTTGTGTGTCTACCATGGATTGCACGTCACCTAAGAATCATATCAACTAATCCATCCTAAGCTCTGATTAATGGATTTTTGTTCATTGAAAATGGACTGTTAAAGAATTAGATCGATTAGTGTAACTTTTGGTTTATGATCATCTAAATTAAGGCTTTTGCTGCCACAACGGTTTAGCTTCAGTTATTGTTGCTATATAGGCAATGTCTGAGCAAGTGTATCAACAATCACACGCTGGCAGAGTATTCGAATTTTTCTCATGCAAGATGATATTGGTATCACTATCACCTACTCATTGTAAGCAAAGTTGAGGGAGCAGATTAGGTGCGGCCTGGCCTCACCCAACACATACAACCCTGACAGTAGGGCTTACGTTGATGTGTGTTGTATATCAACACCATCCATCCATTTTGCCAGCTCATTTTGGGTTCATGCCCTAAATTGTGTTGGAAAAATGGATGGATGGTGTGCATATACGGCACATACTTCAAGGTCGGCTCCATGGTAACAGCCTCACCTGCTAAGCTGTTACCCCAACCTTGCTAATTCGGGCATGTCGCCTCTCTTAAATTAGTGAAATGTTAGGATCTTATATTGAGTGGAGGAAAATCTTACTAAAAAGTATTGCGGACTTTTCAATATACATGGAGGAGAGTGACATGTCTGGGATCTTGTAATGAATGGAGGGAAATATTACTTAAAAGTATTGGAGATTTATCTACATAGATAGAGGAGAGTGAGATATTGGGATCTTGTAATGAATGGAGGAAAATCTCACTTGAAAGTATAAAGACTTTTCAATATACAATGGATGAGAATGAGATGTACCTTGTATTGAGTGGAGAAAAATCTCACTTGAAAGCATTGCAGACTTTTCAATATACGATAGAGGAGAGTGAGATGTGGGGATTTTGTAAGGAATGGAAGAAAATCTCACTTTAAAGTATTGCATACTTTCAATATAAGATGGAGGAGAGTGAGATGTCGACATCTTGTAATAAATGGAGGAAAATCTTACTTTGAGCATTCCAGACTTTTCAATATGCCATGGAGGAGAATGAGATGTCGAATCTTGTATTAACTGGAGAAAAATCTTACTCAAAAGTGACATATGCAGACTTTTCAAAAAAAAATGAATGAGAGTAGGTGCTTGTATTGAATGAAGGAAATCTCACTTTCAGACTTTCCAATACAAGACGTCGAGGAGAGATTTAATACTCTAGTGGAGTATGATGGTCAATGTGCAGGTATTAGAAAAATGCTTTAACACATTAATTCAAATTAAATGGTCCAAAGCTTGTGTGTGGCTAACATGGATCACTCATCCCCTAAAAATCAAATTGATTAATCTATCACTAATTCTGATACGTGATCATCGATTTTGGACTGCTAAGTATTGTTCTAATTTGAACTCTTAAGTGCCCAATAATAATTTAAATTAAGAATGGCAATTTGGACGATCTAGCTTAAGTTACTTGCATGCCACCTGTGCAATTCCTGAGCACGTGTATATCAACCATCAAAAGCTCGTGGAGTATCCAAGTTTTTATTACGTAACGGCAACGTTGATGCCCGGCACTGGATCCATGTTGCTTGTCATCAGTCATAGTCCCTGTGGAAAGTTGAATATGGACAATGGAGGCCCACATTGACGGGAGAACCAGTCTAAGTCTATGGGCCCCACCATAATCGAGGTCCAGACCAACAATGAGCATATTCAAAGCTTAAGTGGACCACATCACGAAAAATAGTAGGGATTGAATGCCTACAGTTGAAAACCTCTTAAGGGCCACATAAGTTTTTGATCAAGCTGATATTTGTGTTTTCCCTTTGTCTGGGTCTCTGTGACCTTACCAACATGTTGGATAGGGTGAGCGAAAGTGGGATGGGCTAAAATGATTTGAGGCCAAGCCCAGCACAAAAATTGATGGTCCCTGCATGTGCGGTCAGGCCCGTCTATGATTAAACTAGTAGGTTCCCAGGGGCACGGATTGCATCCTACCCCTGCCTCCAGCTGGGAACGGACAGGAACTTTGAGTGGCCACCGTGATGTATGGGTCTTATCCACACCGTCCATCCATTTTTTTCGTATCATTTTAGGGATTAAACTCTCACCGTTGAAAACTTTTTGAGGCCACAGAAGTTTTGATGGAGCTGATATTTGTGTTTTCTCTTCATCCCAGTCTATGTAACTTTATGAATAGGCTGGATGGCAAATAAACATCACGGTGGGCCCTAGAAAGGTTTCAAAGGTGAGAATCATTATCACCGCTGCTTCCTGTGGTGTGGTCACTTAAGTGTTGGATTTGACTCATTTTGGGATTATATCCTAAAATAATATGAGAAATGGATGGACGGTGTGGATAAGATGCATACATCATGATGGCCAGTCAAAGCTCCCGCCTGTTCCCAGCTGTATACCGGTCCATGGTCACGTTATTCTCCAATGCGACTATCGCTCACGATATCCTCCAGTGGAACTGGAGTCTTCTACAACACCTGTCTTACCTAACTCATATGACAATAAAAGTTGCAGATCCACTATGTTTTACTAGGGACATCACACCATTCGTCAGGTCTGCCACTAGCTTCTAGGCCCACGGGCCAAAAATTAGTGTAAGCCACAGCCCAATTGGGGCATGCCATAGGAAACAATAGGCATGGGACACAAACCATAGATTTGTGTGTTCAATCAAACCCATTAATCATCAGCTTTTGCTCACGAGGGTGAAGAGAAAATAGACATGCCTGGTAAAAAAAAAAAAACTCAGGCAGGCCATAGTTTGTGGACTTAGGTGAACTTAGGATTTGCTTGAAATGTGGTATTAAATGGTATTGAATTGCATTAGGTGGAATTAACACCAATATTACACAATGACCATAAGTCTGAAAAGACTATGTTACTTTCACCATGGTTCAATCTCAATTGGGATCAAATTCTTCCTTTGAAAAAAGGTGTATATATTAAGTGAAACTTGTATTTGATGGAGCATGGAATTATAATCAATGAATGAGATTTCACACATGATGCCGTCCACCTGTATGCATATGCAATTCAATTGTCAAGTGTGAAGGGCATGTATGGATGAAAATTATAAAACACATGCATTAATGTAGGGCCAACAGATGCGGTGGATTTTGAAATTCACTTAAAACCATGCGGTTTCGCTGGCACTGGATGATATGATACTTGGATCCAATCCTTCGTATTATTTCAAACACTGGATAGAATATACATTGGACCACATGTAATTTCATACCACCTAATCCTAAGTTCTAAACAGGCCTTAGATATTTTAGATGTAAATTTACCTTATTTCCAGTGGTGTGGTCCATCTAAGTTTTGTATCAGGTTTATCTTTTGCATGTAATGTGAATATAATAATTCTCATGCGATGGACCAAGTGGATGGCACACATGCAACATGGGCCCCACAGGATTTGGGAGCTATACAGCTGCCTAAAACAGGTGTGGATTCCGGTATCCCTAGTGAAGCTTCTATAGCTCAGTAATCAGCGTGACTGGAATATCTAGAAGACATCTAATTAATGGAGGAAAAATACACCTGTAGACTATTCAATATATGATGGAGGGGTGATTTGATTCTCCCGCAGTATGATGGCCGCTACGCAGGTATTAGAAATTTGTATTGACACAACAATTCAAATTAAAACGGACAAACATAAGAATCAGATGGATTAATCCATCCTTATTCCTAAACACTGATTAATGGACTTTAATTTGTTCATTGAATTTGGAATGTTATAAAGTATCAGATTAATGTAACTTTTGGTTTATGATCATCAAAATTAAGGCCTACTATTTAGAGTTGCACACGGAACTGGTAAAACCGGTAAACCAGACTAGGACTGATCAGACTGCACAGTTTGGTCCGGTTCTGAAGCGCATCGATTTCGATTCCAATTCTGAAAATCAAAGAATCAATTAGTTTAGTTCGGTTTTCGGTTTGAAATTCTATATAATTGAACCGGACCGTAGAACCGAACTTGGAAGTGGACCCCTTGGTCAATAAATATTTAAATTTTATTATTTTTTTAAACATAAAAAACTAGACCATTCATCAAATAGGTCACAACATGAATAAACATATATAGTTGGAAAATTATTTTGGAAACATGAAAGGGTTATAAAAACAAATCATGACAAGATTACTCTTTGTTAAAATCTTCATTAGAGGAGCTTGGCTAGATTATAAAACAAACCATGCAATTAGGCTAGATTATAACAAGTCCATAATCATAAAATTGAATCGGAACTGAACCAGTTTTTTTACGGTGTGCTTCCAATTCGGTTCTTGGTTGCAAACGGTCCGATTTCGGTTCTAGTTTTCCTGAAATCGTTAGGAACGGTTCGGTTCCAATTTTACCCCAAAATTTGACCGAACCGAACCATGTGCACCCTTACTACTATCTCTGGATGGTTAAGCTTTAGTTATTGGCAATGGAGGGAAGTGATGACGTCGATCACAGTCTTCCTCAGGAGATAACTACTGAAGTGATGATGTCGATCACCGTCTTCCTAGGGAGATAGCTACTTCGAATCCATGAAGCTCTCTAGACTCTTTATAGAGCTTCCTCAAATCCACAATGGATAAAGCATAAATAATTCCTAATAAATTCGAAATAACTTGATTGATCATTAAAAAAAAAAAAAAAAATTGAAATTACAACTCTTTAAATAAGTAACTCAACCTAAGATGGAGTTTCAGACTTAGACTCCAACTCAAACACACTAAAAATGTGACTTTCTATAAATAGCAAACATACTATTTATATACAACGTCTTTTCCTATTAGGCTTGGGACGCGGATTGCGTCCTACCCCCGCCCACACGGTAATCTGTCCAGGCAGGGCTCTGTGGGGGCCCAAAGTGATGTAAGTGTTTTATCCACGCCGTTAACCGTTTTACTCAGATCATTTTAAGGTATGATGCAAAATATTAGGCAGGTACAAGTCTTAAGTGGACCACAAAGTGAGGATTGAACATCCACCATTGAAAAGTTCTTGGGAGCTGGAGAAGTTTCGGATCAAGCTTATATTTGTGTTTTCACTTCATCCATGTCTACATGACCTTATTAATAGGTTAGATGGTAAAAAAAAAAAAAAACATCACAGTGGGCCTCATAAAGGTTTCAACGGTGGGTGTCATTATCACTGCAGCTTCCTTTGGTGTGGTCCACTGGAACTATGGACCTGCCTCGTTCTTTAAGTCATAACTTAAAATGGTCTAATAAAAGTAATTAACGGCGTGGATAAAACACTTACATCACTTAGGGCCCCACGGAGCCCTACCCGGATGGTACGGAGCCCTGCCCGGACGGATGACTGTCGGGGCGGGGGTAGGACGCAATCCGCTTCCCTAGGCTTGATGGGTTTCGGCCAAAAATAATATGTATAAACGCGTGTACTGTATAAACTGTCACATGGGCAATTTCTAAGCACGTGTGTATAAATTGTCACACACTGGCATAATATCTTAGTTTTTCTCATGCAAGACTATAGTTTCTGGCACGGTGCATGACTGTCACATGGCCGAGTTCATGCAGACTATACTTTCTCGCCATCATAAAAGACTATTGTGGAAAGTTAAACACACAAGTGGGGTATGGCCCATCTTCTTTTTCTCATGCAAGACTATACTTTCTCATGCAAGATTATACTTTCTCGCCGTCATAAAAATCTCGTGGAAAGTTAAACACACAGGTGGGGTATGGCCCATCTTCTTTTTCTCATGCAAGACTATACTTTCTCGCCGTCATAAAAATCTCTTGTGGAAAGTTAAACACACGGGTCAGGTATGGCCCATCTTCTTTTCTCTTCATGGATAAATTTCCTTGAATTTTTTATAGGAGAAGATGGACGGGAATGTCTAAAATGAGAAATACATATTAATTCTGTGAATAGTAAAGGTGGCAATGGGTCGGGTTAGGCTCAGCATAGGTTCGATCTGTTCATATAACAGGCTGAGTATTCCAGACCGAACCTGACCGGCAACCAATTACGCAAGGACCCTGACACAGCCTACTTAATAGTCATCAAACAACGAGAGTCATTTAATTAGAATCACAGCTAACCCATCCTGATCTAGCATGACCACACTATTGTTTCCTGTGGTGTGGTCCACCTGAGATTTGGATCTTCTTCATTTTTGGGATCTTGCCCTAAAATGAGTTGTCAAAATGGACGGACGGCATAGATGTAAGGCACATACATCACGGTGGCCCCACTGGAACTATCCGTCATCTTTTCAACACAAGATAGGAGAGTTTTTTTATAATCTGCCAGAGTATGATGGTCCGTCTGCAGGTACTTGGAAAATATACCATGTATGATTCATCGCCTAGGAGTCGGATTGGTTAAGCCATCCTAAATTCTAATTAATAGATTTTGGTTCATTGAATTTGTTCAGTCAACTATTTCTGTTTCGGTTGTCCATTAAATATCCATTAATTTTCTAATTAAAGAATCCATTTACTTGTCTAAAGTAAGTATTGTAATCGGATGGTTTAAATATAACTAGTTCAATGCCATGTGTGTATCAACCATCTCACCCTGGCTCATCAGCTAGGAATCGGATAGATTAATCCATTATTTTTTCCTGTTCTGCTTTCTATTCTACTTTTTCTGCTATCTGTTTAGCGATATGATAGGTGAGGCCCAATTTTTGCGTTGAGCCCTCCCAAAAATATACCTTGTACATCGTCTGTTCTTCTATTCATTGAAATAGGGGCATGGGCCCTCTTTAAAAAAAAAAAATGATAAAAAGAATAAAAATCCATTCTTAACTCTAATTAATGGACTTTTTGTTCATTGATTTTGGAATCTTAACTATTTTTTAATTTGGACTTTCTATTAAATGTCAAATGATCACGTAAATTAAGGCCCACAATTTGGATGCTCTAGCTTCAGTTACTTGCATACCACGTGTGCAGCTTCTTAGTGTGTGTTTATCAACCATCACACACTGTTTGAGAGACGATATTTCATAGCAGCATGTATGACTGGCACTGGATCCATGTTGCTTCTAATAGTCAAAGTCTCTTTGTGGAATGTTGAATAGTTTGGAGTATGGCCCATCTTCTTGACGGTTCTCTTGAGAGGGAAATTTCCTTGATTTGTCATTCGAGAAAATGGATGGAAATGTCCAAAATGAAAAGGCTAATGCCGCATCGACTAAGGGATGCCAATGGGTTGGGTTCTAGTTTTTGGGTCAGCACAAGCCTAACCCATTTATGAAATGGGCTAAAAAGTCTGGACTGAACCAGACCCGAGACCCATTTCCCTAGGCCCAAACCACCCCAACCCACCTAAAAAGTCATGCCACCTGATTCATTTTATTATAGTCATGTCAGGTCGGGGGTTCAAACAAGCCAGCCTAACCTAAGCAGGATTATATTCGTGATTGAGGATGGAATTCGTGGTGGTTGATATGCCATACCTGGTCAAATATTAGTGGATACATACATACATACATGTACCATATTTGGATTTTGGGCCAGGTTAGGTCCGGTCATTTGGCCCAGCTCATTGAAAAGCCATCTACGTGATGGTTTGTAGGGTTCAACCCACCTGTGGCACGTTTGATAAGGTCAAAAATACCTGAACGAAGGGAAAACACAAATATCACTACCATCCATGGGACTAGATTCAGTTCCACATGACACATCACCCTCAAGTTTGGTGAGTCGAGACTTGACTGAGGGCCAATCAATTCGATCCCAAGCATTCCATTTTTCTTCCGTTCACACTCAATTCAATCCATTGGATTCCAATCTTTTCATTTTTCTTCGTTTCACATTCAATTCAAAAGGCCTACAGTTAGTACTTTGTGCAAATTTCTTTTTCAAGGTAGAGTAGAATGCTAGGCCGTAATACACGATTTTGAAAGCCTGAAACTGATCGATCTCTAACCTTATTCCGAGGCGGACACGTTAGTGTCAGAAATGAAGCCGTATAAGAGACGCACATGAATTTCTCGTGGGAAGGAAGGATTCCAAGTCATCTGATCATAAGAGACGCACAAGTTGGATGACAAATAAGCATCATTGTGGGCATTAGAAAGATTTCAACGGTGGACATCATTATCCTCACTATTTCCTGTGGTGTGGTCCACTTAAGCTTTGGGTATACTTCAATTTTAGGTTTATGTCCTAAAATGAGCCGGCAAAACAGATGGTTAAGGTGGATAAAACACATACATCATGGTGGGCTCATAAAGTCCTACCAGAGGTCGGTGGTGATAGGGTCATCAGGCTATTCGCGTCCCAATCTAAACGCCAAACAATGGTACCGACTCTATCTATACTGTTGAGGCAAAAATATGGATCACCCTTCGCTCCTCGTGAAGCTGTTCGGATGGACCCTAATCCTGTACAAAGGGTGAACAAAGGTGACCCTGGCTAGGCCGGGGGACCCTCCGATGCCTAAGTCAGATCAAGGGAATCGGGGTCTAAGTTGAAAGGTAAAGGGAGAGTCAGATATTGCGTACCTGTAGCGACGAGGTGATGCGGTATTTATACTTGCCTGTCGGACGAGTTGGGTCTGTTAATCTCGGCACGATCAATGGGATTCCCGAATCATGGAGATATTGCCCAGAATCCATGGATCGTGTGGCGCGTCGTGCATATATGCGCATATCCGTGGGCGTGGTTATCGGCCACGTCCGTAAAAGGCAGTTTCCCTTTTGCACATATAGCCCCTTTATATTCGGAGATGGCCTCGGCTCGGCATGGTCTAAGATGATCATTTCAGTCCGAGCCGAGCCTTGTCGGCGGGTCTGCTGGCGGCAAGCTTCAACATTGGTCTCGGGTTGCTAATCCGTTCGGAGGCAAGGGCTCGGCTCGACCCGTCCTTGCGCCATGTCGTGCCTTGGTTCGTTTAATCCAGGCAACAGTGGTGTTAGCCCTCCGGACTGTGATCGGCTCAGATCTTCCCATAACAGAAGCCCTTTACTCTTCGAGGTCGGCTATGAGCTCGGAGAGTAATTGTCTGGAAGATCAATTGCCTCGGCTTCCATGCAAGCGCTGATATCGTTATGATTTTTGAATGCGAGATGTCAAATCTTTGGGATTCTTTGACTAGAGGTTAACCCCAGGCGGACACGTGGCGACGGTTGAGATTTCGAATAATCACCAACCTATGGCTAACTGCCACGTACGCCCTGGATGTCGTGTCGAGCGGCTTTTTCTGCGCCTGGGCGTCGTTTCGACTATCCCATGCGCGGCAAACAATGCAGAAAGCATTACGCTCAACAGAACTCGGGCCAGTAATGTGTCGCCACGTAAGCTTCCTGGTCGGCTCGCGGTGGCTTGGTCGAAGGCATTAATGCTCGGAAATTAATGTCGGGGTCTCCTGGAGTCTATTTAAACTCCTCCCGAAGGAAGTTATTCATTTTTACTCCTTGCGCCCGATTTTCACCGGAGAAGGCGATTCCGACCGAATTCTAGTTTCAGACGAAGGCGATTCCCGGCGAGCGTTTGGTGAGTTTTTAATCTACCCTCTTTCTTCTCTTAACTTCACGAGATGTCTTCTGACTTGGAGACGGTTCGGGAAGTTAATGAAGACTCCGAGTCGAAGAATTCTAACGACAGGAGATGGGCCTCCGAGAGCCCATTCGAGATCATTCCCTTACATCCCCCACCTCGTAGACAAAAGGAAGCGGGGCCCGGACACGTCGGGCTAGTAGAAAGGGGGCCGCATAAGCCTTCAGAGGTACAGGCGCTGAGGCCAAGGAGATGCCTCCGAGTGGTCGGGCCTCAGAGTTGGTACCAGGGGGCTCTGTGATAACGGAGTCCCAGATAGAGTGGATCTATTTGGAGTTCGAGATCCCGGACTCAGTTCAAATCAGGGCCCCGGAATCCACCGATGCTGTTGGTGCTCCTGCAGATGGGGAGGTTGTCGTTTTCCTCTGCGCCATTCAATGTGGGCTCCGCCTCCCCATGCATCCTTTCATCCGAGCCTTGACTGCTTACCTGGGGCTGGCTCCTGGACAGTTTGCCCACAATGCCTGGAAGGTGTTGATTTCTGCTTTTATCATCTGGCGCCAAGTTGGGAATCCAGAGTTCACTCCCGCAGAGCTGATAAGTCTGTACCAAGCTAAGCATGATAGCAACGAGCCATGGTACTACTTCGCGACCAGAGGCAGTAAAGGGTCGGGGCTTGTTTTGGATCTTCCGTCCTCCAACAAGGACTGGAAGAACAAATGGTTTTGGGCCGCGGGCGAATGGGAGGTGCCGGCAGCGGAGATGAGGGCTTTGACGACCCGGGTTCTAACCCACTTCTCCATACCAGGTAGGATTAGACATCTTGTTCTTTTCTTTATATATGCCCTTTCGTTGTGGTTGGACTTATGACTTCTTGTTATCTTTGCAGTTTTCACGAGGAATTTGCTCTTCCTTACTTCAGACCAGAAGAATCAGGTTGCCAAGGCCAGGGCGCGGTCGGGGGAACTTCGCTCCTGGCCGGGTCTGATTACGGCCTCCAATCTTCACTGGTCTGGGTTGTGCCGATCCCAGCCGCGACCTTCTTCCTTCGGTAAGTCTGTCCATTTCCGAATTTCCTACCACGCTGAGGTTATTTTTGTTTGGTTTCTGACTCGTACCCTCGATGTGCAGGCATGGCCGAAGCGTCCGGTTCTCGGAAGAGAAGAGTAGCTCTGACTGCGGAGGAGTTGCTGAGGGACGAACCTCCAGCGAAGGTCGTTAGAAGGAAGTCGGCTGCTCCTCGCGGGATGAGTACGTCAAGTCCTCCAACCGCCGCAGCTCGGGATACAGCTCCATTCCCTGCTGTTCCGACGACTGTAGCTCGGGATACAGCTTCATTTCCTACCACTGCTTCATCAACGGCAGGTCTATCTGCAATTGTGTCCTAATTCCGGTGCTTCCCAATGCGGTCACGGCCTCGGTGCTTGCCGATACGACCCCGGTAGTCACTGCTCCTGCTACGGCCGTAGGCCCTCCCTCACTTCCCCCTACCATCGTTCCTTCCACTGCGGGGCTTCGTCCTACAGCCCCCTTGATAGTCATCCCCTCATCTTCTGAGCAGGACGAGGCGGTTCGGATGGTCGATGCCATGATTGCCTCCCCAGAAAATGACGGGGTCGAACAAAACCTTGGGAGCGAGGCTCAGCCCTCGGCAGGCAGTCAGACGGGGGCCGAAGAGGCCGTGGACTCGGCTCAAGCGGGACAGAGCAGAGGGAGATTCGAGCCGGGCTATCATTTATCCTGCTCGGTGTCTTGGGCCGTCAAGCACGCCCCAGAAGAGGACATAGCCTGCCTCCTTGGAAAATCGGACACCTCCTTCCTGAACGACATGGCCTCTGTATTTTACACGGTAATTTCATTAACTTTCTTCGCCATTTTACATGTTATTCCTTCTGAGGACTCATCCTCTTGTTTCTGTTTAGTCTTTCGCGAAGGTCCTCTCGGTTCGGGAGAGAATAAAGGAGTTGGAAAGGAGAGATGCCGAAACGGGAGCTCTCAGAGCCGAAGCTGAAGCCCTCCGGGTCGAGGCCGCCTCTTTCCAGTTTGAGTGGGGCGAGTTGAGCCAACAACTCGAAGACGGGACGGCCAGGGAGCTTCATCTGCATGATGCGGTGAATAGGCTCGAAGCTGAGGGGCTCCGACTTCAGGGGGTCGTGAAGGACCTTGAGGGCCAGAACGATGCGGTCTCAGCCGAGCTGGCCCGGGCCAGGGCTCACGCCAATTCCCTCGCCGGGGAGAACGCCCGGTTAGGTGAACTCTTGGAGCAGGCCAGGGTCGAGGCCTCTGAAGAGAAGAGCCGATCTATTGCTCAGGCAGTGGAGGCTCAGCGGGCCAAGGATGAGGCTTCTTTAACCGCAGCCGTGGTTGCAGTGGTGGATGCGTTCAAGACCTCGAAGGAGAGGGACGCCGAGGCTGCTAAGTTCTACAACAGAGGCTTTGACGAGGGTCTCGCTGCGGTTCAGAATTTGTACCCGGACCTTGACCTCGACCCCCTACTGCCAGACGACGCTGAGGAAGAGGCTATCAAGGCGGCCCGTCCAGATCAAGCCCCCAATTCCCAAGCTCCTTCCCCTGCGTGAAGATTTTTTCTTCTCTTTTTTTTTTTTTTTTACTATGTATTTTGTAATGGCCCTTCATAATTTAATGAAAGACCGATTTTGGACAAGCCTCATTTTTAATTGTGGATTTGTATGATTGATGAGTAGATTTACCCGATTGTATGGCTGAGCCATTTCTTTTACAAGTTGCGTCGAAGCCTCGCCGTGTAGGACCGAGATCATAGTCTGGCCCTTATGGGATCGGCTCGCTTGGCTTTCGGCGGAGTTCTTTCGGATCGGCACGTTTGGAGGGTCGGATGGTCTCTTGGCTTCTCTCCCCGGTTAAGGGGAGATGCCTTTGTAGAAATTGGCCTGACTCCACCGTTGGGGAGTCGGGTCGCCTCTTTGGCTTTACCCCCGATTAAGGGGGATGCCTTTGTAGAAATTGGCCCAACTCTACCGTTGGGGAGTCAGGTCACCTGTTTGGCTTTACCCCCGATTAAGGGGGGTGCCTTTGTAGAAATTGGCCCGACTCCACCGTTGGGGAGTCGGGTCGCCTCTTTGGCTTTACCCTCGATTAAGGGGGATGCCTTTGTAGAAATTGGCCCGACTCTACGGTTGGGGAGTCAGGTCACCTGTTTAGCTTTACCCCCGATTAAGGGGGGTGCCTTTGTAGAAATTGGCCCGACTCCACCGTTGGGGAGTCAGGTCGCCTCTTTAGTTTTACCCCCGATTAAGGGGGATGCCTTTGTAGAAAGTGGCCCGTTTAAGCAGAAACGGCGAAGTTTATTGAAAGCCTTAAAGGCTGGTCGCTCGAAGGTGTACATTTATTTACCTTAAAGGCTGGTTACTCGGAGGCGTACATTTATTTATTGCCTTAAAGGCTAGTCGCTTGGAGGCCGTTTCATCAGGGATAGTAGACCTTCAGATGCTCGGCGTTCCAGGGATGAGGGAGTTGTTGGCCTTCGAAGTCTTCCAAATGGTAAGACCCTGGCTTTGTTGATCGGACTACTCGATATGGTCCTTCCCAGTTAGGTCCGAGCGACCCTACACCCGGCTCGGTGGTGTTCTGGAAGACTCGGCGGAGAACTAAGTCACCTGGCCTGAACCGTCTGATCTTAACTTTAGAATTGTAGAATCGGGCCACCTGTTGTTATCGAGCAGCGACGCGGAGTTTGGAGACATCTCTGATTTCTTCGAGAAGATCTAAGTTGGCCTTGATCTACTCGGTGTTTTGGTTCTCTTGATAATTTCTGACCCGAGCCGTGGGAAGGCCGATTTCAACAGGCACCACTGCCTCCGAGTCATAGGACAATGAGAACGGGGTCTCTCCCGTAGACGACTGAGCTGTAGTCCTATAGGCCCAGAGAACGAAGGGGAGCTCCTCAGCCCAGTTACCTTTTGCTTTTTCCAATTTCGTCTTTAGATGATGTTTGATGACTTTATTAACCGCTTCCACCTGTCCGTTGGACTGTAGATGCCGAGGTGACGAGTAAGCATTCGTGATGCCGAGCTCTCGACACATGCCTCGGAACTTTTCATTGTCGAATTGCCGACCATTATCTGATACAATAGTGCGCGGAATCCCGAATCGACAGATGATATTTTTTCATACAAAATCGATTACTTTCTGTTCCGTGATCTTTACGACGGGCTCGGCCTCGGCCCATTTGGTGAAGTAGTCGACAGCGACAATGACGAATTTTACTTGCCCCTTTCTCGTGGGTAGCGGGCCGATGATGTCGATCCCCCATTGGGCGAAGGGCCATGCGCTGCTCATGGGAGTCATTTCTTCAGCTGGTTGCCTCGGCACAGCTGCATTGCGTTGGCACTTGTCGCATTTCCTAACGTAGTCTTTAGAGTCTTCCTTGAGTGTCGGCCAGAAGTACCCCTGACAAAGTATTTTCAATGCCAGGACTCGGTTTCCAGAATGATTTCCACATATTCCTTCATGAATCTCCCGGATGACAAATTCCGCCTCCTCAGGCCGAAGGCACCTGAGATAAGACTGGGAATATCCTTTCTTGTATAAAATTCCATCCAAGATGGTGTATCGTGCCACTCGGACTCTCAAGCGTCTGGCTTCCAATTTTTCTGGAGGGACCTCACCCGATGTCAAGTATTTGAAGATTGGGTCCATCCAGCTCGGAGCATCACGCACAGGGTTGACTTCCTTAGTCTTCGGCTGATTGATGCTAGGATGCTCGATGAATTCTATGGGGATGACTCGTGAGACCTTTCCATCCGTGGCCGAGGCCAACTTTGTCAGGGCGTCGGCCCATGAGTTCTCCGTTCTCGGGATCTGATGGATCGTGCAGTTCCAAAACCTTCCGATCAACTTCCTCGCCTCGTCCAAATAGGCAACCATTCTTATCTCCTTGGCTTTATACTCGTTAGAGATGTGGTTTACAACTAACTGAGAGTCGCATCGGACCTGAATAGACTGGATTCCCAAGCTAGCAGCCAGTCTGAGTCCGGCCAATAGAGCCTCATATTCGGCTTCATTATTCAAGGCCTTGAAACCAAGCCTGATTGCGTACTGGATGGGTGTAAAATCGGGCGCGATCAAGACGATCCCAGCGCCGGCCCGCTTCGCGTTGGACGATCCATCCATGTAGAGAACCCATCCAGGTTCCGGTGCATTTCCTTGATTGTTTGGAGGATCAGGCGGAGTTGTCTCGACTCCGTTGCTGAGCCCTTCCCCATACGGAGTGGTGAATTCTGCGATGAAGTCAGCCACAGCCTGACCCTTCATAGCTATTCTCGGTCGAAAAGTGATGTCGAATTCTCCGAGTTCAATCGCCCATTTTGTTATCCGACCAGAAACCTCAGGTCTTTGGAGGACTTGCCTAAGGGGGGAGTCAGTCAGCACGACGATCGAATGTCTTGAAAGTACGGGCGCAGCCTCCGTGCGGAGACGATTAGGCTGAGTGCCAACTTCTCCAGTGGCGGGTACCTCGTTTCTGCGGGTACCAGGGCTTTGTTTATATAGTAGACCAGGTATTGTTTGTTCCCCACTTCTCTGATCGGAACTGAGCTGACTTGGGGCTAAAAATCAGTAAAGCCACAGCAATAGGCACTTGGGGCTAAAAATCAGAAGCCACAGCAATAGGCACTTGGGGCTAAAAATCAGTAAAGCCACAGCAATAGGCACCTGTTTTACCCAAACACAGGATTTTGTGTACGGCCACCATAGTGTTCGTATATCATCCAACCCGTTAATCATCAGTTGTGGCTCATGAGGGTGAAGAGAAAATGCAAAAATAAGCCTGATCTTAAGGCACATTTTACATTGTTTCTAGTGGTGTAGCCCATCTAACTTCTGTATCGGGCTTATCTTTTGCATGTATGGTGAATGTAAGAATTCTCATGTGATGAACCGAGTGGATGACGCACATACAACATGTCGGCCCCAAGTTTAAGTTGTGTAAAACAAGTTTTGTAGAGATTCCGGTAGCCCCTTATGGGCGTGTTTGGCCGGACCAATCCCATGGGATTAGGAGGGATAGAATGGATTTTAAGGTAATGATGGTGGTGTCAGTGTTTGTCCCTTGATCCCATGGGTTTGGGATAGCCATAGGATATATAGCAGCCTGTTTGGACCATCCCAAATGGACGTGTTTGCATCTACACTGCTTTTTGTGGTGTGCCCCACTCACTGTTTTATATTTTCTTTAAAATAGGTTTATAGCTAAATGTAGGGCGGTGAAAATGATGGACGGAGTGGATATCTCATTGATATTTTGGTGGGCCCCACATAGAGGTGAAATTTTACATACTGGGATTGGCAAAATCCACCATAGCTAAGGGTGGTGTTTATGAGGCGAGGTACATCCCGCCATCCCAAACGGTGGGATGGGATGAGATGGCGCATGATAGCCCTCCTAAGCCCAAAATAGCCCGTATCCAGCGCCCGGCCAAACACGCCCTTAATGACAATGACCGGAGACCCACCGGGAAGACTTCCACAGCTTCCTTAATGACAATGACTGGGCACCCACCGGAAGACTTCTAAAGTAGTCAACAAAATTAAAAGAGAAAGACTAAAAATTCTCAATATAAAATTAAGCAGGTGATTAGATACTCTGGCAGTACAGTGGTCGATATGCAGGTATTGGAAAATTGTATTGACACCATAATTCAAATTAAACTGGCAGTATAGTGGTGTCCCACGTCACCTAAGAATCATATCAACTAATCCATCCTAAACTCTGATTGATGAATTTTTGTTCATTGAAAATGGACAGTTAAAGAATCAGATTAGTGTAACTTTTGGTTTATGATCATCCAAGTAAAGGCTTTTGCTGCCACAACGGTTTAGCTACAGTTATTTGTTTGCTATATAGGTAATGTCTGAGCAAGTGTATCAACAATCACACGCTGGCAGAGTATTCAAATCATGTGGCTTCCCTGTACTCCTCACAGAGATTTTTCGAATCTATCAGGAAAAATAAGAAAATAAAGATAAATTCTAAAAAATTTGAAAATTAATTGATTGATAATAAAAACAAATTTACAACCCTTTAAATAGTGATACCAAACTTAGGAAGAAGTTTCAGAAATAAAATTCAACTCAAACTCTCTAAAATTCGTTACTTACAATAAATAGTAAACTTACTATTTATAAATGGTCATGATTTCCACTAGACTTCATGGTTTTCAGCCAAAAATAGTAAGTGTCCCAAATGGCTTAACCATATTATTCTCTTAATTTTTCTAAGCCTTTTTCGTGTTGGACACAACTCCTACACCTCAAAGGATGAAGAGTTTTAATCAAACTAAAACTTGCTATAAATAGTACAAACATAAATAAAATAAATTTTTGACAGTCGATCTGATAGAATTTCGCAAATTAGGCCTGGGCAACCCGACATAGTGGGTTGGCCAGCTAAAATAGCTTATCCTACCCCAAAATCATATATGGTACGTCAAATAACTCATTCCAATTTGCGAGATATGCCTGTTTTAAGATTCTGACCATCCTGATCACGTCTGCCTTCGATCAGGCCTTCTCTGGCCTATCTTAGACATGAAAGTGTCCACAACTCGCTCTACATCAATTTATCATTAAGAATGAAAATGTCCAAAATAAGAAATGCTAATTTGGAGCTATGCTCAACTTCCCAACCGGAGACGGGAGTGATTTTGTTTTGTTTTTTGTTTTTTGTTTATTGTTTATTGTTTTTATGTTTTTCTTTTGTGTGTGAACTCATTCTTCAAAACCAAGAGTACTTATGGCGCTTAGAAATGAGTTAACAAGTGGGTCCCAATCTTTGGAAACACATCACAGACTTTGCACTAACATTTGTTGTACATGGACTTTGAAAATTCGGATTGTGGGCCCTTTCTCTCAAAACAAGACATCATATATCGTTTTGTGTTTATCTGCATCGTTGCTTTTCAATTTTGTGTCATTTTAGACTATTTGCTCAGCTCTTTTCCTTATCAGTAGTTGTTTGGTTAAGGAGAAGTCTATGGTTGGATGCCTCCAATTTCCTTAGTAATCAATAATTGATAAAATCATCCAATCAAGTTGACTTATAAGAGGAACGAACAATTGATCATGGGTCCCATGTGATGGACAAGTGTTAATGCTGAAATCTGGTTAACCATCTTTGAACCTCCAAGTACTTGTACACAAAGACAACAAAGGAGACCCTAGTTATAGCAGAGAACTCTCCTATGCCTAAGTCAGAATCAAGCGATCTAGGTCCAGTAGAGTTCAGGGTTTAGTGGTGCGTACCTTTCACTATAGATGGGTCCTCTATTTACAGGTCAAGAGTTGATTACGTTGATAGAAACGCTCCCTAAATTATAGGCGTGCATTTAACAGCTATTTCACAACCGTTTCGCGAGATCCTCGGTGTTGATAAGATCAAGTGGTCAAGCTCTGAAAACATAAGAAATTGATGGCCGAGGTTTACCATTTGAGCTGATCTTGGTGGTCAACATCGACCATCCGAGCTGACTTCAGGAATTAAACCTATGGCCACTCTAACTACGGTTTTCCTGGGCTAGGTACAATGTATGTTATGGTTGGTTCTTCTTTCAGTATACTTCGGTTTCCTATCGAATTCTTGAGTTGTGGCCACATATCTAAGCAGTAGAGTTGAACTGTCTTCATATGGGACCTTAATGGTCTCTTAAAGGCACCAAGGATGACTATCTTCTTCATCTTATTGTACAATGCAGAGACTCCCTTGTAAATTTCAAGTCGTACATCCCTGCGTATGGGATCACAGCTCGGATGACCCCTAGTGGATCACAAGCATATCTCCTTGCAAGAACTCAGAAATGGATGAGACTATGAAAGGTCTCGATGATCTTCGTCTTTCAAAGGAAGTGGAGTTACTTCACCTCCTAACGGACGAAGCCATCGGGCAGGCATATCTCCTAGTGGTGGATCACTATTACTATCTGGCCGTTGAAGAGCTCATTGGTCAAGATTTACAATGGCCAACCACGTGAAATGTACAAATATTCGAGTCAACCTTATCTTTCTGACCAGTTCATTTTATCTATAACAGTAGCCCCCTACTTCCGAGTTGTCTGCGTAAGCTTAGGAAGTAAGTCGATGTATCGAGGTTGGATTCATAATATTTCTTGCATGAGAGGCCGAGCTAGCTCGTCATTATTGCAGAGAAGGGTAGTAGACGTGGAGATCGAGGAGGATCTGCAATGTTGGTACGACGTGCTCAAGGCAGCGTGCGCTAGCAAGGCTGCTTTTCGATTTTCGACCTATGGGGCGTGGACACATGGTGCTACATGGGAAGTTAGGTCGTTCATCAAGTGGGAGGCCTCCACAAGGCTATGCACATGTGTCGAGGTGCCTCTTCGACTGCTGCATTTAATGTAGGAAATTAACGCTTACGGCTGAGGTCTTTATAAAATAGGGGAAGCCCTAGTGATCCTGGTTATTTGCTTCTGCCGCTCTACCAGACTTCCCGGACTTGGTGATTTCCGGTATGTCAGAAATATCTCCTTCGGCAAGTTCTACTTTTTTGTTTTCCTTCTTCATTTTTCTTTCATGCTCTTGCTTTTCAGCCACTTTCTGAGCAAAAATATCGGATATGTTGGACGAATGGGATGAACCCATGGCTTTTCATGGCGATTTAGGGTTGGAGGATTGGGATTCCCACCGGGAACTTCCCGTGATACACCGTCTCTGATCCCGCTATTGAGTGATAGGGAGACTGCGCCTGCTTCGTCAGAGAGGGTGGCGACCTAGCCCTCAGTTAAGCGGCCTGTAGATGTTGATGCGGGGTCTGTTTCAGCGAAAAGAGGGACAACTCGATCCCCTGCAGAGGGATTCGAATAGATCGACCTGTTTAGGTCTAGATTTAAGGAATCTGACCTGGTTCAGATCAGGTCGGAGTATCATATTCCTAACTCAGTGGTACTCCGAGCTCCTATACTTGGTGAGATTTCGGGGGATCCTCGCGAAGGCAAGATGGCTGTATACCTGGTTGCTTTGCAATGTGGCCTCAGACTCCCCTTTCACTGCATTGTTAGGGAGGTCATAACTCGTTTGAAGGCTCTGTTGGGAGCTTTTATCCTATGGTTTTAGCTCGGCAAGTTAACCACCGACAAGTTCCTCCAACTCTACAAGACAAAGTCCAGCCTTAACTGTACAGGTTGGTATTACTTCTCGGCCTGGTCAGATAAGGGTCAGGCCTTTATTATAGATAACCCGTCCTCCAACAAAAATTGGAAGGACAAGTGGTTTTGGGCATCTAAAGATTGGGAAGCTTTGGTGGCTGCTAGGCTACGAGCTTGGGTCCCCACCCATTTCACAACCCATATAAGATGGTAAGGCCTAGGATGGGGTGATCCGTTCCATCCACCTTATTAGCCAGCTTGTCGTGGGCCCCAAAAGTCCTAACTTGGGTAGTGTCTACTTCTAACAAATATCACAGTAAGCCTAGAAAGTTTCAACAATGGGTGTCATTGTCACCATTATGTTCTATTATGTGGCCCACACGAGCTCTGGATCAGACTGATATTTGGGCCCTAACCCTATAACCCTTTTAGAAACCCTTGGAATACTTTAAGAAGCCTTAAAATGACTTAGAATACATCTCAATCTCGTTTACACTCATATATATAGTTTTGGAAAGAAGTTTAAACGAAATAGAAAGCAAATTTCGCAAATCTCGCGGATCCTCATAAAATCTGCGTAACCTCCGACTAGTCGAACCAGAGCTGAGGCTAGTCAAAGCGCACAATCTGTGTAACCTCCGACTAGTCAAACCTGACCTTCGACTGATCAAATTTCTCGGAAGTTTCAAAATACATTGTTACTGAACTTTTAGCCGAATTTTCTTCAGGCTAGTCAAATCTTCTTATATTTAAGACATCTGTTAACAATACTAAGCATGGAAACTTGTAATGGCTTCTCTCTAAGACGAGAGATCGCCACGGAGAGCAGACACACTGAAACTTTGGTAGTCGGTAAGGTGGAGTCGTTTGGCAATAAGCTCCGGCATATCTTTGTCAAGGTGGGCCCAGTCTGCCATGATATGAAGAAGAGAAGTAAGAGCTGAGAAATATTCATGAATCAAAGGAAAAGATAGAGCGATCGAGCTAGAAAATCTTAAAGAAGAAAAAAAAACTGAGAGGTGGAAAATATTCAATCCACAAACAAACACGTAGACGAGCTCCAGATTAGTTTGCTTTTATGCATCCAATCTTTCCATCCGTTTTAGTAGATCATTTTAGGTTTCAAACCCAAAACTGAGATAGATCCAAGGCTCAGGTGGCCACACCATAGAAAGAAATTGGGTAGTGATGGCCACCGTCGAAACCTTCGTATGGCCCATAATAATGTTTATCTGGCATATAACCTATTCATAATGTCATAAAGACCTGGATTAACTGAAAAAACATTGATCCAAAACTTCTATAACGCTCAAGAACTTTCAACGGTGGAAAGCATTGTCTCCACTGATTTCTGTGGTGTGGTCCACCAGATATTTGAATCTACTTAATTTCTTTTTTTTTTTTTATTATAGCATCAAATATTATTATAAAATTTATGTACAGTTTGGATATTACACATGCATCATGGTGGGTCCACAAACTTAGTGACATCAATAATTGCGTACTGAGATACTCAGTGAGCTTTTATCGTACTGAGTAAACTCAGTTGGGCCTATTATGAATGTATGTGGGTTATCCACCGCGTCCATCTTTTTTCTCGTATCATTCTAGTAGTTGAGTCCGAAATATAACTATTCCCAAAACTTAGGTGGACCACACCAAAGGAAATAGTGAGAATAATGACTTTCACCGTTGAAACGTTTCTAGTGTCCGCAGTCATGATTATTTGTCATACAACCTTTTCATAAGATCACACAGACATGGATGAAGGGAAAACACAAAAATCAGCTCGATCCAAAACTTCTGTGGGACCCAAGAAAATTTCAACGGTAGAATTTCAATTCAAACTGTTTACTGTGGTGAGGTCCACTTGAGATTTGGATATAATTCATTTTTGGGCTCAAGCCCTCAAATTATCTGTTAAAATGGATGGACGGAGTAGATAAAATATTTAAATCACGAGGGTAACTGGAATCTTTAAAAAACCGTATGAAGTGACAATATAAACTTTTGTTGCCCTCGAAATGTTTTAATAGTCAATCACCACAGTATATTGTGGTAGGATACACCTAAGATTTGAATATGCTTAATTTTTAGAATAATGACCTAAAATAAGATGTAGAAATGGATGGACGGCGTGGATATAAGTCCTACATCACCGTGGGCCCCACATCCCGAGATCCACCAAAGCCGCGGAAGCGGATTGCCTAATGTAAGCTTTGTTAGTAAACTATGTGGGGCGCACCGTAAATTATCTATTCTATTCATTCCGCCATCCGTTTTACTAGATAAATTTAAAATTGATCTCAAAACGATGCATATCCAAAGTTTAAGTGGACCACACCATAGGAAACAGTGTAAATTGACCATCTATCATTAAAAAAAATTCATGGGGACCACAGAAGCTTTGGATCAAGATGATATTTGTGTTTCCTTTCATCCATGTCTTTTCTTATCTTATAAACAGGTTGGATGACAAATAAATATCACTGTGGGCATTAGGAAAGTTTCAACGGTGGAAATCATTATTCCTACTGTTTCCTGTTACGTGGTCCACCTGAGCTTTAGATATTCTTCAATTTTGAGATCAACCCCTAAAATAAACTTTAAAAACGGATAGACGGCGAGGATATACCACATACATTTACGGTGGGCCCAACAGAATTTACTCATTACGATGAAAGCCTACTGAGTTACTCAAAGCAATCCAATTCCAAAGCCACACCCGCTTTTGTCGGACTCGGTTTAGGCAGTGACCTATGCAGCACCTAGATCCGTGCCGCTGCAAGACTGCACAATGCAAAACCGTTCATCCGCTGCACTTAAAAGTATTGTGGAAAAGACCAATAGACCCCACCATGCTGTATTTTCTTTGTCCAATTAATATTTTGTCCTTCCATTTTGCAAGCTTGAGTTAGGGCATGAGCCCAAAAATAAAGTAGATCCAAATCTCAGGTGGATCGGACCACAGGAGACGGTGGTGATTGAACACCCATTGTTAAAAGCTTCCTTAGGCCCACTGTAACATAGACCTATGTGAAGAAGAAAAAAAAAAAAACAAATATCAGCTTGATCCATCGAGAAATTTTTAATGGTGGGTGTTCAATCAAAGTGAATAAATAAAACATATAGATCATGCTAGGGACCATGGAAACACACAAAGATGAATAAATTGAAGTAATCCAATTGCACCCAATCAAGCACAATGCAAACATAACGATCTTAATGTGGTAAAACCCCTTCAAGAAAAAATTACGGCACAAAGCAACAGATGATTATTATGAAATTAGAAATTACAAGAGTTTAGAGAATACCCGATCCGAACAAGCCTCGAATCAACCCCAACCTATACCCTTAAAACCCTAGAACGAATTGGAGAAGTTTTCTGATACACCCTAATCCAGATTACACTCATATATATAGTCTTAAGAAGAATCATAATTGAAATAAAAAACAAATCCTGTAGATCCGCAACTCTGCGTAAAATCTACAATACGATCGATGACACATTCGATGGGACTTCAATGTCATCAACAGATCATCGATGGCATCACCCACTTTGATGGCATCGAACTAGAGGTGGGCAACTTAGGCCCGATTCGGTGGATCCGACCTAACCAGACCTAACTCGGTACCGTTCCGAACAGAACCAACGGTCTGATCGGACCTGATCGATTCTGATGGTCCAGATCCGAAAGCATTTCGAATCAGGTTTGGATAACACTATATCCGAACAGATCCGGTCCAAATACCCGAACCGAATGGGTCGAACCGACCCGAACAGACCCGACCCGGTTTTGAAGTCGGGTATACAATAAATATCAACGTTCACTCAACATTATTTCCTACAATGTGGTCCACTTGAGATTTCTGTGTACCTAATTTATATTCTAATAACATAAAATGATCTATAAAAATAGATGTAGGGCATGGATGAAACACGTATATCATAGTGGGCCCCACAGAGCACTGACCACGGGTCCATTAAAATCAAGTCGGGTCAAGTCCTCCTAACAAAAGAGCGCATTCACATAACAGAGAGATAATTCGAGGTAAATGAGTAATAATTATTTACCGATTTCCAAGGTGATTTGACCGCTACCTTTCATTTATAGCACTCCTCACGTCACCTGAGGAAAAAAAAGTTAAATTGTGGGGCCCACCTTGATGTTTGTATATTATCCACACCGTCCATCCCTTTAACCAACTCATTTTAGGGCATGAGCCAAAAAAAGAGGCAGATCCAAAGATCAAGTGGACCACACTACTGGAAACAATGGCAATTGAACTCCTACCATTGAAAGCTTCTTGAAGACCCCAGAAGTTTTGGATGAAACTGATATTTTTGTTTCCACTTTATCCATGACTGTGTGACCTTATTAACGGGTTGGATGACAAATAAACATCACTGTGGGCCTAAGGGAGAAAACAACTTTCAACCATTGACGTTTAAATGATCATTGTTACATAAGGTGTGGTCCACTTGAGCTTTTGATTTTCCTCATTTTTGGGCTCGTGCCTTAAAATGTATTTTGTAAAAGGATGGATGGTGTGGATAACTCATATATATCATAGTGGGGCCCGCATACAATACGGTGATGTATTTATTATATCTACACCATTCATATACTTTTGGAAATCATTATAGGACATTATACAAAAAATGAATAATATCAAAAGATCATCTCGACCACAGCGCAAATAGCAGCAGAGAATGATTTTCGCTATTAAACCATTTGTGTGGTCTACTTGATTGTTAGATCTATCTTATTTTTCGTCTCAAACCTTAATACGAGGTCACCAAATGGATGGACGGTTTGGATATAACACATACCCCACGATTAAAGCCCCACAACTCGCTAATATAGATAGAAAATCAACACTGTTTTCAAGTATTGAACTTCCTTGTCGTGCACGTCAAGTAATTAATGTCCAGTGAAAACATGAGTATGAATGTAAAAAGCTCTTTCAGAGCCATGTGGGGCCCACCTTGATGTATATGTTTTGTCTAAGCCGTTCATCCATTTTAACATATCAATTTAGGCCTTGTTAAAAAAAAAATGGCATATATTAATGGCGTACCCAACTGGATCCGACTCCCTTTTTCTGACGGAGTTGGACCCGGTTCGAGTAAAGCAAATCATGTATCGGATCTGTTCGATTCAGGTGACCCGGATTTGATTCCAAATCTGATCGAGTTCGGGTCCAACCAATTCCATTTCGGATCTGATCGGGTTAAACCCAATTCGTTCCGATCAGGACCGATGCCCACCTTTACATCGACCTAACACTAAAATAGTCCAGAGACAAAACGTGGAAAATCGAATTTTCTTGATTGCACTTCCATGGGTCTCGATGACATCGAACTTAAGTTTTGATGGCATCGAACATGTACCTAAATAGTCCAACAACCAACTGGAGAAATTCTAAATTTCTTCAATGGGATCGAGACTGTTTGATGTCGAGCAACTGTTCGATGGCATCAAACAGTCTCGTAGGCATCGAATGGTCTGTTGATGACATCGACAGACCCTATTTCTGAATTGATTTAAGACATCAAAAAGAACATATCATTGTTACTTCCAAGGGACAATATGTGTTGGACTTTTATTTATGTTTTCTCATATGAATATTTTATCCTTAGATATTGGAGATCCAATTTTCATACCAACTTAAGTCTTATTTTTCAAAGAGATAAGTAGAAAAAGAAAAAGAAAATAAAAATAAAAATGAAAAAAGACTTCAAGATTTCCAAAGAGGGAGGGAGATGAAAAGAACTTTGAGATTTGAGATTATATAGAAAACAAAAAGATACAATTTATTTTCACCTCGGCTTGACTTTTTTCTATAAGTCTTTGCCAATGGGAGTGGATTAGATACTGAACACTTCAGTGACGTGGGGAAACATGATTGGTTAGATACCAACAATCTCTCCCTTACAATGAATGATCCTTCAGTTGGAGCTTCGTTAAACATCTTTCTACTTTTAATACTCATGTGAGGACATTTTAGTAATTCACGGAAGATGGGGTTTTTAATTCTTTAAATTATATACCATATTAGGAGTAGATATGTAGAATGATCCGAACCATCCATTTATAAATGGTCCATATAAAATGGTGTGGAAACACCACTAATCAGATTTCAGTGAATTCGATCATCATCATCATCATCATCATCATCATCATCATCATCATATATATATATATATATATATATATATATATATATATATATATATATATATATTGTAATAATATCTAATGGTTGCGATTTTTGTACAAATATGTGTTGCACATGTGTCTTTTACGGTGTAAAAATTGGGACGGCGAAAATTTCATCATCCTAAGTAGAGTTTTGCACGTGTGAGAGATCTTGGGTGGTGCATCTTGAACGGGGAAGATTCTCGACCAATCACTAGGTAGGAGGACACATGTTATAGTAAGGAAAAGGTATAGCATGGTGAGGATCTTCAAAACTACTTGGAATACTTTTTATAGAATCACGGCTGGCAAGATGATAAGAAAGAATGCAATCGAGAGATATGCAAAAGTAAACTAAGTGGTCGAGAGGCATCCAAGAGGTGTCGTTGAGAGGAAAGACGCGGTCAAGAGGCGTTCAAAAGTGAACTGAGCAGTTAAGAAGTATTTGCTTATATACATGTGAACTGGTCAATCTCATCAGATTTTAGCCATATACATTCATATCGGACGTATTTGCTTATATCGATGCTTGGGGTCGAAATTGTTCAGTTTGAATCGAGCCGCTATATTGATTCTGGCATGCCTGCATACAACACACATGACAAAAAACAAACCGAATGCCAACAAATTTGGCACACCTGGTGGGACACTGAGTATTAATATACTTACCTGTGCATTAATCTTATGAAATCATGAGTCGAAGACATGTTCATTAAGCACCTGAGCATTTAAGTTTGCTACCAAATCTAGTGCCATTTCCATTAAACCTAGATAGGGCATCCTTATCTCAGTTGTTTCTCTTGAGATTTTATCAGTCGGAATGCTCGATATGCAACAAGGAATTCAACATATCGCCAAACAGTCACGAGTTCAGGTTGAAACTTTAGGTAGATGGATGGCTAGTCATGCCGAAAACATGAATTGGATGATTGCTCTCTTTGCCAAAAGAACACCTGCGTGCCTTAGCAACAAGCACCTCCTTTATTGGATACTACAATAATGCGGAATCTTCCACCACTCGCTGAGTTTAGGCACCGGATAGGTCAGAAATGTTGTTCCTACAAAAGGAAACTAATACCTAGGGGCAGCCTTTTCCTGGGAATCTACCATATTATGGAAGACAGAACTATAGTGGATGAACCACACCAATTGTATTGTGACCAAATCATGCAACTGGTCCAAGAAGTAGCAGGTCAAGTCATCGATCATACTATTACCCCAGTCCACCATAAGCCTTATGAGGAATAGATTGAACGACAGTCTCCATTGCCGTAGACGACTTTGATATTTTTTTGATCAAGATGGCCGAATTCGACTAAGATGGCTGAATTCGTTGTTTTTTTACCCAAACAATCAAATTCAACCAAGATGGCCAATTTTGCTGTTTTTCGACCAAGACAGTCAAATTCGACTAAGATGGCCAAATTTACTATATTTCAACCAAAATGGCCGAATTTGCTGTTTTTTTTTTTTACTAAGAAGGCTAAATTCGATTAAGATAACTAAATTTTTTGTTTTTAGTCCAAGATGGCTAAGTTTGACCAAGACATCCGAATTTGATATTTTTCGACTAAGATGGCTGAGTTTGACCAAGATGGTCGAATTCGATGTTTCTTGACTAAGATGGTCAAAACTGATGTTTTTACCCAATCGAGTAGTCACATTTATTACGTCAAATGACGAATCAACATGTAACGCCCTGATTTTCGAAACCCGAGTATATGACCCGTGTCCTAAAAACCCGAGTGTTAACCTTAAAGGATGGTCAAATTCGAGTGTACATTTTTTTTTTCATTCATCTTTATCAGAGTAAGCAAATGAGCGTAGTGTGGACAAATCGACATAAATGATAATTTCATTGTCATTCAAATATACCAAAAGCTGCCCATAATGACTTATACAAACCAATGTTTCCAAAATTAACAAATACAAGAATTACATGATCTAATACATGAGAAACAATAGAAAGCATATAAATATAAGCCGTAAGATCACACAACTCCTCCAAGCATACAGTCATGCATTCCTGGTGATCGTACCCTGCTCCTTATCAAGTCTGAACATGCATATCACTTACGCCACCTGTACTACCTGTACGGTTTTATATTTGATGGATGAGTGGCCAACTCAGTGTGAATTCCCCTTAAGATTACACACCACCGCATTAGGTAAGCATAGTTATAAAACAACCAGACAACCAAAATAGAATAAATGCAGTCTTATTAGGTGCATGGTGTTGGGATTTTTGGCCTGCGGAATCACACAGATCTAGATCTAGGATGGTAATCCAATGGCACCAAGCACATACACAAGAAAAGAGAACACACAGATTTAACGTGGAAAACCCTTGCAGGAAAAAACCACGGCACAAAGTGACAAATCACCACTATGAAAGCATCAATTACAAAGAGAAAGGACTTACCCGATTCGAACAACCTCGAATCTCACCCTTGCTACACCCTTTGATAACCCTAGAACCCTTTAGAATACCTTTTGGAAGTCTTAGAATGATCAAAAGAATAGCCCTAGGGACCCCAATTTATAGTTTTAGCAACTTCCCTTTCGTATCCCAGTTGCGAAAGGGACACAAAATCCGCGAAACTCCTTTCGCATCCCAGTTGCGAAAGGACTTGGGTCACAAAATCCGCAAAACTCCTTTCGCATCCCAGTTGCGAAAGGACTTGCGACACAAAATCCGCGAAACTCCTTTCGCATCCCAGTTGGGAAAGGACTTGCGACACAAAATCTGCGAAACTCATTTCCGCATCCCAGTTGCGAAAGGACTCAGATTTAAGACATCTCGCAACACATGGATGCAATCATGGACCCGTGAAAAACATCCAAACGGTCTGTGCCCCAGGAAAAACATTCAGACGGGCTGTGCCTCGGGAAAAACATCCAGACAGGCAATGAGGTCGTCACCCAAGGATGAGACTGGTCATAAGCGCAACACGCGGCGTAATCGCAGGGCAGAGTGATCCAAGTCATCATCATAAATCGATCGGCTGGTCATTAGCGCAACACGCGGCGTAATCGTATGGGCATAATGATCCAAGTCGTGGTAGTATACTATGCATACATGAATTGCCAGCCCATTATTAGTTCATTTACAACCAGCCAATTTAGGTAAGCTCAAAGGTCACTATGGGGAGCATATGGCCCAGCGTAGGCCGATGGCACGGGCATAGTGTCCCATGACCACCATCCCCGGCCCATGAGACTACCATCTTAGGATGTTTAATGGAAACCCGTCGACTAGTGGTCAATCATATTACAGCATATGGGGCTTACCATCGCATGGTTGCACGATATAAAACATCGGACTCATATAGGAAAAATACCAGAACAAAGCCACATAGGGCGATATCAAACAAGCCACATAGGGCAATTATCAAAATAGGCCTCATAGGGCGAGTATCAAAACCATGCGATAAAAGACCATCCTTGAAAACTATTGGACACAACAACTCTGTATGGTAGGCCCACATCAATGATTCATTTAGACCACCACTCAATAACTACTAAGTCGAAGGTCCATTTTAATCACAACCAGTCGAGTTACATCCCAAGTATGGGTGTACATTTATAGGTGGGGGTTTCCCACTAATGTACCAGTTTAAAGTCCATAAGCAATACACAAATAATCCACAAGCATGAACAAATATACAGGATGAACATTAAGCAGGCAATATAACAATTCAATTTGCACCAACTAACACATGTGATTATAAGAGAGAGAGGTATCAATAAAAACTATAACTTAAGCTAATGAGAAGATAGAAAGCTTAAGGGGAAGAATCATCACCTGGAAGGGTTGCCTAACTGTTCTTGGTTCACGTTTCTGCACACACCTTGAGGTTTAATTCACGCAACGATCACCTATGGTTATAGACAGAAATTTAAAAGGGCTTGAAGTTGTGTGAGTTGGGAGGGCCTAGAAATAAGGTATTTGGGCCAGAATTTGTGGTGCCTAGGCTCCACTGGATCTTGGTCTAATAAATGGTCCGAGTTGGGCCCTGGTTATTTCCATAACTAAGGCCTAGACTAGGCCTGGAGTCGCCTACAGCTAAAGCCTGAATTGGCCGGGCCCTATACACGGGTCGCACCATCTACCCCATCCATCTATTTTAAGAGATCCATTTAGAGTATTACCCTAAATGAATCATATCAAAAGACCATCTGGGCCACATTGCAGATAGTAGCGAAGACGGTGATCTTCACTTTTACCAATTTGGGCCACCATAACGTGTAGCACGATGGTTGATACTCAGGCACTTAGGTCCTTAGAGATTGTATACCATCCATATAATAATAAACGTCCAAATTACATAACATATGTTGAATAGTTAATCACCTCAGAATCAGATCAATTGAGCCATCAAAAAGCCTGATTAATGGACGGTTGAATAAAAATGAGGCGAATCAACATCATGATCGCTGTTGGAAGGGTTGGGCGTTGTTATAACCATTGCTTCTGGTTGTGCGGTGTACTTAAGCTTTGGATCTGCCTCATTTTTGAGCTCATGCCCACAATGTGAATAAAACACTTATATCATGGTGGGCTTATATCATGGTGGGCCCCAAAGAGTGGAAATATATCCCCAGTCGCTGTGTCTCCAAGAGATATTTTTTTTTTTTTATTTATTTTTAACACACGCACACATACCCCCACACACTCACGCCACACGCACACACACCTACACACGCACGCTGTGGGATTTCACCACCGTCGGTACTCGAACCCTTAGCCCGGTGTTGAAACTCCAAGGAGTCTACCACCCGGGTAAGAGTAAGGACCCGTCTCCAAGCAATATGCCTCTGAGTATAGATGAGGTATGGCCCATCTTCCGGACGGCTCCCTTGAGGCGGAAATTTTCTTGATTTGTTATTGAAGAAAGCTGATGGAAGTGTCCAAAACGAAAATGCTATTTGTATTAAACCCATTAGCCGTACAAGTGCATAATTGGACGGTGCCCATGCTTGGAAAACCAAGGACCAATAGAATATGTTGAATGCCGTACCCAACAAGCTATTTTATTGGGATGCCTACTAGAAATTGATGAGCGCAGCAAGTGGTCCCCTGCAATGGTCGGGTTTGAGCTGTACCGTCCTGAGGCCTCAGCCCCGTCCAAGCCTCACATCACCTGGCATAGAGGCCCAGGCCCTTGCCCAAACACAAAAAAGTTGGTAAGGCACAGGTCCAACCAAGATCAGTCAAGACTAAAATTGATAAATATTCCTATTATCACATCCAAGTCCTCAAATGAGGAGCATACGTTTTGAAAGATATGAATGAAAAAAAATCACAAAGGCTCCAATTAATAACCGATTCCTTAAGCTGCATTATCCTTCCATGGGAGGCTGTATAGGAACAAACCAAACAGATTTGAATGACAAGAATTATAATATATTGTTACTGGCAAAAGAATAAATGCAAGCAGTTTGTATTATAACAAAGGGGCCTTGAAAACAGGGGTCGTTGATATTTTTTTTTAAAATAAATAAATAAATAAGAGAAAATCTACCCATTAACCAATTGGGCCGCATATGCACATAAATAAACACAAATTAATGATCTACATTCAAGATGGATGTATTACATATCCAATAATTAGGATGACATATTTGGGATATCACACATTTATATATCGGGTGCATTTGAATTACATATCCAATAATTGGGATGACATATTTGAGATATCACACATTTACATATAGGGTACATTTGAATCACAAGTTACTTATGCCTCAAGTAACCTATCTTAGTTTTACTTATTAAGTAGATAAGTGTGTTTGGCATACAACATATTTATCAACCTCTTCTCTCTTTCGTCTCTCTTGATGTCATTCTTGCGCAAAACTTTTGAAAAGTAGAGAGGCTAAAAGAATTAATTAAAGTGATTAAGTGATTTTAAGTAAAAAAGTAAATTGTAACCAACATAAACCAAGTTTACTTATCTGAAATAAGTTACTTATCTACTGCTATAAGTATAAAAAGTAACTTATCTAGTGATATCCAAACGGGCCCAAAAAGTCTGTGGCAACAGGCTGGGCCAAGCCGGGTTGCTAAAATTATTTAAGTCTAAGTCCAAGCCTAGCCAGAAAATCAATTAGAACCCTGCATGTGAGGCCAGGCCCTGTCTACGGACAAGCTAGTAGGTCCAAGCCCATGTCGAGCTGGTCAGGTCAGGCGAGCTAACCAGCGCATGGCCTTACACTGGATTCCTTACTACACTAAGAGATACAACAATAGGACTCTGTGGGCCTAACATGTTTTATGCAGGACATCCACTTCATTCATCAGGTCTGCCCCTAGCTTCCAGTGATTGGGGTTAAAAATCAGTGCAAGTCACAGCTCTGCTGGGGCACACCACAGGGAAAAATGGGATGGGATGCCAAACACAGAATTGTGTGTAGGGCCACCATAGTGTTTGTATTTCATTCAACCCATTAATCATCAGTTGTGGCTCATGAGGATGAAGAGAAAATGCAAAAGTAAGCTGATAAAAAACTCAAGAAGGCCACAACACGTGAACGTAGGACACATTTTATATTGTTTTCGGTGGTGTGGCCCATCTAACTTCTGTATCTGGCTTATCTTTTGCATGTATAGTGAATGTAAGAATTATCATGTGATGGACCGAGTGGATGACACACATACAACATGCCGGGCCCCAAGTCTAAGTTGTGTAAAACAAGTTTCGTAGATATTCCAGTAGCCGCTTATATATGGAGCTTCCACAGCTCCTTAATGACAATGAGTTGGACACCCACCGGCAGACTTCAAAAGGAGTCAACAAAATTAAAAGAAAAAAGAAAAATAATCTCAATATAAGATGGAGCAGGTGATCAGATACTCTGGCAGTATAGTGGTCGATATGCAGGTACTGGAAAATTGTATTGACACCATAACTCAAATTAAACTGTATAACTTGTGTGGCTACCATGGATTGCACATCACCTAAGAATCATATCAACTAATCCATCCTAAACTCTGATTAACAGATTTTTGTTCATTGAAAATGGACTGTTAAAGAATTAGATCGATTAGTGTAACTTTTGGTTTATGATCATCTAAATTAAGGCTTTTGCTGCCACAACGGTTTAGCTTCAGTTATTTGTTTGCTATATAGGCAATGTCTAAGCAAGTGTATCAACAATCACACACTGGCAGAGTATTCGAATTTTTCTCATGCAAGATGATATTAGTACTAATCACTATCACCTACTCATCGTAAGCAAAGTTGAAGGAGCAGATTAGGTGCTGCCCAGCCTCACCCAACATGGTACAACCCTGACCGTGGGGCTTACGTTGATGTATGTGTTGTATATCAACACCATCCATCCATTTTGTCAGCTCATTTTTGGGCTCATGCCCTAAATTGTGTTGTAAAAATGGATGGATGGTGTGCATATACAGCACATACTTCAAGGTTGGCTCCATGGTAACAGCCTCACCTGTTAAGCTGTTACCCCGTCCTAACTAATCCATGCATGTCGCCTCTCCTGAATTAGTGAAATGTCAGGATCTTATATTGAGTGGAGGAAAATCTTACTTAAAAGTATTGCGGACTTTTCAATATACATGGAGGAGAGTGACATGTCGGGATCTTGTAACGAATGGAGGGAAATATTACTTAAAAGTATTGGAGATTTATCTACCTAGATAGAGGAGAGCGAGATGTTGGGATCTTGTAATGAATGGAGGAAAATCTCACTTGAAAGTATAAAGACTTTTCAATATACAATGGAGGACAGTGAGATGTATCTTGTATTGGGTGGAGAAAAATCTCCCTTGAAAGTATTGTAGACTTTTCAATATAAGATAGAGGAGAGTGAGATGTGGGGATTTTGTAAGGAATGGAAGAAAATCTCACTTCAAAGTATTGCATACTTTTCAATATAAGATGGAGGAGAGTGAGATGTCGACATCTTGTAATAAATGGAGGAAAATCTTACTTTGAGTATTCCAGACTTTTCAATATGCCATGTAGGAGAATGAGATGTCGAATCTTGTATTAACTGGAGAAAAATCTTACTCAAAAGTGACATATGCAGACTTTAAATAAAAAAAAATGAATGAGAGTAGGTGCTTGTATTGAATGAAGGAAATCTCACTTTCAGACTTTCCAATACAAGACGTCGAGGAGAGATTTAATACTCTAGTGGAGTATGATGGTCAATGTGCAGGTATTAGAAAAATGCTTTAACACATTAATTCAAATTAAATGGTCCAAGCTTGCGTGTGGCTAACATGGATCACTCATCCCCTAAAAATCAAATTGATTAATCTATCACTAATTCTGATCGGTGATCATGGAATTTGGATTGCTAAGTATTGTTCTAATTTGAACTCTTAAGTGCCAATAATAATTTAAATTAAGAATGGCAATTTGGACGATCTAGCTTCAGTTACGTGCATGCCACCTGTGCAATTCCTGAGCACGTGTATATCAACCATCAAAAGCTCGCGGAGTATCCAAGTTTTTATTCCGTAACGGCAACGTTGATGCCCCGCACTGGATCCATGTTGCTTGTCATTAGTCATAGTCCCCTGTGGAAAGTTGAATATGGACAATGGAGGCCCAGATTGACGGGAGAACCCGTCTAAGTCTATGGGCCCCACCATAATGTGGTGTTTCATCCATTAGGTTGATCCTTTTTGCATTATTATTTTAGGGCATGAGACCAGAGCATATTCAAACCTTAAGTGGACCACATCACAAGAAATAGTAGGGACTGAATGCCCACAGTTGAAAACCTCTTAATTATAAGGGCCACAGAAGTTTTTGATCAAACTGATATTTAGCCCAGCACAAAAATTGAGCGACCTTGCAAGTGAGGTTAGGCCCGTCTATGATTAAACTAGTAGGTCGCCGGGGGCACAGATCGCATACTACCTGTTATAGGAAGATCCGAGCCGACTATAATCGGAGGGATCGACGATCCGCTAGTCCAGGCGGAGAGTCCGAGCCTCGGCATAATACTAGGAAGGTGGGTTAAGATGGGCGAAGCTCCCATTCTTGACCGCCTTCTTTCCAAGGGCAGTCGGAAGGGAAAACATTCGAGTTGTACGATCAACTCCGAGCGAACATTCATCATAATACCAAGAATGGCTGGCTACATTACTTACGAACGGATCAAGGTTCGGCTCGGGTTGGCACAGCCAATCATCAGCTCGGAGCGATGCCGTCGTCCTCAGTCTGGCCGAGCCGAGGCACCTCCGGGGATAAAGGTTCCACGCGCTAAGCGGAGAAACTGCCATATATGGATATGTCCTATTATCTCGCCCGCAGATACGCACGCCGTAACACATGATCTTCGGATTCTGAGCAATATCTCCATGATCCGCAAATCCCACTGATCGTACCGAGATTATCGAATGCGGATCAAGCGATGAAGAGGTATAAATATCACGTCATTCCATGACAACAGGCACGCAAGATCTACGGTTCTCTCTCTCGCTCTCTCCTTACTTTCCAACTGAGACCCAGATTCCAGTGTCCTGACTTAGGCATCGGAGGGTCCCCCGGCTTAGCCAGGGTCTCCATTGCTCACGGTTTGCATGTAGGAAACCAGGTCCGTCGCCTATTCGGAATACGTGAAGAGGGGAAGAGAGCTGACCAGATTTTGACCTCAACATTTTTGGCGCCGTCTGTGGGAAGCTGATACAAAAAGTCAGGTTCCTGTTCTTGAAAGCTATGGCTAGAGGGAAGAAGAAGGCAGTGGTGGTGGAACCGGAGCAGACCCGCTCTTCGTCACCACTTCATGCGGAATCTGCTCCGGCCCCTTCCCAGCGTTCTCGTAATCGTTCCAACAAATACCGCGCCTTGCGAGGTGAAGTACAGGCCTTGTGCGATGAGGTGGAACGGATGAGACAGGAGCGCGAGTCCCAACAACAACCCGAGTGGAGAAGTCCAGTCCCAGAAGCTGTCGGGCCAGTCGTTCAAGCCCATTCAGCGACGAGAAGTGCAAGGCGTAGGACATCTCCGCAACGATCTACCCGAGCACCAGTTTCGGCTCAAAATCCTCCCCCAGCTCCAATGCGAGCCCCTACCAGGAATGTGATGACTCGGGCCCCGACGGATGTCCCGGCCGCCTCGGCTCTGGCTCCAACGGACCTTCGTCACACCCTGGAGAGGAGAAGGGAAAGGAGAACGCCCGAGCCGGAGAATACTCGGGAGGTAGTGGCGGAAAACAGGGATCCCTGGGAGTCACGATTCGCAGACCTGACTAACCAAGTTCTGACGTTACAGAGGCAACAACAGCCATTGTCAATCCCGTCTGCTGTTCAAACCATGATGGAAGAGACCGAGCCTCAGAAATCATGAACGAAGTGATGCCTCAGAGATTTCGGATTCCTCCTATCATCCAGTACTCCGGGTCCAGCGACCCATCCGAACACGTGGAAGCTTATCGTTCGTGGATGCAGATACAGACTGCAACTGATGCAATGATGTGCAGAGGATTCTCGATTACTCTGACGGGATCCGCTCGGAATTGGTATCGGCAACTCAAACCTGGATCCATATGTTCATTCGAAGAACTGGCTTGGTCATTCCTTACCCAATTCATAAGCGGTAAGAGAAGCCGAAAACCCAATACCCACCTGCTTACCATCAAACAAGGGCCGAAAGAGTCCTTGAAGGATTACATCGTCCGATTCAATGAGGAAGCATTGCAGGTGGAAGACTATGACGACAAGATGACTCTCACCGCAGTATGTAGCGGCTTGAGGGAAGGGAAGTTCGCCTTCTCTATAGGGAAGAACCCGGCGAAGACATTAGCCGAGCTCATTGCTAGAGCTCAGAAATATGTCCATGCCGAAGAGTTCTCTTATACTCGCAAGAATATCCAAATAACCGAGCCGAACGGGAAATGAAAGAGGCCAAGGAACGAGGAACCCCAAGCCCTGAGGAAAAACTCGGATGATCATTCTTCTCATGATCGCCGACCGAGCAGGAAGCCAGAAGGAAGATTCCGTTCCTACACACCTCTCAACACTACCTCCGAGCAGATCTTACTGGATATCCGCAGCGAGAAACTTCTCAACTGGCCAGTCTGCATGCAGGCAGACCCGGAACTTCGCGACAAGCGCAAGTATTGCCGCTTCCATCGAGATCATGGCCACAATACCAATGAATGTGTAGATCTCAAGGATGAGATTGAATCCCTCATTCGGAAGGGGCACTTACGTCGGTACACCAAGTAAGAGAAAACTACTCAGAAAGAGGAGCGAACACAAGAACGCCTCAAAAATCCACCCAAAGTACCTGCGGAGATCGAACCATCTTTGGAGGTTCGTCAGGCGGAGGAGATTCAAACAGAGCCAGAAAAGCTCATTCCCGAAGAAGCCCAGAGCATTACGTCAATCTTACCGAGCAGCCTAACAAAGAACCACGAGTCAGTCCCTATAGCCTCACCTTCACGGAAGATGACGCTCGAGGGATCCAACATCCACACGATGATGCCTTGGTGGTCACTATGACCATAGCCAATCATAAGGTGTATCGGATTCTCGTTGACACTGGAAGTTCAGCCGACGTGATCTACTCTGAGGCCTTTGGAAGGATGGGGATTCCACAGTCTCATCTCAGACCTGTGAAGACCCCCTTACACGGCTTTGCCGGAGAAAGAGTAATCTCTGAAGGAGCCATTTCCCTCCCAGTGACTGCGGGAGAGGGGCAACATCAAGTCACCATGATGGTGGACTTGTTGTCAATGTACCATCGGTACATAACGTGATTATGGGCAGGCCCTCTCTCAATGCAATGCGGGCGGTCGTATCTACTTACCACCTGATGATGAAATTTCCTGCCGAAGGTGGAACAGGTTACCTCCGAGGCGATCAACGCGAGGCTCGGAGATGTTATGCCATTGCGGTTCAAAAGGGTCTGTAAAGCAAACACTCACAATCAACATCTTGGACCCGCGCGAACCTACCGAGAATAAGCCAATTGAAGATTTGGAGAAGGTACCGCTTGACGAAGCCGATCCTAGCAAGACGGTTCAGTTCGGAACATCACTCAGTCCTGAGCAACGCTCCGAGCTGTTAACTTTCCTGCGACGACACAAGGACGTATTCGCCTAGTCGCACGCGGATAGCCAGGAATCTCTCCAGACGTTTTGGTCCATCGGTTGAACGTGGATCCAGACCACAAGCCTGTGAAGCAGAAGAGGAGACTGTTTGATGCCGAGCGATGTGAAGCCATTGCGGAAGAAGTCTCAGTCCTGTCGGACGCCGGCTTCATAGAAGAAGTATATTATCAAGAGTGGATCGCAAATGTTGTGTTGGTTAAGAAGGCAAATGGCAAATGGAGAGTTTGCGTGGACTACTCAGACCTGAACAAAGCATGTCCGAAAGACAGTTTCCCATTGCCTCAGATCGATCAATTGGTAGACAGTACAGCATGACATGAACTACTTTCCTTCCTGGATGCCTACTCCGGTTACAATCAGATCGCGATGCATCCCCCCAGATAGGCAGAAAACTACCTTTGTCACAGACAGGGGGCTCTACTGTTACCGGGTCATGCCATTTGGCCTGAAAAACGTTGGGACCAAATACCAGAGGCTAGTCAACTAGATGTTCGCAAGACAGATCGGGCGTACGATGGAAGTTTACGTCGATGACATGTTGGTAAAAAGCGTCAAGGCATCCGATCACTTCGCGGACCTCGGAGAAACCTTCGCAGTCCTCCGAGAATATCAAATGAAGATGAACCCAGCAAATGCGCTTTTGGAGTCGGTTCAGGAAGATTCCTTGGATTCCAAGTCAGCCAGAGAGGCATCGAAGCCAACCCCGATAAGATTAAAGCACTCCTCGACATGAGTTCGCCTCGGACTGTCAAGGAAATACAATGCCTCACTGGATGGGTAGCAGCGCTCGGACGCTTCATATCCCGAGCCACTGATAAATGCCTCCCATTCTTTCAGCAATTGAATGGTCATAAGAAGGCCGAGTGGACGCCTGAATGTGAGCAAGCTTTCCAGCAGCTGAAACAATATCTGGGCTCACCGCCTCTGCTATCAAAACCGGAAGAAGGCGAATCTTTGTTCCTATACCTCGCAGTCTCAACCTCAGCAGTCAGCTAGGCCCTGATCAGGGAAGTGGGGAACAAACACCATCCAGTATACTATGTGAACAAAGCCATGGTACCAGCAGAAACGAGATACCCCGCTCTGGAGAAGCTTGCACTCAGCTTAGTCGTTTCGGCTCGGAGGTTGCGTCCGTATTTCCAAGCTCATTCGATCATCGTGTTAATCGACTCCCCCCTCAGGCAGATTCTCCAAAAGCCCGAGGTCTCTGGTCGGTTGACCAAATGGGCGATCGAACTTGGAGAATTTGACATTACTTTCCGGTCGATGACAGCAAAGAAAGGCCAAGCGGTGGCTGATTTCATCGCAGAATTCACTGTTCTAGGTGAAGGGCAGATCAACAACGAGGTTGAGATGACCCCGCATGACCTCCCGAACAGCTCACAGGACATTCCAGAAGCCGGATGGGTCCTCTACGTGGACGGATCATCTAACTCAAAACGAGCCGGGGCAGGGATCGTCTTGATCGCCCCTGACTCTACAATTATCCAATACGCCATCCGATTCGGTTTCAAAGCTTTCAACAATGAGGCGGAGTATGAGGCACTGTTAGCCGGGCTCAGATTGGCCGCCAGCCTCGGGGTCCAATCTATACAAGTCCGATGCGACTCTCAGCTGGTCGTGAATCACATCTCCGCCGATTATGAAGCCAAAGAGAATAAAATGATTGCTTACCTAGACGAGGCCAGAAAGCTGATCGAGAAATTTTTGGAACTGTACGATCCACCTGATTCCGAGGACTGAAAATACATGGGCTGACGCCCTGGCAAAGTTGGCGTCGGCAGCGGAGGGAAAGATCCCGCGGATCATTCCGGTAGAGTTCATTGAACATCCCAGCATCGATCGAATAGAGAAAAAGACGGTTAATCCGGTGAATAACACTCCGAGCTGGATGGACCCAATCTTTGGCTACCTCGAGTCAGGGGAGGTTCCCTCGGACAGGCAGGAAGCTAGACGTCTGAGAATCCGAGCAGCAAGATATGTTATTCTGAACGGAACCCTTGTATAAGAAGGGGTATTCTCAGCCATATCTCAGGTGTCTTCGACCCGAGGAAGCGGAATATTTCATCCGGGAGATTCAAGAGGGGATCTGCGGAAACCATTCTGGCGGCCGAGCCCTGGCTCTAAAGGTGCTTCGGTAGGGATACTTCTGGCCGACCCTCAAAGAAGATGCCAAGAAGTATGTTAGAAAATGTGACAAATGTCAGCGTTTTGCGGCCGTGCCTAGGCAACTGGCAGAAGAAATGACTCCCATGAGCGGTCCGTGGCCTTTCGCTCAGTGGGGAATCGACATCATCGGCCCTCTGCCGACTGGAAAAGGACAAGTCAAATTTGCCATCGTCGCTGTCGATTACTTCACGAAGTGGGCTGAGGCCGAGTCCGTCGCAAAGATTACCGAACAGAAAATAATCAACTTCGTCTGGAAGAACATAGTCTGCAGATTTGGAGTTCCAAATACAATCGTCTCAGACAATGGCCGGCAGTTCGACAATGACAACTTCAGAGGTATGTGCCGAGGGCTTGGTATCGGGAACGCTTACGCATCGCCTCGGCATCCGCAGTCCAATGGGCAAGTGGAGGCAGTAAACAAGGTCATCAAGCACCACCTCAAGAAGAAACTGGAAAGAGCAAAGGGTAACTGGCCGGAAGAACTTCCATTCGTCCTCTGGGCATACAGAACCACAGCTCAATCCTTCACTGGAGAGACTCCATTCTCTCTTTCCTATGGGTCGGAGGCAATAGTGCCCGTCGAAGTCGGGCTCCCTACGGCTCGAGTGGAAAATTACCATGAGAATCAAAATACCGAGCAAATCACAGCTAATTTGGATCTTCTTGAAGAAATCCAAGAAGTTTCAAAGCTCAGCGCCGCTGCCCGACATCAACAAGTAGCCAGATTCTACAATTCTAAAGTGAAGGTTAGACGATTCCGACCAGGGGATCTGGGTCTTCGACGAGTCTTTCAGAACACGGCCGAGCCGGGAGCCGGAGCACTAGGACCTAATTGGGAAGGACCATACCGAGTGGTCCGATCAGCTAAGCCTGGGTCCTACCACTTGGAAGATCTCGAAGGCCGTCAACTCCCCCACCCGTGGAATGCCGAGCATCTGAAAGTTTACTATCCTTAATGAGGTGCTCCGAGCAGCCTACTGACCTTTGAGGTCTATTCAATAAATGTACGCCCCCGAGCGACAAGCCTTTAAGGCTATGAATAAAAACACATCTGATCGGCTTATTCTTGTCATCAACAAAGATCAAACGGACTAAATTCTACGAAGGCACCTCCTCCTAACCGAGGAGAAAAAGCCACGAGGCGATCTGACTCCCTAGTAAGGGAGTCGGACCAATTTCTACAAAGGCATCCCCCCTTAACCGGGAGGATAAAACCAATGGGTAACCTGACTCCCCAGTAAGGGAGTCGGTCCCACCTACACGGAAGGCTCTTCGCTGAAAGCGAAACGAGTTGATCCTTTTAAGGATCAGACCGAGGCCCAAACAACATCCGAACGAATCAAGGACTTGGCTCGACTACATAATCAAGTAAGCAAGTACATCAGTCATACGGAAGAACGACCAATAAAAAGGGAGGTGATCCAAAATTAGTTCTTTCATTAAATGCTCTAAATGTGAAGTACATAGGAAAAAAATAAAAAGAATACAAATAAAATAAACGGAGTCTTCAAGAGGTCGGAGGAGCTTGGGAACCGGGGGCTTGATCCTGGCTGGTCGCCTCGGCAGCAGTATCGGCAGGGTCCTCAGGCAGGAGGGGATCGAGGTCAAGGTCCGGGTACAACTTCTGGACCTCGACAAGGCACTCGTCAAAGCCACGGTTCTAAAACTTGGCGGCCTCGTCATCCCTTTCGTTCGAGGTCTTGTACACATCTACTGCCGCAGCAACTGCCGCTGCCAAGGAGGCCTCAGCCTCGGCCCTCTGAGTCTCCAGAGCTGTGGCAACGGCTCTGTCTTTTTCTTCTGCAGCTTCGGCCTTGGTCTTCTCCAGGTCCTCGCTCAATCGGACAGTCTCCTCAGCCAGGGAGTCAGCGTGGGCCCTAGCACGATCCAGCTCGGCTACTGCTGCATCACGTCGTGCCTCGAGGTCCTTCGCGACCCCTTGAAGCTAGAGCAGTTCAGACCTGCTACCTTCAAGCTGATGACGCAGATCACTCCGCTCCAGCTGAAGGAAAGAAGCCTCATCCCGTAAGACTCCCGCTTCTGCCCTGAGAACCTCCATCTCCGCCCGGAGAGCTCCCACCTCGCTCCTGAGGGTTTCGACCTCAGCGTCAATTTTCCGACACTCTCGGACCCTCTCCCAGCATAAGAAGATCCTCGGAACAGACTGAGCCAAGGCAAGAAAATGAGAAAAAAAAAAATAATAATACAAAAACAGCTACAACTCTTTCAAGGGAAGAGGCAGGAAGTACCTGGTAGAAGACTCTAGCCAAATCTTCCAAGAAGCAGTCGTCCGGTTTATCAAGAAGGCGCGAAATAGATTCCTCCGTAATGTGTTTCGCTGCCCAGTCTGTCAAACAAGACATGTGATAACCCGACTCGAACCCTCCTCTGCTCGTGCCAACTTGAGCCGAGCCCGTCGCCTCCTCAGCTCCCGTCCGACTACCAGCCGAGGGTTGAGCCTCACCCTCGGCATCGCGTACAGCCTCCCCCTCCTAATTACCCAGGTGGGTAATCATGGCATCGGTCATCCGAACAGCTTCCTCCCTCTCGGAAGATGATGGAACAGCTATCAACGGAGGGTCGAACCGAGCTCCCTCGGTGGGAGGAACGGCGATGGATGGAGGGGGGGTTGCCCCTGTTGCTGGAGCAGGGGCGAGGTTAGGGCCGCTCAAAGGTACGACCACATCAACACCTACCAGGGGCACCGTGGTTGCACCCGGTAGTATTGGAATTGGGGACACAATTGCAGATGCAGATGGTCCCTCAACCGAGGGCGCTGCGGTAGGAAATGGAGCTGTATCCCGAACTAAGATGTTCGGGATAGAGTGGAAGTGCCGCCCCCCGAGCCGCCACCCCTGAGGCAGAACCTGAAGGACGAACTCCTTGAACGACCTTCTTCCTCTGAACTACCTTCGCCGGGGGCTCGGCTCTCAGCATCTCCTCTGCGGTCAGCGCAGCTTTCCTCCTCCGAGAACCAGATGCCTTGGCCATGCCTGCGCAGGAGAATAATAAGAATAGCGTTACCTCGGACCAATAAAAATACACTGGCTGAAAACAAGAATACTCACTGAGCGAAGTAGGGAGCGGCCTCGTCTTGCAAAGCCCCGATCGGTGAAGGTTAGCAGTCGTGATCAGATCTGACCAGCAGCGACGCTCCTCCGAATATGTCCTCGTCTTGGCTATCTGGTTCCTTTGGTCCGAGGTAATGAAGGGCACGCCTCTTGCGAAACCTGCAAAATAAAAAGAAAATTTCTTTTCTAAGCATAGCTGAAGCAAAAAAGCGATGTGTGAAAGAAATCTCGATCCGACCTGGCATTGTGAAGCGGGTGGGAACCCGAGTCGACAGAGCCCCAATCTCCGCTGCCGGCGCCTCCCATTCGCCCGCGGCCCAAAACCACTTGTTCTTCCAGTCCTTGTTCGAGGACGGAAGACCCAAGACGAGCCCTGACCCCTTGCTACCTCTGGTCGCGAAGTAGTACCATAGATCTTTGCCTTCGTGCTTGACCAGGTACAGGCTCATCAGCTCGGCAGGTGTCAACTCCGAGTTCCCGACTTGGCGCCAGATGATGTAAGCAGAAATCAGCACCCTCCAAGCATTAGGCGCAAGTTGCCCAGGTGCGAGCCCTAGGTAAGCAGTCAGGGCTCGGATGAAGGGGTGCATCGGGAGGCGGAGCCCGTATAGCAGGACGCATAAAAATATGGCTATCTCCCCGACCGCGGGATAGCCAGCAGCATCAGTGGGCTCAGGGGCCCTGATCCGAACGGAGTTTGGTATGTCAAACTCCGTACGGATCCATTTCATTTGAGACTCCGTTATTACGGAGCCCCCTGGAACCAATTCTGACGCCCGTCCACCAGGGGGCATCTCTGGGACATCAGCGACTGCAGCTCTGGGAGCCCGTGTTGTCCCTTTCTTGCTGGCCTTCTTGCTGGCGTGGCGAGTCCGAGCTCTCGCCACCATCTGCTTCTGGGGCCGAGGATATAAAGGCACAGCGTCGAAAGGACCTTCAGAGGCCTCTCTTCCATCATCGGAATTCCCCGACTCGGAGTTATCATTGTAGCCCCTAACCGTTTCCATATCGGAAGACATCTCGAAACAGTAGTGTTGAGAATCGAACTCACCAGACAATCGCTTGAGATTGCTTCAGCGAGTGTAAAAACTATGTCGGAAATCGCCTTCGCCGGAAATCGCCTCCTCCAATAAACAACTCAAATGCAAACGATAGAAGCTGAATGAAGACCCCGGACGGGCCTTTTATAGACTGAGGAAACTCTGCATTAAATGACCTGCAGTAATGGCTGCGACGGAATCATTATAGGTGTTCACTCCCCAAGTGTAGGGTTGTGATGTAGTAATAAACTCGGTAAGACCGAGGTCGAATCCACAGGGACTGGTCGTCACAATTCAAATTCACGATTCTCCTTAACTAATTCAACAAATAAAGGATCAAATTGCTAACACAAATCTATGGAAAATAACTATTGAAAATAAGGAAGAAAATTCAATAAGAGAGAGAGCACTAGGACCTTCGAATCCACCCCTAACTATCCTAACCCTTGTCTTGTCTGTTGATTCACCTTGATCTAGATTGATACCACTTAAATAGAGAAAGTACAATCTGTGTCCTTAATCGGGCATACAGACTGTCTAATTCCTTTAAGCAATGCCATGAACAACATATCCCATATCCTTGGTCGGGCATATGGAATGTACATTCATTAAAGCACCCTGTTTCTTCCTCTATAGGAAACTTGTTCTTGATCAGACCCAAGCACCTGTAATAAGCATCCAAACAACATCCATCTATATACTTTGATCAAGTTCATAGATGGAGAAGTATGGAATTTAAACCCATAAAGTCCACTTAGAGAAAAAAATAAATTAATTAATATTCAAAGTAAATCAACCAATACAAGAGCTGATCAAATTAGGGGCTTCATCTCAGCCCTAGCTGAGAGATTAGTGACCCATAAAATTCGTGAAAAAATATTCAATAAAATTCATAAAATCAAAACACCAAACCAATCGATCTCTCTCTCTTCCTCCTTCTCTTTCTTCTCTTTCTTCTCTCCCTGGCTCTGGATCTCGAATTCTCTGGATCTGAATGCCCTCCTCACGTTTTGCAACTCTTTTTATAGCTGATGGAGTGGCTGGAGTGGTGAAAATCGGATTTGGGAAGCTGTCGCACGCGCAGCAAAAACCTTTTCGCAGCCAAGTTTGGGACCTCGAAATACCATACTTTCCTCGTTCAAATTCCAACAAACACCGTCCCTTAGGACTTTCTTGGGTCCTCTACATGATGGACGGTTCAGATCTACCATATGATCAAAGATGGTGGCCCACAATCGCCTGGAAAACCGGATTTCCAAATTGTGCGAAACTTTTCGCACCCTTTCGCTGTCGTGATCGGTGAGCCCCACAGAGGCATTTTCTGGAAAATTCACCCCGTCCATTAGATTCAGGATGAAATTTCAGTCAGGAATGGGTGGTTTTGAAGGTCCATTAGCACGGCCCACAGAAGAAATCACAAAAACTCAGTTTTTAACGTCCCGGGGCAGTCCACTTTTGGCCTCTGTACCGCACACGTGTGTACGCATGGGAGTGGAATCTCAGCATGGTTTTGTAGTTCTCATGGCCCTCTACAAGATAGACGGATCAGATCTTCTGTACAGGTGACGTACGGGGCCCACTAAATTCCGCAAAAACTGGCAGCGTCGGACGTACGCGGACGCCAAACCGACGCTGTGATGATGGTGGGTCCCACTTTACAGGTGCTTTGAGAAATCTACTCCGTACATTAGATTCAGCTCGAAAAATCAGTAAGAATTTACTGGTTTTAGGGTGGATTCGGTGCAGCCCACGCAGCTTTCTGTCTTGCCGTCCAATCTGCGTTTGAACTGATGGGATCTGATCTATGCTTTCATTCGGAATTTTGCCACCTAGGCGAGGGTAACTGCCGCCCCAGGAAGAGAATTGACGGATTGGATTGTCCGTTTGGACAATATGTGGGGCCCACAACTCGTCCGACGAGCTACAGCGTTAACGCTGTTTGAAACGGAAGTTTCCGTTTTTTAGAGAGATGTAGTCGGTCAAACCGACTTTGACCGCCTAGCACCATCCAGTGCACATCCAATGCACTTGTGCAATTTGCACTCTCAACTCCGGTAGAATCCATGATGATGGATATGAGAGATCCATTCCGTCCATTCCTTCTCTCATATCTTTTAAACAGTTGGGATTAAAATTGAGCCATATCCAGATTGCAGGTGGGCCCAGAATCAACGGTTTATGGGCTGATTTGTCAGTTGGGGCACTTCCATAGTGATCCCAGGGCTGAAATTTGAAATGTACGGTTAATTAATGTCCCTAATCCCCTGTATAAAGTTTCGAGTTGATCGGATGGCGGGAAATATGTGATCTTGCATTTTGCACCAATTTCAGGCCTCTTTATCGTGCTTTCCTCATATCCAGGCGTGTATATTCTTCACCATTGGTTTTCTGGAGTACATCTCGTGCTCTGGTAATTTTGGAGCGTCAAATCTATGCTTTTAACATCATTTTGCTATACACGCTCCTAATTTCCTCCTGTAACAAAAACACGAGTAAAATCTGGCATTAAATATTATCATGTATGTAAAATCAAGTAATTACTGGGGTCTGATATGCAATATTCGACCCTGATCACAACCCCCAACCAGCATTTTGCTAGTCCCGAGCAAAACATGCGAAAAATAATTTCAGAAATAAAAGATAATTCCTGTAAACTCAAGTGACTTGTGAACAGATAGCTTGAGATGTGAAAATTCTAAGATTCATGATTGGTGTGTGGAATTTTTCTCTTGGAATCAAGCTCTCAGCAGATTTCATAATCAAGTTTAAAATATTAATCCATGAATTAGAATAATTCTAAAACATTGAGTTTCATGAGTGTATAGTGTCATCTCAGCTTTCAACCATTAAGAGATTCAATTGTCAATTTCATGATATCATTGGTAATTAACAACGGAGCTCATGTCACCCAAAACTGGAACCAACACTTGCCTTTTAGATCATCTTTTCATTCTATCAGCCTTTGATTTTTTTATTAACGTCAAGGAAGGAAATCAAATCTGCACCTATAGGGAGCAAACCTATGGTGAAAATTTGTCGCCTAAATCTTTTCTCATGTCAACTATGAGGAATCGAATCTTCATCTATAGGGAGCAAACCTATGATGATGATTATGCGACTTATTCTTTCAATTCTTCTTTATAGACTGATGCTAAAAAATTTTTGTTTTTCAGGCCGGTTCCTTTCATGCTTAGTGATTACCATGTTATCAATTAATATTGAACTGAAAAACTTAATGTGTAAACGAGATCTGATATGTGAAATCATGGCTCAATCAATGTTTACAACTTTTAATCGTGGATTAACAATTCAAACTTAAGTGTGAAATCTGCCAGACAACCGAATTCAAGAGTCGTAAATTTCTCACATTCTGAATCTTGTAATTTTAAAATCCCAACTATCCTTCAAAATCACTTTGAATTCAATAGAAATTCCAGAAAAAATTTTAAAAATTTCACAATTTTTGCTCAAGACCAAGAAAATACTGATTAGGTAACCTAATCTCCCACCCCCAACCTAAAATCTACATTGTCCTCAATGTAAAAGAAATAAGCATGCAATGCACGTGGGACAACGAAAATAAAAGAGTGATGGGAAGATGGTACCTGGACGAAGAATCAAGAGGCTTTCCCAAAATTATCAATGTAAGAGCGAGTTAGCACAAGAGAGAAATCAGTAAAATAAAATAAAATCACAAAAGAAAAACCCTACCTATACCACTTTCGCAGGTGCTCTCGATTGCATTTAGCGTATGCAACAAGCCTTTAAACCCCTAGGTTACCCCTAGTGGACGAGTTGTAGTCTCGTGAGGGTTTGCAGTAATGATACCCACAAACATTGAACTAACTAATCAAGGAAAAAGAAATCAAATGAAATGCTGGGTTGCCTCCCAGGAGCGCTAAGTTTAACGTCTTCAGCCAGACCAAAAACAGACCATGAATTCATTAATCTTTAAGACCAGGGTTCGCCAAAGAACTTACCTCAACACGCGGTTAACCAATCCCAGACAAGTGATGTGAGTTCCCTTGAGCTGAGCTATCTGAAATGAGGTAACTGACACTGTCGTCAAATAAGTTAAGGACTTCTGCTCGAACAACTTCTTTCATGTTAGGATCATGCTTCCATTGCATTTTACGTGACATTTCCACAGCATGATCCTTACATACAGTGGGGCACACTCCTTGTATTTCTGCTATCTTCCGTTCAATTCCTGCCTTATATGTTCGAAGAACATTAAGCAACCTGTTCTCTTTTGCCTTCTCAGAGTTAGAAACTGTGCTGTCAGGAAGAGTCTCAGAGGGATGAAGAGGTTCCACTTTCGCTCTCCATTTTTCAGTCTCCAATATAGGAGTAGAGTCGAGCAGTGCATTGACTTCGTGGATGGACTATCGATGTCAAAATCCATGCCCGATTGTGCTAAGCAGGTCTCAAGAGGATCTTCAAAAGATGTACGGAAGGAGTCCTGCACAAGGCTCTCGATCATGTCCACTTCAAATATGTCATCCAAATCTGCGGATTGTTGTCCTGCATTAAAAACATTAAGTTTAATATTCATGTTACCAAAGGACAACTTCATAACTCTATTTCGGCAATTTATAATAGCATTAGATGTGGCCAAAAATGGACGACCCAAAATGACCGGGATCTGACTATGAGGATTCTGAACAGGCTGAGTATCTATAACTATGAAATCCACTGGAAAATAAAATTTATCAACCTGGATTAGCACATCTTCAATAACACCACGGGGCACCTTGACAGATCTATCAGCTAGTTGTAATGTTATTTTAGTCGGTTTCAACTCGCCAAGTCCTAGCTGCTCATAAACCGAATATGGTAACAAATTGACGCTCGCCCCTAAATCAAGCAATGCCTTCCCTATCTTATGATCTCCTATGCCGCAAGAAATGGTGGGAGCTCCTGGATCCCTAAATTTAGGAGGAGTGTTATGTTGAATCATGGAGCTAAGCTGCTCTGCAAGGAAGACTTTCTTATGAACATTCTGCTTACGCTTTTGAGTGCATAAATCTTTAAGAAACTTAGCGTAAGGAGGGACTTGCTTGATAGCGTCAAGCAACGGATGTTGACTTGCACTTTTTTAAACACATCCAAGATTTCATCAAAGTTGTTTCTTTTCTTCATTGGTGTCAGACGTTGAGGAAAGGGTGCTTTGGGCACGTCAGCGGCTCTTGGAGAGTCAGAGAGTTTTTGGACTTTGGATGCATTGGTGTGTCTCTCTGCTTCACCTTGATTTGATTCATCCCTAGGTATCTCTATTTTGTTGTCAATCTGTTTGCCTGACCTAAGGGTAATGATCGATTTGGCTTGCTCATGATATTGCCCTTGGTTGGAATTAGAGCCAATCTCATACTGTCCCTTTGGATTAGCCACAGGTTGGCTAGGGAACTTACCCTTCTCTCTCTCACTCAATGTGGCAGCTAGTTGACCCATTTGTACTTCCAGCTTGGCAATGGATTGCGCATTTGCATGTAAGCTTTGCTGGTTGGCTAGTAAGGTTTGTTGGGTGTCTTTTTGGAATTGGAGAGAACTCTGCATAAAAAGATGGAGTGTATCCTCAAGAGATGGTTTCCTTGATTGTGCAGGCATTTGTTGATATTGTGGAAACTGCTGAGGTTGCATAGGAGGATTTCCAGGTGGTCCTCCTTGTTGTGGTCCCTTTGCCCAAGAAAAATTTGGATGTCTAGCCCACCCTGGGTTGTATGTGTTCGAGTAAGGATCATTCCCAGGTTTTTGAAAAGTATTCATAGCATGTACTTGTTCAGAGAGAAGTTCTGGGGATGCTGCACCAGATGGACAAGACTGCATAGGATGGGCAGGACTAGAGCATATGCTACAAGCCTCGGCTTGAGTTGTTTGTGGAGGTCCATTATGCAACATTAGAGCATCAACCTTCTTGGTCAGGCCATCAATCTTGGCATGAAGATCTGGCGTGACTCCTATCTCATATATACCACCTCTCTTTTGTGGTTGGGAACTTCTGTCATCTCTATTTGAATAGTCCCATTGCTGGGAATTTTCACACAAGGTTTCAAAAAGTTCCATGCTTCAACATCACTTTTGGTCATGAATGACCCTCCACTGGTGGCATCAACCATGCGACGGTTTTGGGGTGTCAGACCGTCATAGAAGTATTGAACCTGTTGCCACTTTTCAAAGCCATGGTGTGGACATTTAAGAAGTAAGTCCTTCCATCTTTCCCAACATTCATGAAAGTGCTCTCCCTCTTTTTGTGTGAAATTAGTGATTTCTCTACGGAGAGCATTTGTTTTGTGAACAGGGAAGAACTTGTTTAAGAACTTCCTAGACAATTGGTCCCATGTAGTGATAGACCCAACTCCTAGAGAATTCAACCATGCTTTCGCCTTATCCTTCAAAGAAAAAGGAAAAAGGCGCAAACGGATCGAATCGTCTGAAAAGTTTTGAAACCTAAAGGTAGAGCAAATGTCTAGGAATTCTTTCACATGATGATATGGGTCCTCCTTGTCTAACCCATAAAAAGAAGGCAACAACTGTATGACCCCAGTCTTCAGTTCAAAGTGTGCTGCCGTGGTGGTGGGCAACACTATGCATGAAGGCGCATTGAATTGGACAGGAGCTGAATAATCTCTAAGAGCTTTAGTTCCATTCTCTTCTGCCATTTCAAATAGGATGTTTCTAAATCTTTTACGAAAAGTTCTTTCTATTTCAGGATCAAAAGGTGCTAGTTCTATATTCAGAGATCTACGTCCTAGCATAAACTATGTTATTGCAATGTAAGAAAGGAAACTAAACTAAAAAGCAACCTAAGAGAAATAAAACTAGAACTAGAAACTATGAGATTCTAAAACAAGTTAAAACTATGTCAACAAGAATGGGAAGAAAGAACCCAGGAAAGGAGATGATTGATGTCAGAAGATTTAAGAAGCTCCTCCTTCACTTAGTAGCTTCCTTCCCAATTCCTGTAAATAAAAACAAAAACAAATTAAGTTTCCTAAAATAATGATAGAAAAATCCTAAGCAACGGTTAATTTCTAAAAAAGAAAGTTGCTAAAACTAGAAAATAGAAAGTTACCAAATCCAAAGTTAGAAAGTAGAAAATTCCTAAAAATTGAAAACCTAAATCTCAAAATAGAAAGTAGAGAGGACTGGAGAATTTAGAAAGATGTTACCAATTGGAGATCTATGTTAGAATCCTGCAAAAGAAAACAAACAAGTTAGTTTCTAAAACAGAAAATCTAAAATTAGAAACTTCCTAAAGAACAAAAAAAGAAGGGTTAGTTTCTAAAAAGGTAAGAAATCCTAGAATTAGAAAGTTACTAAAAATAAAAAGCTAAGTAGGTTTCTAAAAAGAAATTTCTAAAAATAGAAAGTTAGTTAAAAGAAGAATCTAAATCTAAAAATAGAAAATAAAAAAATTTAAAAAAAAGAAATTCTAGAATTAGAAAATTCCTAAAAAGTAAAATCCTAATTCTAAAAATAAAAATTAGAAAAAATAAAGAATTTAGAAAGGGATTACCAAATTAGAAGTTTATTTCAGGACCCTACAAAATAGGAAACAGGTTAGTTTCTAAAAAAACTCTAATCTAAAATTAGTAAAATCCTAAGACTATGAATTATGATAAGAGAGAATCTTAAATCCAATTTGGATCGAAACAGTCCCCGGCAACGGCGCCAAAAACTTGTTCACTCCCCAAGTGTAGGGTTGTGATGTAGTAATAAACTCGGTAAGACCGAGGTCGAATCCACAGGGACTGGTCGTCACAATTCAAATTCACGATTCTCCTTAACTAATTCAACAAATAAAGGATCAAATTGCTAACACAAATCTATGGAAAATAACTATTGAAAATAAGGAAGAAAATTCAATAAGAGAGAGAGCACTAGGACCTTCGAATCCACCCCTAACTATCCTAACCCTTGTCTTGTCTGTTGATTCACCTTGATCTAGATTGATACCACTTAAATAGAGAAAGTACAATCTGTGTCCTTAATCGGGCATACAGACTGTCTAATTCCTTTAAGCAATGCCATGAACAACATATCCCATATCCTTGGTCGGGCATATGGAATGTACATTCATTAAAGCACCCTGTTTCTTCCTCTATAGGAAACTTGTTCTTGATCAGACCCAAGCACCTGTAATAAGCATCCAAACAACATCCATCTATATACTCTGATCAAGTTCATAGATGGAGAAGTATGGAATTTAAACCCATAAAGCCCACTTAGAGAAAAAAACAAATTAATTAATATTCAAAGTAAATCAACCAATACAAGAGCTGATCAAATTAGGGGCTTCATCTCAGCCCTAGCTGAGAGATTAGTGACCCATAAAATCCGTGAAAAAATATTCAATAAAATTCATAAAATCAAAACACCAAACCAATCGATCTCTCTCTCTTCCTCCTTCTCTTTCTTCTCTTTCTTCTCTCCCTGGCTCTGGATCTCGAATTCTCTGGATCTGAATGCCCTCCTCACGTTTTGCAACTCTTTTTATAGCTGATGGAGTGGCTGGAGTGGTGAAAATCGGATTTGGGAAGCTGTCGCACGCGCAGCAAAAACCTTTTCGCAGCCAAGTTTGGGACCTCGAAATACCATACTTTCCTCGTTCAAATTCCAACAAACACCGTCCCTTAGGACTTTCTTGGGTCCTCTACATGATGGACGGTTCAGATCTGCCATATGATCAAAGATGGTGGCCCACAATCGCCTGGAAAACCGGATTTCCAAATTGTGCGAAACTTTTCGCACCCTTTCGCTGTCGTGATCGGTGAGCCCCACAGAGGCATTTTCTAGAAAATTCACCCCGTCCATTAGATTCAGGATGAAATTTCAGTCAGGAATGGGTGGTTTTGAAGGTCCATTAGCACGGCCCACAGAAGAAATCACAAAAAACTCAGTTTTTAACGTCCCGAGGCAGTCCACTTTTGGCCTCTGTACCGCACACGTGTGTACGCATGGGAGTGGAATCTCAGCATGGTTTTGTAGTTCTCATGGCCCTCTACAAGATGGACGGATCAGATCTTCTGTACAGGTGACGTACGGGGCCCACTAAATTCTGCAAAAACTGGCAGCCGTCGGACGTACGCGGACGCCAAACCGACGCTGTGATGATGGTGGGTCCCACTTCACAGGTGCTTTGAGAAATCTACTCCGTACATTAGATTCAGCTCGAAAAATCAGTAAGAATTTACTGGTTTTAGGGTGGATTCGGTGCAGCCCACGCGGCTTTCTGTCTTGCCGTCCAATCTGCGTTTGAACTGATGGGATCTGATCTATGCTTTCATTCGGAATTTTGCCACCTAGGCGAGGGTAACTGCCGCCCCAGGAAGAGAATTGACGGATTGGATTGTCCGTTTGGACAATATGTGGGGCCCACAACTCGTCCGACGAGCTACAGCGTTAACGCTGTTTGAAACGGAAGTTTCCGTTTTTTAGAGAGATGTAGTCGGTCAAACCGACTTTGACCGCCTAGCACCATCCAGTGCACATCCAATACACTTGTGCAATTTGCACTCTCAACTCCGGTAGAATCCATGATGATGGATATGAGAGATCCATTCCGTCCATTCCTTCTCTCATATCTTTTAAACAGTTGGGATTAAAATTGAGCCATATCCAGATTGCAGGTGGGCCCAGAATCAACGGTTTATGGGCTGATTTGTCAGTTGGGGCACTTCCATAGTGATCCCAGGGCTGAAATTTGAAATGTACGGTTAATTAATGTCCCTAATCCCCTGTATAAAGTTTCGAGTTGATCGGATGGCGGGAAATATGTGATCTTGCATTTTGCACCAATTTCAGGCCTCTTTATCGTGCTTTCCTCATATCCTAGGCGTGTATATTCTTCACCATTGGTTTTCTGGAGTACATCTCGTGCTCTGGTAATTTTGGAGCGTCAAATCTATGCTTTTAACATCATTTTGCTATACACGCTCCTAATTTCCTCCTGTAACAAAAACACGAGTAAATTCTGGCATTAAATATTATCATGTATGTAAAATCAATTAATTACTGGGGTCTGATATGCAATATTCGACCCTGATCAATAGGCCGACTCCGAGTCCGACGTGGCGTCGTATTATTGGTCCAAGACCTGTCAAAGGTAACGCCATCCGCCTCGGTTGTTGCGCATGGGATAATCAACACGACGCCCGAGCGCAGAAAAGAGTGCTCGACACGACGCCCCGAGTGCACGTGGCGATCATTCACAGGTTGGTGACGATTCGGGATCCCAACCGTCACCACGTGTTCGCTCACGGTTAGCCCGAAGTCGCTAAATCCCGAGGACGTGATGTTTCACACGAGAACCATAAATGCACTGAAGAGCCGAGGCGACTGATCTTCCAATTAATTACTCTCCGAGCTCATGACTGACCTTAGAGAGTAGGGGGCTTCTGTTATAGGAAGATCCGAGCCGACTACAATCGGAGGGATCGACGATCCGCTAGTCCGGGCGGAGAGTCCGAGCCTCGGCATAATACTAGGAAGGTGGGTTAAGATGGGCGAAGCTCCCATTCTTGACCGCCTTCTTTCCAAGGGCAGTCAGAAGGGAAAACATTCGAGTTGTACGATCAACTCCGAGCGAACATCCATCATAATACCGAGAATGGCTGGCTGCATTACTTATGAACGGATCAACGTTTGGCTCGGGTTGGCACAGCCAATCATCAGCTCGGAGCGATGCCGTCGTCCTCAGTCTGGCCGAGCCGAGGCACCTCTGGGGATAAATGTTCCACGCGCTAAGCGGAGAAACTGCCATATATGGATGTCTTATTATCTCGCCTGCAGATACGCACGCCGTAACACATGATCTTCGGATTCTGGGCAATATCTCTATGATCCTCAAATCCCACTGATCGTGCCGAGATTATCGAATGCGGATCAAGCGATGAAGAGGTATAAATATCACGTCATTCCATGACAACAGGTACGCAAGATCTACGGCTCTCTCTCTCTCTCGCTCTCTCCTTACTTTCCAACTGAGACCCAGATTCCAGTGTCCTGACTTAGGCATCGGAGGGTCCCCCGGCTTAGCCAGGGTCTCCATTGCTCACGGTTTGCATGCAAGAAACCAGTTCCGTCGCCTATTCGGAATACGTGAAGAGGGGAAGAGAGCTGACCAGATTTTGACCTCAACACTACCCCTGCCTCCAGCTGGGAACGGGCAGGAACTTTGAGTGGCCACCGTGATGTGTGGGTCTTATCCACACTATCCATTCATTTTTTTTTCAAAAAAAAAAAAAAAAAAAATCATTTTAGAGGATTAAACTCTTACCGTTGAAAACTTTTTGGGGCCACTGAAGTTTTGATAGCTGATATTTGCGTTTTCTCTTCATCCCAGTCTATGTAACTTTATAAATAGGCTGGATGGCAAATAAACATCACGGTGGGCCCTATAAAGGTTTCAATGGTGAGAATCATTATCACCGCTGCTTCCTGTGGTGTGGTCCACTTGAGCATTGGATTTGTCTCATTTTTGGGATTATAATCTAAAATGATATAAGAAAATGGATGGACGGTGTGGATAAGACGCATACATCACGGTGGCCACTCAAAGCTCCTGCCTGTTTTCCCAGCTGGAGACGGCCGGGGTAGGAGGCAATCCGCGTCTGGATACCGGTCCATGGTCACGTTATCCTCCACTGCGAGTATCGCTCACGATATCCTCCGGTGGAACTGGAGTCTTCTACAACACCTGTCTTACCTAACTCATATGACAATAAAGGTTGCAGACCCATTATGTTTTACCAGGGACATCCACACCATTCATCAGGTCTGCCACTAGCTTTAAGACCCAGGGTCCAAAAATCAGTGTGAGCCACAGCTCAATTGAGGCACGCCATAGGAAATAATGAGCATGCGACACCAATCATAGATTTGTGTGTATTTCATCAACTGTTGATCACGAGGATGAAGAGAAAATAGACATGCTTGATGGAAAAACTCAGGCATTGAACTTAGGGTTTGTTTAAATCGGAGTATTAAATGGTATTGAGCTGCATTAGGTGGAATTAACACCAATGACAATAAGTCCATAAATATTATGGTATTTTGACCATGGTCCAATCTCAATAGAGATTAAATTCTTTATTTGGGAAAATAATGTATTAAGCCAAACTTGTGTTTGGTGGAGCATGAAATTATAATCAATGGACAAGATTTCACACAATATGTCGGTCACCTGTATGCATATGCAACTCCGTTGTCATGTATGAAGGGCACATATGGATGGAAAACATGGAGAAAACACATGCATCAGTGCAGGGCCAACAATTGTTGTGAATTTCGAAATCCACCAGATATCCTGCTGTATCCCTTGCTAGGACTGGATGGTATGATACTTGGATTCAATCCTACGTGTCATTTCAAATAAGGAAAGAATTTACATTAGACCAAATGTAATTTCATATAACCTCATCCTAGGTTCTAAACAGGCCTTAGATATTTTAGATGTAGTTTTACCTTATTTCCAGTGGTGTGGTCCATCTAAGTTTTGAATCGGACTTATCTTTTGCATGTAATGTGAATATAAGAATTCTCATGTGATGGACCAAGTGGATGGCACACATTCGACATGGGCCCCATAGGATTTGGGTGCTATACAGCTGCATAAAACAGGTATGGATTCTGGTAGCCCTAGTGAAGGTTCTATAGCTCAGTAATCAGCATGACGGTAACATCCCAGAAGACATCTAAATAATGGAGGAAAAATACACTTGTAGACTATTCAATATAAGATGGAGGGATGATTTGATACCGTGGCAGTATGGTGGCCACTATGCAGGTATTAGAAATTTGTATTGACACAATTATTCAAATTAAAACGGCCAAATAGTGCAGCTACCACTCATTGCTCATCACGTAAGAATTAGATGGTTTAATCCATCCTAATTCCCAAGCATTGATTAATGGACTTTAATTTGTTCATTGAATTTGGAATGTTAAAGTAAAATATTAATGTAACTTTTTGTTTATGATCATCAAAATTAAGGCCTACTATCTAGGGGTGCACATGGAACTGGTAAAACTGGTAAAACTGGTAAATCGGACCAGGACCTATCAGACTGCATAGTTTGGTCCGGTTCTGAAGTGCACCAGTTTTAGTTCCAGTTTGGAAAATCAAGGAATCAGTTAGTTTAGTTTGGCTCTTGGTTTGAAGTTTTGTATAACTGAACCGGACTATAGAACCGAACTTGGAACCGGACCCCTTGGTCAATAAATATTTAAATTTTATTATTTTTTTAAACATAAAAAACTAGACCATTGATCAAATAGGTCACAACACGAATAGACATCGGTAGAAAAATTATTTTGGAAACACGAAAGGGTTATAAATTAAAAACAAATCATGACAAGATTTCTCTCTGTTGAAATTTTTAGTAGAGGAGCTTGGGCTAGATTATAAAAACAAACCATGCAATCGGGCTAGATTATAACAAGTCCATAATCGTAAAATTGAATTGGAACTGAACTAGTTTTTTACGGTCCGCTTCCAATTCGGTTCTTAGTTGCAAATGGTCCGGTTTTGATTCTAATTTTCCTGAAATCGTTAGGAACGGTTCGGTTCCAATTTTACCCCAAAGACAGACCGAACTGAACCATGTGCACCCTTACTACTATCTCTAGATGGTTGAGCTTTAGTTATTGGCAATGGAGGGAAGTGATGATGTCGATCCCCGTCTTCCTAAGGAGATAACTACTTCGAATCCATGAAGCTCTATGGACTCTTTATAGAGCTTCCTCAAATCCACAATGTATAAAAGCATAAATAATTCTTAATAAATTCGGAATAACTTGATTGATTAAAAAAATGGAATTACAACTCTATAAATAAGGAACTCAAACCTAAGACGGAGTTTTAGAATTAGACTCCAACTCAAACACACTAAAAATGTGACGTACTATGATTAGTAAACTTACTATTTATATACAACCTCTTTTCCTACTAGGCTTGGTGGGTTTCGGGCCGAAAATAGTGCGTGTATAAGCGCGTATATAAACTGTCACATGGGCAATTTCTAAGCGCGTGTGTATAAACTGTCACACACTGGCATAATATCTTAGTTTTTCTCATGCAAGTCTATACTTTATGGCACGGTGCATGGTTGGCACATAGTCGAGTTCATGCAAGACTATACTTTCTCGTCGTCATAAAAGTCTCTTGCGGAAAGTTAAACACTCAAGTGGGGTATGGCCCATCGTCTTTTTCTCATGCAAGACTATACTTTCTTATACAAGATTATACTCTCTCCGGCATAAAAATCTCTTGTGGAAACTTAAACACACCGGTGGGGTATGGCCCATCTTCTTTTTCTCATACAAGACTATACTTTCTCATACAAGACTATACTTTCTGACCATCATAAAAATCTCTTGTGGAAGTTAAACACACGGGTCGGGTATGGCCCATCTTCTTTTCTCTTGACGGATAAAATGAAAAATACATATTAATTCTGTGAATAGTAAAGGTGGCAATGGGTCGGGTTAGTCTCAGCATAGGTTCTACCTGTTCATATAACAGGCCGAGAATTCCAGACCGAACCCGACCTGCAACCAATTACAGCTAACCCATCCTGATCTAGCATGACTACACTATTGTTTCCTGTGGGGTGGTCCATCTGAGATTTGGATCTTCTTCAGTTTTGGGATCTTGCCCTCAAATGAGCTGTGAAAATGGATGGACGGCACAGATGTAAGGCACATACATCACGGTGGCCCCACTGGAGCTATCCGTCATCTTTTCAACACAAGATAGGAGAGATTTTTTTTATAATCTACCAGAGTATGATGGTCCATCTGCAGGTACTTGGAAAATATACCATGTATGGTTCATCGCCTAGGAATCGGATTGGTTAAGCCGTCCTAAATTCTAATTAATAGATTTTGGTTCATTGAATTTGGACCGTCAACTATTTCTGTTTCGGTTGTCCATTAAATATCCATTAATTTTATAATTAAAGAATCCATTTACTTGTCTAAATTAAGTGTTGAATTTGGATAGTTTAAATATAACTAGTTCAATGCCACGTGTGTATCAACCATCTCACCCTGGCTCATTAGCTAGGAATCGGATCGATTAAGCCGTTCTTTTTTCCTGTTCTGCTTTCTGTTCTACTTTTTCTGCTACCTGTTTAGCGATATGATGGGTGAGGTCCCGAAAATATAGCTTGTACATCGTCTGTTCTTCTGTTCAATGAAATAGGGCCATGGCCTTTCTTTTTGAAAAAAAAAATAAAATAAAAAATCCATTCGTAATTCGAATTAATGGACTTTTTGTTCATTGAATTTGGAATCTTAACTATTTTTTAATTTGGACTTTCTATTAAATGTCAAATGATCACGTAAATTAAGGCCCACAATTTGGATGGTCTAGCTTCAGTTACTTGCATACCACGTGTGCAGCTTCTTAGTGTGTGTTTATCAACCATCACACACTGTTTGAGAGACGATATTTCATAGCAGCATGTATGACTGGCACTGGATCCATGTTGCTTCTAATAGTCAAAGTCTCTTTGTGGAATGCTGAATAGTTTGGAGTATGGCCCATCTTCTTGACGGTTCTCTTGAGAGGGAAATTTCCTTGATTTGTCATTGGAGAAAATGGATGGAAATGTCCAAAATGAAAAGGCTAATGCCGCGTCGACTAAGGGATGCCAATGGGTTGGGTTCTAGTTTTTGGGTCAGCACAAGCCTAACCCATTTATGAAATGGGCTAAAAAGTCTGGACTGAACCAGAACCGAGACCCATTTACCTAGGCCCAAACCACCCCAACCCACCTAAAAAGTCATTGCACCTGATTCATTTTATTATAGTCATGTCAGGTCGGGGGTTCAAACAAGCCAGCCTAACCTAAGCAGGATTATATTCGTGATTGAGGATGGAATTCGTGGTGGTTGATATGCCATACCTGGTCAAATATTAGTGGATACATACATACATACATGTACCATATTTGGATTTTGGGCCAGGTTAGGTCCGGTCATTTGGCCCAGCTCATTGAAAAGCCATCTACGTGATGGTTTGTAGGGTTCAACCCGCATGTGGCACGTTTGATAAGGTCAAAAATACCTGAATGAAGGGAAAACACAAATATCAGCTTGATCCAAAACTTTTGTGGCCCACAAAAAGTTTTTAATGGTCATTTACCACTGTTTCATGTGGTGTGGTCCACCTGAGATTTGGATCTTTTTCATTTTTTGGCTCGTCCTATAAAATGATCTATAAAAATGGATAGACGGCTTAGATATACAACAAATACTTCGAGGTGGGCCCCATGGTCAGGGTCAGAACCACATCGATCCGGTGTCGCAGCTACGTCGCGTACCTAAATTACGGCCGATGATTTCTACAGGTAATTTTAAGCTAGTTGCATGCCAGGTATGTAATTTCTTAGTTCCTGCGTATCAGCCATCACACTCTGCCAGAGCAACAAAGTTTTCTCATGGTATACCTACCCGTATTTAAGAATAGGGACCGTATTTCTCCGTTTACGTACATACGTACAGATCGGACTGGGTTCAGTGACTAATGGATCATAAAACCAGGGGGAATTCTTTGATACTCTGCTGTGTGTGGTGCTTGATACGCATGCGCTTAGAAATGTGACACGCGGCATACATGAACACAAATTAAACAGACTTAATTGTGGAAACCATGTCTTTGAACGATCTAACCTCTGATTCGTGTACACTTGTTCGTTGAAACAAGAACATCAGATACTTTCCTCATGAACCGTAGAACAAATGTCCACCAATCTGATAGCCAGATAAATAACTAACTGTAATTTTTGGATCATAATACATCCAACCTCGTACTCATAATTTGGACGGTTTAGTTTGAATTAATTTCACAGAATGTGATAATATAAATAATTTCTTAGCGCCTACTATCATCCATCGCCTTCTGCCAGAGTATCAAAGTTCTCCTCTAACGCGTGGGCCCCACCCGGAAACAAAGCCATCTACGTGATGCTTTGTAGGGTTCAACCCAACCATGTGGCACGTTTGTCCTAAATCTTGAACATTCATAAAGTGGGATCTGACTCATGTTTTGGATGGCCCAACAACATGTTGTAGTTGTTCCACAATGGAAACGTGTTTTGTTAGTTTCACCCCAACAAATGTACAAATCCATAAGCGTGCCTACCAGCTACAACCCATTGTGAATCCATACAATATGCATTTGCAGAATTGACTAGTGCTAACTCATTGACTATCCATCTATCATGAACAGAAGCTCAATAGTCAAATATTTGGACCACACTCAAAGAATGATCCTAACCATCTAATTTGTGGTCATTAAATAGATGTTGAAAAAAAATGGCTAACTGTCCAATTTCAAACTGCAAATTCAGACTAGTTACAATCAGCATGATGTGGCCAATTTGGACAGCTTTGCATTGGGCCACGATGATGAAGGGACACTGTGTGTTCAATGTACGGTCGATGTGACCCATCATGTAAACATGACGAGTAGTTAGTAAGCATTAATGAATGTTGAAATATAATAAAATGTTTTATGAATCACAGCTAAAAACGATGTGAAAGGATAAACTTGCAGCAGTGGACGTAGCGATGGAATTGGTATAGGAAGTAGATGAAATGCGCAGAGCCGTTTAATTCACTGAAGGCCCCGGAGAAAATCACCAGCCCAACTTGGTTGTCAGCCCTATCATTACTTCTTTTCTCACAAACAGTCTATCCATCATGCCAAACGACTGGTATCAGGTAATCCTCACAAACATAGTCATAAATGCTTCCTCAAAGGCACACCATGACATATCGATCATCAGTGTTCAGGTGTCATTGTGAACACCTAACTTGTTGTACCGCTCACATTCCTTCTGGTTTAAATCTGAGTGTTGGAAGTAATATTTATTTATCGATATGGTCATTTGAATCGTCAATATTCAAAATAGACCATCATGTCATTAGGAAATCGACATGAAATCATAGGCTTATTTTTAAGAGTCTAACTGCTATGGAACTTCAAGCTACGCTCTGTTAGGTCAATCAAGCTATACAGTATCAAAATTCACTGCATATTTTCGTTTGGATAGTCCATAGAACCCTATTGGCTGCTTCGTCGAAATTTTAAGGCTATCTGACCGTTAACCCTGGATCGAAATAAATGTAGATCATGTAACTGATATCGGTCAATCAAAGATGTCTGTGATAACCTAAATTGAGCAAATAGTGGGCCATCAAACCTTAGATCTTTGGTCATACTTTAAGTAAACGCAAGCCCCATTTTCCACATATGTTTTCTGCGGGGAGAGTGAACGCCACCATTTAAAACTTCCAAGGTCCACAAAAGTTTTCGATCAAGCTGATATTTGTGTTTTCCCTTCTTTCATGATATTTGTGTTTTCCCTTCTGTCATGTCTGTGTTAACTTATGAACAGGTTGGATCTCAAATAAACACCATGGTAGGCCTTAGGAAGGTTTCAACCGTGGCCGTCACTCTCCCCACTGTTTTCTGTGGTGGGGTCTACTCCAGCTCTGGATCTTCCTCAATTTTTGTCTTATGCCCTAAAATAATCTCTCCGAATAGATGGACAGTGCGAATACAGAACATAAATCATGGTGGGGCCCACAGAACTTGGTGACGTCACTTCAGTAGTGAGTCTCGCTGCTCAACCTGTCAGTAGCTGATCCGCGTCTGACTCAGATGGCTTCTGATGCGAGTAGAGTTGGGATTCATTAAAGCGGATGCTTTGGAAAAGAACTGATCGATGCAGCCAGTTCCATGCTGACGAAGAATACACCCCACCATTCCCGTGGAAGTGTCATTTTTGTAACACATCCAGACCATGTAAACGGTGGACCTTATCATCAAAATCGTCTTCATTGAAAATCAGGCTGATCCACTGATTATTTGGACCACAAAAGCCATGCTTTAATATTGAGGGGATGTTTGGTGTATGGAATTAGATGGTATTAAGTGGGATAGAATTGTTTTTTTTTTTTTTTGCAATAAGTGCACTTGTCAGTTAATTGCCTCTTAATGCTATGAGAGTGAACTATTTACTTTGGTGTCTGGATGATGTAAGATGTAGGGCTTAAATTCATGTTTTGATTCATGTACTATTTAGTTGTACATGAAAAATAACTTTTAATATCAAAAATCAAATTTGAAAACTACAAATGAGAAGTAAGGTGGGAGCCCACCTTAATGTTTGTGGGTAATCCACCTCATTCATCTATTTTGTGAGATCATGTTAAGATATGTGACGCAAGAATGAACGTGATGAGGATAACTACTCCGAATCCACGGAGGTTCTCTGGACTCCTCACAGAGACTTCTCGAATTCACGAGGAAATAAGACAGAAAATAGAAATAAATTCTATGAAATTCAAAATTGATTAATTGATGACTAAAAACGAGTTCACAACTCTTTAAATAGGGGTACCAAGCAATGGGAAAGAAATCAGAATCAAACTACAACTAAAACTCCTAAAATTCGCGACTTACTATAAATAGTAAACTTACTATTTATAGATGGTCATGATGTCTACTAGTGCGCAAGGTTTTTGGCCAAAAATAGTAAGTGTCCTATTTGGCTTCACCAAACCATTCTCCTAATTATTCTAAGCTCTTTTCACATTGGACACAACTCCTAAAGCCCGACGGATGAAGAGTTATAATCAAATTAAACTTACTATTTATAGGAAAAACAAAATTAAAGCATGAAAACGACCGTTGATCCAGGGGTATTTCGCAATTCCGAGCGTCGCAACCCAGCATAGCAGGGTTGGTTGGGTAAAGTAGCTCGTTCTACTGCAAAATCATATATTTTACGTCAGCTAACTCATTCCGGATTGCGAGATACGCCCGATCTAAGGCCCGACGGTCCGAATCACTTCTGTCGTCGACCGGGCCTTTTCTGATCCATCTTGGCCATGAAACTGTCCACGCCCCGCTCTACATCAATATGCTACCAAAAGACAAGTAGTTCCAAAACTCAAGTGGGCCATATGAGGGGAAAGAACTTCCTACTGTTGAAACCTTCTCGAGCTCCACCTTTATGTTTATATGTCATCCCCACCGTTTATAAGTTCATTCCTGTAAGGATGAACTGACAACATAGAAAACTTTAATGTGATATAAAACTTTTGTGGCTATATGAATGTTTCAATGGTGGTCACTCAATCCCCATTGCTTTCTCATGTGTGGCCTCCTTGAGTTTTAAATCTACCTCATTTTTTGTAGCTTACCCTAAAATGATATTGTAAGACAGATGGATGGGGTGGATTCCTCACAAATATCAAGGTGGGCCCTACCTTCCTTCCCCGCATAAGAACTTCCTAGCTCATGCTTTTAAGAGGAAATCCCATGAATTTTGTAAATCTTGATTGAATTGCGAAAAGCCCTCCCTAACATTCCCTACTGCATGCACAATCCAATGTTGGAAACTTATGATGAACTAAATAGGGATGATTTTTCAAACCAAGGGATTTAAAATTTTATCCCATTTAACACCATCTAATTCTATGTGCCAAGCACCCTTGAAGGTTTGGCCTTATGAAAGAGAGAATTGCCCCGATTTTTGTGCCAGAATAAGCTAATAGTGGAGTGCACAGAGAGAAAATGTGGCTGCATGCTAAGTTAGCCTACAAAGGGCTATAGGTGATCATTTCTCGCCAGATGCATATTGCCTGGTGAACCCAAAACCATGGGGCTGTGGTGTAAGGAATCTATGAGTAGGGGTGTACATCGAGTCAAACCGAGTCGAGCTGGCCTTAGCTCGACTCGGTTCGGTCATTGGCTGACCTCAGCTCGAACTCAGCTCGGCTCGGTCCTCGAGCCTGATTGGCCAGCTCGACTCGGTTCGGTCAGCAGCTCGGGCCGAGTTCGCCATTGAGGCATTTCCACAAACACCTGAACTGCAACTTCAAAATCCCACTGTTTTACAAACAGAGACAATGATTTTATAGGTGTTTTATTAAACACCTTCTAAGCAACATAAAAACCAATAAAAATAAAGAGAAAAAAGAGAACCACATGGCCAACAGGTGGATGCAAATGAGGTGAATGCTGACTTACCATCGTTATTACGTTCAATACAGGTAGTTACCTTGTATTTATCATTATTACCAATTATATCCAATGGAAGTTTCAGAGACTACTTATTTGAGAAGACAGTAGTCATGTATTGTAAAGAAATCATCTAATTAGATTCAAAATTACGTTGTTTAGAAACGGATTGCCCGGTAAAGAAATCATCTTAAGTTGTGATGAAGGTCACCAAGTTTTGTAGGGCCACCGTGATGACATATGTATTATATTGAAACTGTCCATCTATTTGGTGAGAACGTTTTAAGACTTGAGCCTTAAAAATGAGATAGATACAAATCTCAGGTGGAGCAAACTGCATAAAGCACTGGAGATTGAACGTCCACCATTGAAACTTTCTCAAGGGTTACATAAGTTTTGGATCAATTTAATATTTGTTTTTCCCCTTTATCTTGGTTTGTGTGACTGTATGAACAGTTTGGATGGCAAATAAACATCACGGTGGGCTATAGGAATGTTTCAATTGTGGGAATTATTGTCCCCACTATTTTTTGTGGTGTGGTCCATTTGAGTATTGGATATGACTCATTTTTGGCATCAGGACATAACATTATCTCGCCAAATGGATGGAAGGTGTGGATATCATGATGGGCCCACAGAAATTGGTAACGTGAACACACCACCACGTCAGCTCTTGTGTGTGAGCTTATGCGCGTGTAAAATAAATAAATAAAGAAAGAAAGACATGAGGCCGATAATTGCGGACGCGGATTTCCTGCTAAAGACTTTTGCTACCAGTTCCTGCTCTTGGAGCCAGGTGTGGCCCACTGTGATGTTTGTAAGAAATCCATCCCGTCCATTCCGCTTTCTTAGTTCATTTGAGTCAAAAAAAAAGCCGGATCCAATACTCAAGTGGGCCGGAGACGTGAAAATTAAACGTCCACAGTTAAAACATTCGTGGGGCCACAAAAGTTTTGAATCATTCTAATATTTGTGTTTTCCGTTCATCTCATTAGGAATGATCGTTATCAACTGTATGACGTGTAAACATCTCCATCGACCTCAAGTATTGGATCGGCGGGATTCCTTATGGTTTCTTGTCTTAAAATGAACTCACACAACGGACAGAGGAGTGGATTTCTTGTAAAGGGGCCCACCTGAGTAACCAGTGTAGGAGCTTCCTGCTAAAGGCTTTAGCAGTAAATTCGCTTACGATAATTGCCGGTCCCTTCCAAAGGGGTGCGGATTAGGTACTCACAGGTTGAGTAGCGAGAGTCAGCGTTACTACTGAAGTGACGTTACTAAGTTCTATAGGCCGCACCATTATGTATTTTTAGTATCAACACTTTCCATCCATTTGAAGCGATCATTTAGGGCAATACCCAAAGAATGAGTTAAATCGAAAGCTCCAATTGACCACAGCACAGAAAAAAGTGAGGATAGCAACGCATACAGTTAAAAACTTTTGAAGGCCACGGAAGTTTTAGATCAAGCTGATATTTGTGTTTTCCCCTACTCCATGTCTTTTTTAACTTTTAAATTGGATTTCAAATAAATATTAAGGTGAGCCTTAGGATAGTATCAACTTCGAGAATCAGTAATCCTTACCTTTTTCTGTGGTAGAGTCCATTGCGGATTTTTATCTGCATCATTCTTTAGCTCATGCAGTAAAATGATGACAGTGAAACTTGGTGACGTCACTTCAGTTGCCCACTCGCTACTGTACATGTCATTATTTAATCCGCGTCCCTTCCAAAAGATCCATGAAGTCTCCTCCGTAGGGAGGCAAGTCACATGATTGAGGGTGCTCGCTGAATAAATTTAAATTACGGATGAGGGAGTACATTTTTACGTGGTATTCGTCCTCACATTCCGTAACAAACGACATGTATGTAAGATCCAAACCGCTCATTAGGTGCAAAACATCGGGCAACTAACTGGATGATAAAAAAATTCAGATGGATACTCTTACACAGGTTTACACAAGTGTAAGCTGAACACGGACGGTTAATACATGCATGGCCCACCGATCCCATGATCCACTTTTGGATTTGGACCTGTACACTGTAATGAACACCGAATGAGGGAGCTTAGAACTTTTGTACGTGCTTTTCATGCATCACATGTGATGGATTGAGGTTTTTAAATCCCACACGTGAATTCAGCCAGAACGTCTCTCTCTCTCTCCGGACGGAGACGCAAATGATAAAAATTCTAGAAAATTAGGACTATGGACCCCACCTTTTTGCCAGCTGGTTTTATGAAAGAAGACAAATCTTCTTTTGCAACTTAGACCTGCATGTACGGACAGCGAATTTGAGGACGAAAATACCCCTCCCTTTCGAAGACGAGCGCTCCTCCAGCCAAGCGTTGTACGAACGGCTCAAAAGAGATCAAAGTTATATGGCCCCACAACTATATATTTATTATATCCACAACGTTCATCCATATTTAGAGATCATTTCAGAGCATTATCCAAAAATAAAAAAAATCATATCCAGATCAAATGGACCACACCACAAATAGTAGTGGGAAAACTGATTTTCATCGTTAAAATTTTTGTAGGGCCCACCACTTGATAGTTAGATCCGTCTTATTTTACGTCTCAAGCTTGATATGAGCTCGCCAAATCGATGGACGGTTTGGATATAACACAAACCTCATGATGGCACCCACAAAAGGCGGTGGGATTACAACAGCAAAAAAAAATAAAAATAAATTAAAAAAAGAAAAGAAAAAAGAATCTATAGCTACGGATTATAACCGTAGCCATATCCGTAGCCTAGAAAACGGCGGGGCAAAAACGGCGGGGCAAACTAGAAAAACGGCGGGGCAAACTAGAAAATCGGCGGGACAAGCATGAAAAACGGCTGGGCAAACTAGAAAATCGGTGGGGCAAGCATGAAAAATGGCGAGGCAAACTAGAAAATCGGCGGGGCAAAAAAATTCCATGTAACGTCGATATATTGACAATATGTCGATATATCGATATATCGGCGAGGCAAAAAAAATTCCATGTAACGTCGATATATCGACAATATATCGATATATCGGCGGGGCAAACATGAAAATCGGCGAGGCAAAAAAATTCCATGTAACATCGATATATCGACAATATGTCGATATATCGATATATCGGCGGGGCAAGCATGAAAATCGGCGGGGCAAAAAAAATTCCATGTAACGTCGATATATCGACAATATGTCGATATATCGATATATCGACGGGGCAAACATGAAAATCGGCGGGGCAAAAAAATTCCATGTATCGTCAATATATCGACAATATGTCAATATATCGATGCTTGATTTTGTCGATATATCGACATATGGTCAATAATATCGAATTAAGTCCTCATTTGTCCAGCGACTTAACTAAAAAATATCATGTAACGTCGATATATCGATGCTTTATTTTGTCGATATATCTACATATTGTCGATATATCGATGCAGTCTGTGTTGTTTATATATATATATATATGTTGTGTTGCTTTTATGGGTCCCATCATGATGTCTGTGTTATATCCAAACCGTCCATCTATTTGGCGAGCTCATATTAAGGCTTGAGACGAAAAATAAGATAGATCTAACTATCAAGTGGACCACACTGTAAAATACAGTGGGGAATTAAACGTCTACCATTGAAACCCTTTTAGGGTTACAGAAGTTTTGGATCATTATGAAATTTGTTTTTCCTCTTCATCCAGGTCTTTGTGACCTTATGAATGAACTTAGACGGGAAGGATTTCTCACAAACATCACAGTGGGCCCCCAAAAGTTTTTAATGGTTGATGCTCATTCAACACTGTTTCCTGTGATGTAGTACACTTGAGATTTGCATATACCTCATTTTTTGTCTCATACCATAAAATGATGTGGAAAAATATATAGATGGCATGGATAAAAAGCATACATTATGATGGGGTTCACATACCGCCAAACATCCACCATTGTGTGGTGGCAAGGGAGTACCCAATCCGTTTCCATGAAAGGAGGGGTATTTTCATCCAGAAATTCTGTCCCCGCACGTGGAGGTCTAAGTTGCAAAAGAAGGTTTTTCTTCTTTCATAAAACCAGCTGGCTAAAAGGTGGGGTCCACAGTCCTAATTTTCTCTAAAAATTCTCATGTTAGCTGGGACTTTTTAAGAAATAAAAATTAGGCCCGTTTGGTACCGTTCGTTTAGTGTAAACAGAATATGTGTGCGTGTATGAGAAATCCAACCCCTTGGAAAGGTAGGACTCGCGATGAAGACTATCTGGCACAAAACTAAGGATGATCTATCCATTCATCAGGTGGGCCAAACGCATAGACCTGATGAATGTATTAGTATATATGATCTGTTGGTCCAGTAATCATGAAGATGGGGCATACATTTCAGTGTTGATGTCTTAGATAGGTGACGCGTGGCTGAATGAGCTAAATGGACGGTACTTGTGAGTCAAAATACTTACAGCATTGAGCCAGTGAGCGGAAATAAAGGCGCCGATGGAAAGGGCGCAGACAAGCAGTCCGGTCGTTCTCGTACGAGCCTTCCGTAATGTTCCGCGACATACCGTCCCCGGAATGTAACGGTATATTTCCGATACGTTACTGAAAAGTGAAAACACAAAAAAAGCGCTGCATGCTCTCTCCTCCGCAACAACAGATCGCTCCCAATTTTTAAAAAAAAAAAAAAAAATCAGAAGAAGAGAAATTTCTTGCCCCTTTTCACTTACCAGATTTCGACGGTCTGGATTTCTTTGAAAATTCTCGAGAGAATTTGAGGAGAGAGTCGCTGGAATTCGATATTTGGAAGAATTAGCTCCGATGATACAGACCAGAAAATTTTAATTATGGTTTTTTGAGAGAGGATTCTGATCAAACGAGAAGATTTAAAGTGAGTACATTTTTACGGATGAGGGAGTACATTTTTACGTGGTATTCCCCCTCACATCCCGTAACAAACGACACGTATGTAAGATCCAAACCGCTCATTAGGTGCAAAACATCGGGCAACTACCTGCATGATAAAAAAAATTCAGATGGATACTCTTACACAGGTTTACACAAGTGTAAGCGGAACACGGACGGTAGGGGTGTCGTTAACTTATAAAAATGACTATATTGACTTTAAGGGCAGTCGTTTTCTTCAATATAGCTTTGCCATTGGGGACAATTACATGATTTAGATTATAGGGCTCATCGTTACGTATACAATTGATCAATACCGTTCATTTGTTTTCTACATTCATTTTAGGCCATGAGCTAAAAGACTAAAGTATTCTAAATTGCAAGTAAGCTCTAGAAAGGTTCCATCCATGGACAATTTTAGAATTGTAAAATAAATTTACTTAGCGTGTAACACTTGAGCGTTGAATATGCCTCATATATGCCTCATAATTTTCGGAGTCATACCGTTAAATGATCTAAAAGAATGGATGTGCAATGGATTTTTCACAAACACCACCGTGGGCCTCACCTAACCTACCACCCAAGGATATGAGAGGGAGTAGTTGCAGCCCTGACTTGCAACCCTAATAGTGGGGCCTACCTTGATGCATGTATTGTACATCCATGCCGTCCAACCTTTTGATAACATTACGTAAATTTGGATGAAAGATAAAAAACAAATATCAACTTGATCAATAAAATTTATGGCTCATAAGAAGTTGTAATTGTCAAACTCAACTATTTCTTATGTTTCAGTCCACCGATTTGGCTCGACTTAATTTTTGAGCAATGCCCTAAAATGATATGTAATTATAGATGGACGGTGTGGATATACAATGCATATAATAAGGTGGGCCCCACGGTCAAGGCAGCACCATTTATGGTTAGACCACGATCACACCTAATTAATCCACTCCCTCCCATGGGGATGCGGATTGCTTAACGAGCTGCCAACACCTTGGTTCTTATTGGACGGTGTTTTGTGGGGTCCACCATGGTGCGTGTGTTTTATCCATACCGTCTATCCATTTTGAATAATTTCTTTAGGGCCTGAGATAAACAATGAGGTAGATCCAAGTCTCATCTGAAGTAGACCACAGTATGGGAAAATAATAATAATTGAACGCTCACCCTTGAAAACATCCTACACCTATACGTTAAGATTTATTTTCCATCAAACATATTGATTAGTTCATAAAGGATAGGATTAAGGAAAAATAATCAGCATAATCCAAAACTTATATATGTGACCCCAAAAAGTTTTTAACGGTGGATGTTAAATAACCATTATTTCCTGTGGTGTGGTCCACCTGAGATTTGGATCTGCCTCAGTTTTTCGACAATGCCATAGAATGAATTAAAAATACAGATGGTCGGTGTGGATATACAATTGGTACATTAACGTGAACCCCATGATTAGGGCAGCACCCTGTTGAATTGGACATGATATGCACCTAATGCATTTTCATTTATCTGCCCGGAAATTACGGGTAGCCGATTATAGGTTTGAAACACATATCTGACCCTAGCCCACATAAGGCCCACTGTGATGGTGAGGAGAAATCCACTCTGTCCATCCATTTTGGTAGATCATGTTAAGGCATTTGATCAAAATTCAGGCAGATCTGAAACTTAAGTGGGCCAAACAAATGAAAACAGTAGAAAAGGATGGCTTACTGTTCAAAACATTTTAGGCTGGACCATAATGTTTATATACAATCCAAACCATTCACATAGTGACCCAACTGTTCATAAGATCATTACCACTGGGATGAATTGAAAAAAAAAAAAAAAAATGCTAATCAAACGCTTTTGCGACCCCTATTGTTTTCTGTTGTGTAGCCCACTTGAGCTTTTGATTTGCTTCATTTTTGGGCTCATGCCATAAAATGAGTTGAAAAAATATGTGCACAAGGTGAATTTCTCACATAAATCATAGTTGCCCTGGCTACCTTGGGATTCCTCAACATTAACTACCACTGTTTTAGATGATGAACATTTTAGCATTTCCCAACATATGATTTGCAGTCGCAACGCCAAGTTGTTAAATCAATGCCGGAGGGAAAAGGCCGGCTCATTACTTTAAATAACTTAAAAGTAGTCAGTCTTTCATAAATTAATTAAAAATTAGGCAGTTAATAAACAACTCCTTTTATTTGAAGGGTCCATTTAACATCTTCCAATGGTACAAAAAGTAGTGCGTAAAACCCAAGTTGCATTGACTAAATTCTGGAAATAACCGTATATGAATTAAATTTCCAAATTCAGATTCTCCAAACAATACTAACCACTGACTCATAGAAACTTTGTCTGCTGAAATAGCACAGTAGGATATTCCTCATTTTTATCCTTCCAATAATTTCCCCCCAATCCTATGGTTAGATATTTAAACAAGGATAATTTTTAGGTCATGGCACATACAAACTGGGACCCATAATTTGGGTAGTTCAATTAATATTCCATATATGCAATTTCTAATTAGTAATTTATAAGTGCATGCGTATCATCCATCACACTCTCCCAGAACATCCAAACTTTCCCTACTGAGTAACAGTAGAGCTTTGGTGGTCCAGTGGCTTTGGAATATCTTTTCTCAGTGGGAAATTGCTTAGTTACTTCACTCGCCTCACACGTGGCAACGAGGCAAACGTGTGTGACATCTGAAGCTTTGTTGATCCTACTGCTATGATGTCAAAAATTAGGCAAAAAATAAGCAAAAGGTGGGCAACATGTGTACGAAGAAAATGGACGGTCCAGAGAAATCGATCAACAGTGGATGTAGAAGAGTAGCCCACTTGGTAATCATATTGGCCTGATTTTCGAGGCATGACATGTACAGAGGTTCGTCTGACAAACAGCTCTGTAGCCACACATGTACCTCTCGTTTCAACGTGTGACGGTGCATGTGCACTCAATTCCAGTCCATTTCTCCCGGAGAAATTTCCAACTGTACGACCAATACATGGCCCATCAACCTTTTGAAGCCCACTCGCTTTTCACCTCCCAAGAATACTCCCCAGCTGTACGGCCTGATTTCTCAGGTCGAAAATGCCCCTGCTTTTCCGCCTTTCAATCTGTGAGAGCTGGGGCTACCTTTAGCTACGGATTATAACCGTAGCTATAGCTGTAGCTATAACCCAACAACGATGTACTTCGATATATCGAAGTTATTTCGATTAATCGAAAAAGGTCCAAAACTGTCCAGCGAGTTTACCTCAAAAATTCTACAATTTTCGATTGATCGAATGTCTTTCTATTAATCGAAAAAGGTATTGTATCTTTAGCTACGGATTATAACCGTAGCCATAATTATATTTTGTGCCAATTTATAAAATTTTTTTTTTTTTTTTAATTTTTAATTTTAATTTTTACATGTAGAACTTTATTCTACCTACAATTTTCTCAAGTACATATTTGTATAAATATGTATATATAAGCATATATAAAAAAAATTCTCTCGTTTTTTTCATTTCTTTCATTATTCATTTAACAAGAATATCTTCTAAACCAAAATTAGTTACTTGATGTACCTTATATGATTTTGGGGTAGGAGAAGCTACTTTAGCCAACTAACATAGTTATTTTTCAAGATTCCATCAGGTCGATCGTCGAAAATCCATTTCATTCACTTTGCGGTCAATTTCAATAAGTTCGTGGTCAATTTCATTCATTTCATTTACTTCATGGTCATTTCCATGCATTTCATGGTCAATTCGCTTCACTTAATGGTCATTTCCATGCATTTCACGGCTATTCTCGCCTATTCCGTGTTGATTCACGGTCATTTCAACACATTTCACGGTCATTTCGACGCATTTCGCGGTCATTTTCCTTCACTTCGCAGTCATTTCCATGCATTTCACGGTCATTTCGATTCATTTCACGATCATTTCCATGCATTTGACGGTCATTCCAAACAATTTCGTGTTGATTCACGGTCATTTCGACACATTTCGCGGTCATTTTCCTTCACTTCACAGTCATTTCTGTGCATTCACGGTCATTTCGATTCACTTCACGGTCATTTCCGTGCATTTCACCGTCATTTCAAACAATTCCATGTTGATTCACGGTCATTTCGCGATCATTTCCCTTCACTTCGCGATCATTTCCATGCATTTCACGGTCATTTCGATTCATTTCACGGTCATTTCCGTGCATTTCACTGTCATTCCAAACAATTCCGTGTTGATTCACGGTCATTTCGACACATTTCGCGGTCATTTCCCTTCACTTCGCGGTCACTTTCATGCATTTCACGGTCATTTCGATTCATTTCACGGTCATTTCCGTGCATTTCACGGTCATTCCAAACAATTCTGTGTTAATTCACGGTCATTTCGACGCATTTCGCGGTCATTTTCCTTCACTTCGCGGTCATTTCCATGCATTTCACAGTCATTTCCGTGCATTTCACGGTCATTCCAAACATTCCGTGTTGATTCACGGTCATTTTGACGCATTTCGCGGTCATTTTCCTTCACTTCACAGTCATTTCTGTGCATTTCACGGTCATTTCGATTCACTTCACTGTCATTTTCGTGCATTTCACGGTCATTCCAAACAATTCCGTATTGATTCACGGTCATTTTGACGCATTTCGCGGTCATTTCACATCACTTCGCGGTCATTTCCATGCATTTCATAGTCATTTCGATTCATTTCATGGTCATTTCCGTGCATTTCACGGTCATTCCAAACAATTCCGTGTTGATTCACGGTCATTTAAACACATTTCGCGGTCATTTCCCTTCACTTCGCGATCATTTCCATGCATTTCATGGTCATTTCGATTCATTTCACGGTCATTTCCATGCATTTCACGGTCATTCCAAACAATTCCGTGTTGATTCACGGTCATTTCGACGCATGTCGCGGTTATTTTCCTTCACTTCACAGTCATTTCTGCGCATTTCACGGTCATTTCAATTTACTTCACTGTCATTTCCGGGCATTTCACAGTCATTCCAAACAATTTCGTGTTGATTCACAGTCATTTCGATGCATTTCGCGGTCATTTCCCTTCACTTCACGGTCATTTCCATGCATTTCGCGGTCATTTCGATTCATTTTACGGTCATTTCCTTGCATTTCATGGTCATTCCAAACAATTCCGTGTTGATTCACGGTCATTTCGACGCATTTCGCGGTCATTTCCCTTCACTTCGCGGTCATTTCCATGCATTTCACGGTCATTTCGATTCATTTCACGGTCATTTCCATGCATTTCACGGTCATGATCATTTCCATGCATCGAAATGACCGTGAAATGCATGGAAATGACCGCGAAGTGAAGGGAAATGACCGCGAAATGCGTCGAAATGACCGTGAATCAACACGGCATTGTTTGGAATGACCATGAAATGCATGGAAATGACCGTGAAATGAATCGAAATGACCGTGAAATGCATGGAAATGACCGCGAAGTGAAGGGAAATGACCGCGAAATGCGTCAAAATGACCGTGAATCAACATGAAATTGTTTGGAATGACCGTGAAATGCACGGAAATGACCGTGAAATGAATCGAAATGACCGTAAAATGCATGGAAATGACCGTGAAGTGAAGGGAAATGACCGCGAAATGCGTCGAAATGACCGTGAATCAACACGGAATTGTTTGGAATGACCGTGAAATGCACGGAAATGACGGTGAAGTGAATCGAAATGACCGTGAAATGCACAGAAATGACTGTGAAGTGAAGGAAAATGACCACGAAATGCGTCGAAATGACCGTGAATCAAACACGGAATTGTTTGGAATGACTGTGAAATGCACGAAAATTACCGTGAAATGAATCGAAATGACCGTGAAATGCATGGAAATGACCGCGAAGTGATGTGAAATGACCGCGAAATGCGTCAAAATGACCGTGAATCAATACGGAATTGTTTGGAATGACCGTGAAATGCACGAAAATGACTGTGAAGTGAATCGAAATGACCGTGAAATGCAAAGAAATGACTATGAAGTGAAGGAAAATGACCGCGAAATACGTCGAAATGACCATGAATCAACACGGAATTGTTTGGAATGACCGTGAAATGCATGGAAATGACCGTGAAATGAATCGAAATGACTGTGAAATGCATGGAAATGACTGCGAAGTGATGGGAAATGACCGCGAAATGTGTCGAAATGACCGTGAATCAACACGGAATAGGCGAGGATGACCGTGAAATGCATGGAAATGACCGTTAAGTGAAGCGAATTGACCATGAAATGCATGGAAATGACCATGAAGTAAATGAAATGAATGAAATTGACTGCGAAGTGAATGAAATGGATTTTCGACCATCGACCCGATGGAATCTTGAAAAATAGCTATGTTAGTTGGCTAAAGTAGCTTCTTCTACCCCAAAATCATATAGGGTGCATTAAGTAACTAATTTTGGTTTAGAAGATATTCTTGTTAAATGAGTAAAGAAAGAAATGAAAAAAAGAGAGAATTTTTTTATATATATGCTTATATATACCTATTTATACAAATATGTATTTGAGAAAATTGTAGGTAGAATAAAGTTCTCCATGTAAAAAATAAAATAATAAAAAGAAAATAAAAATTTCATAAATTCGCACAAAATACAGTTATGGCTACGGTTATAATCCGTAGCTAAAGATACAATACCTTTTTCGATTAATCGAAAGACATTCAATTAATCGAAAATTGCAGGAAATTTGAGGCAAAGTTTTGGACCTTTTTCGATTAATTGAAAGAGCTTCCATACATATGAAAGAACATATCGAAATGGCATGGGCGAGGGCTATGGCTACGGTTATTATCCGTAGCTATAGAATGACCCGTAGCCAAAATTTCCTGGTTTATTTATTTATTATTATTATTATTATTATTATTTATTATTTATTTTTTGCTGTTGTTATCCCACCGCTATTTGTGGGTTCTATTGTGAGGTATGTGTTTTATCCAAACTGTCCATCTTTTTGGCGAACTCGTATTAAGGCTTGAGATGAAAAATAAGACAGATCTAGCTATCAAGTGGACTACACTGTTAAAGGCTGTGTAGGATTGAACGTTTACCATTGAAGGGGTCACAGAAGTTTTGGATCATTATGAATTTTTTTTTCCTCTTCATCCAGGTCTTTTTGACCTTATGAATAGATTGGATGGAAAATAAATGTTATGGTGGGCCCTACAAAATTCTTAACGATGAAAATCAATTTTTCCGCTGCTCTTTGTGGTGTGGTCTAGTTGATCTTTGGATATGATTTCTTTTTGGATAATACTCCGAAATGATCTCGAAATATGGATGAACGTTGTGGATATAATAAATACATAACTGTGAGGCCCACGTAATGTTGATCTCTTTGAACCGTTCGTACAACTCGGAGTTCGAGGAGCGTAAGCGCTCGTCTTCGAGCACCAGCCGATCCGCCTCAGGAAGGAAAGTAGGGGCATTTTCGACCTGAGAAATGGGGCCCTACAGCTGGGGAGTATTCTTGGAAGTAAAAAACGAGTAGGCTTAAAAAGGTTGTGGGCCATATACTGGTCGTACAGTTGGAAATTTCTCACTTCTCCCGTTATATACGTTCAGCGATTGCATAGCATCTTTCCTTTATTATTATTATTTTAGAGTATGATCCAAAAAATAAAACTGACTCAACTCTTAGGTGGACCACACCACAGGAAACAGTCGTGATTGAATCCTCACCATTAAAATTTTAATGAATTTCACTGGAATGTTTATTTGCCATCCAACCTGTTGATTAGGTTACAAACACCTAGATGAAGAGACTACACAAATATCATCTTGATCCAAAGCTTTTGTGCCCCACAAGAAGTTTTTAATGATTAATCACCACTGTTTCCTGATTCCTGTATTATGGTCCATGCTCTAAAATGAGATTTAGGGTGTGGATGTAGTCACATATATCACAGTAAGCCCCAGTGTCAGGGTACGGGGTCTCACCGTATCTGCTGCCATTGTTCGACTGTCCTAATTTAGAACCGGGCCCACGGTTTAGTGCTGAGCATGAATGGATGTTACATGGTGGACGCCTATTGCGTACTGACACTGCGACTGGAGAGGTCGCTAGAGCTGGGCATCGGACCGAGTCGGATCGGATTTGATCCAACCCGATCAGGTTCGAAATTGGTAGGTCCTTACCCGAATCCGATCAGATTCGGGACCGAATCTGAGTCATTTAACTCGAACAGATCCAAACTCTTGCTGGCATGAATCGATCCGACTCCGACTCGGCCAGGAAACCGAGTCGGATCAAATTGAATAACGTTCGGATAAAAAACTGATAGACGGTGTGGATAAACCAAAAAACGTTCAAAATGGGGCCCACATAATTAACTAACTAGGAAAAAACGGACGGTTAGGCGGTTAGCTTCTTGAAGAAGCTTTACGCCTTTACACCAGAGATATTTCTTGAAGAAGCTTTACGCCTTTACACTAGAGATATTTCTTGAAGAAGCTTTACGCCTTTACAGAGGCTTCTTGGAGAAGCTTCGTAACTCCCAATTGTGTTCGGTGTTATGTGGGACCCACCATGATGTATGTGTGCCATCCATGCCGTCCATCTATTTTTATATATCATTTTATGATATGAGAAAAAAAATGAACTATATCTCAATCTTAAGTGGACCGCATTACAGGAAACAGTGTTGAATGAATTTTGACCATTAAAAACTTTTTAGGGGCAATAAAAGTTTTGGATCAAGTTTATATTTATTGTTTCCCTTCATCTGGGTCTTTATGACCAAATCAACCGATTGGATTTCAAATAAACAGTACAGTAGGCGTTAGGAGGATTTTAATGGTGAATATCCATTCATTATTGTTTTTCTGTGGTGTGGCCCACGTAAGATTTATATCCATATAATTTTTTTTATGAAGCCCTGAAATGATATGTAAAAATGGATGAACGGAATGGATGAAACACATACATCATGGTGGGGCCCACAGAGCACCGACCATCAGCCATGGGTGGTGTACTTGCTCCGTAGCTAGCACCAGCTAGCCTACCTAGCTAATCTAGGCACGTGTCGTGCGAAGACGAGCACTGACGCTCCTCGAGCTCCGAGTTGTACGAACGGTTCAAAGGAGATCCACGTTACATGGCCCCACAGTGACGTGTTTACTATATCTACACCGTTCATCTATTTTTAGAGATCATTTTAAAACATTATCTATAAAAATGAATTATATCCAAAGATCATCTGGACCACACCATAAATAGTAGCGGAGATCATAATTTTCACTGTTAAAAAATTTGTAAGGCCCACCATAACGTTTATTTTACATCCAATCTTTTCATAAGGTCCCAAGTACCTTAAAAAACATATTTCATGTACATGATTGAAGAGGAAAAACAAATTTCGTATTCCTATGACCCTAAAAAGGGTTTCAATGGTAGACGTTCAATCTCCCTCCAGTTCTTGCAGTGTGGTCCAGTTGATGGTTAGATCTGTCTTTTTTTCGTCTCAAGCCTTATAATGAGCTCGCCAAATGGATGGACGGTTTGGATATACACTTACCTCGTGATCAGACCCGTTACACCAGCCGATCCGCTTCATACACCGGCAATCTGCTTCCTTCAATTTGACAACAGCCTGTAAAGAGCTGTACGCCGACTATTCTTCAGCCGCAACCCTCTCCCTTTCCCCCTATCTTTTGTACACACCTATACCTGATCATTTCTTAGATTTATTTCTCTCCAACGGACATCTCCAGACTGATCGTGTCCTCCTGACTCCGTTCAACGATCGGATCATCTCCAGATTTATTTCTATCCGCGAGGGTTACCATCGGATCAACGATCGGATCATCTAAGTCCATACAAATGCCGCTGATGGATACATCACAGTACATCTAGCTAGCCTTCTTCTTACCTTCTTCTTCAACAGAAAGAAATAGAGAGACAGATATATAGAGAGATAGAAGATATAATAGAGAGATAGAGAGATATAGAGATATAGAGTTGGGCGGGATTTTTTGGCGCCCTAGGCGGCAAATGAGCGAAACTTGTAGTTAGAGATATATTTACATCCCGGGTCAGGTCGGGTCGGGTCGGGTCGGGTCGGACCATTTCGATTCGAGTTTTCGGATCGGTTCTGGCCGGATTAAACTCTATCCGAACCTAATCCAAAAAACGATCAGATCTGTAAGGACAGACTCGATCAGGCCTGATCTAGGGCGTCGGTTCTGTTCGGAACGGGTCGGATCTGGTCGGAACGGGTCGGATTCGCCGGATCGGGTCAGATCTGCCCACCTCTAGAGGTCGCTCCTGGACGGATGCGGATTTCCTGCTAAAAACCTCTCAGAAGTTCATGTGCAGGAAACTGGGTTAGGCAACTAAGATGTTTGTGAGAAATCCACTCAGTCTATCCGTTTTTTGAGCTCATTTTAAAATATAAGATCAAAACTTACTTAGATACAAGACTCAAGTGGGCCACACTAAAGAGGATTGAGCAAACACGAGTGAAACATTCTTGTAGCCACAAAAGTTTTGTATCATGATAAGTTTTGTATTTCAGTTCATCCCAACCTTATAAACAGTTTTCGATGTCTTATAAACATCAAGGTAGAGCTCAAGGTTTCAACGGTCAAAATTTCTTTCCTCACTTTTCTCTCTCTCATGCCTACCTGAGTTTGGTAGAATACCTAAAATAAGCTCACAGTATGAAATGACGGAGTGGATTTCTAACAAACATTATAATGGCCACCTAAGTTCCCAGCTGAGAAACTTAATGAGATACGCTTACAGGAAATCCGGGCCCCTCTTGGACAGTGCTCCATGGCCTCACAACGGTGCGCGTATGTTTTGTCCACATCCATCCATTTTAGAGTATTATTTTAAGACATTAGCCACGATTAGAGAAAAATGAGGCAGATCCAAATATCTGGAAGACCGCACTACTGTGGTGATTGGAACAGCTACCATTAAAAACTTTTTACATCCAATGTAATGTTTATTTGATATATAATATGTTGATCAGGTCATAAAAAACTGGATGACGAAGGGAAAACAAAAACATTAGCTTGATCCTGAACTTTTATAGCCCCAACAAGTTTTTAATGGTGGGCAATCCATCACCATTATTTTCCTCTAGAGTGGTTTACAGGAGATTTTGTTCTACTTCATTTTCTGGGTTGCAAAATGAATATAGGGCATGGATAAAACACATACATGGTAGTGGAGCTCATGCACAGAGCACCAATGGTCACTGATTAGACTGTTAGGATGTTTTGATCGGTGCCAGCTTTTGTGGTGCTCCATCATTTTTGGACCCATAATTATGGAGGGACCAAATTGACCTGCATGTACAATGTACAACTCGCCACTTTTCATGTGGTGCAACATGTGAGATTTTACGGTTCACCATAGAAAATTATTCTACTTTTTGAGGCACCGGACATGGGACGCAGATCCAATCCGTGACTGTGGAGTCCACCGTGATGTATGTGATTAATATCCATGCCGTCCATCCAGTTTGCCAGCTCATTATAGGGCATCATTCCAAAAATGAAGCAGATTCAAATCTCAGGTGGACCACACCACAGGAACTAGTGGCGATTGAATGCTCACCATTAAAAATTTTCTAGGGCCCATCCAAGTTGCTATGATATGAAAAAAGAAAAAAAAAATGAATGAGCGGTGTGGATAAAAACCCATACATCAACGCAATCGGCTTCCAACCTTCCATTACATTTCTTTAACACCACCACAAGGAAAAGGTTCATTAGGTTAGCCCCACCGTGGTGATATTTATGTGTAATCCACAGCAATCGCCAGGTGCATCACTCAATTTTAATTTGAGAGCGGAAAATCAGCTCCATCCGTGACTCAGGTGACCATACAATTATTGAAAACAATGTGTGGCAATGTTCACTCTACAAATTATTTCTCTTAGTGTGGCCCACCAGAATCAGTGATGGTCCTCATTTTTGGATTCCAGGTAGGGGTGCACACGGTTCGGATCCGGTTCCAAAAGGGATGAGAACTAAAGGTGGCCCCCTTCACATTAACGGTCCAGATTGACAGCTGGCAGGACCAATTCAACTACATCCTTGCCCATTCGGTTCCAGTTTTAAAACCGAAACCGAACCGTGTGCACCCCTAATTCCAGGCCTGATGTTTATCTTGGAATCTAATGGTGGGAGTGGATTTCATATAATTATTACGGTAGGCTCTATAAAAACCAAGGATGAACGTATCTCCTGACCTTTTCTGAACTTGGTGAGCCCAAAACCAAATCACATATAAAGGTCAGAGTAGATCTCATATACTCGATCCACATAGTGGTCCCGTCAATAATCGGGGCCCTCTCCAACTTTTTGCAAAATAAAGGGAAGATATTCGCTGATATATTAAAACAAAAGGTCTTGGGTCCAACAAGTTGGACTTATAAGTTACGATTCAAGCAGTTAACTTCTAACCTTTCTTTTGTGTACAACATCCAACCCGTCCAACAGTTGCCTCATCTTGATCATCACCTTTTTTAGAAAACTCTGGCAACAAGTGTACCACATGTATTTCGCTATTTACCAATGAATATTGGACATTGTTTTAAATACGGTGGCACACTTACTCCATAGGTAGGGTTTACTTTTGAACTATGGATCCTCTACTGGGGCCAACATATTCAAGAAATCTATGTGAAAAGTCCAAAGAAGCTACGTGGATTCAATGTAGTTATTCTTGAAGAAGATGGTGATCGACCGCATTACATTTATCCCTGCGTCAATTGGTATTAGAGCAAGGACTCCTCTTGGGTTGATGACAACTAACGACGACACGAACCAAAATTATGTGTACGGTGATTCTGAGATTCATAATCTTTTGGAAAGAATGAAGCTTTCCACTTAAAGAGTCAGTTGACCATGCAAGAGCTGTAGGCAACACTCAACTGTCTTTCTGATACGCTAATTCCACCCCGAGCCCAATGTGATGCTCAGTCGCCCCTGGTTGTTGTACGACACAACATAGATTTCCATAGGACACTAGAGGTGAATCGTAGGGCTACCCTAAATGAGTGGAGCTCTAATGACGAAGACATTGATAACGGCTTTTTCCGATGACTAGTCCATGGAGGCAATCGACTACATTATACTGAAAGAGACTATTGAGGTATGGCCAAACGTTTCATTTTTAATGGCTTATTACGTATAAAAGATTTTCTTGATTGGTTAGCAAAAGTAGAATGATATTTTGATTGACAGAACAAGGTGCCCATCTGATCATGACCACAGATAAGACACCTTCTTCCATCATGATTCCTCCCTGGTGATTACAAACATGTATTGTTCCAGCAATACCAAAATTGCCAATAGGGAAATCGAACCATCACAGATTACACTCACAGATTACACTAAAGAATTTTAGCGATTGGCAATGTAGAATGACTTGTTCGAGACCGAATCGCAGAAGGTAGCACGGTTCATTGGCGGTTTACGATCGATAATTCAGGACCTTCAAATGCACTCGGTTAGGACCGTAGATGAAGCGGTTCAATTGGCAGGTAGGGCGAAAATGCAACTTTTAAGAGTCCCTAGTCATCCTTCTCCTTTGACTCGGACCCCATGACGGGTCCCACACAGGACTCAACACTGGCCAAAGGAAAAGACCCAATAGGAGGACGTCATCAACCTCCTACAACCACAAACTATGACACGAGGAGCAGTCCATTTAGGCTTCAACATGTGCCACCCACAACAGTGGGTCTGAGTAGGATTCCAAATCCTTATGATAGGCCAAGGCCGAATAATTGTTATCATCGTGGCCAATCGGGTCACCTATTAAACACCTGGCATTAATGCCCCGCAACCCACTTGGCCATTAATGAAAGGGGCACTAAAGGCGATGCAGCAAAAGAATGCCCTAGATTTGATGAAGATGAGCAAGTCGCTGAGGAATGAGCTGGTGATGAAGAATGGTTGACCGATGATCATGACGAATCCTTGGTCGTAAGACGATTATTGTACACTCCATAAAAGGATGCACACCCGCAATGACACAATATATTCCATACCCGGTACACCGTCAACGGCAAGGTCTGTGATGTAATCATAGACAGTGGCATTAATAAGAACATCGTCTCAAAGGTGATGGTGGATAAGTTGCAGTTACCTACAACAAAACATTTTTTTCCTTACTCAATTGGCTAAATAAAAAAGGTGAATGAGACCAAGGTAACTAAGCAATGTATTGTCTCGTACGTATTCAATTGGTAAAAATTATTAAGATCAAGTACTTTGTGACGTAGTCAACATGGAAGCATGCCATATGTTATTCGGTTGACCATGACAATTGGATCGTGATGTGATCTACCGAGGATGAGATAATATTTACGTCTTCATCAAGGATGGTCGAAAAATGGTCATTGCCCCTATGGCACCAAAGAACCACCCTGAAGCTTTTAAAGGGGGGAGAGTTCCCTCCTGACCATTCGAGATTTATTAGAGGAATCTAAGGAAACCGATGAAGTATACGTCGTAGTGGTAACTGGTGAGGAATTAAAGTTCTTGAACATTCCTCCAAGTTTAAGGCCATTGCTAAATGAATTAAAAAAAAATTGGCCCAATGATCTTCTTGATGGATTGCCTCCCATGCGAGATATTCAACACCATATCGACATTATCTCCGGGTTCAGTTTACCCAATCATCCTCAATATCAGATGAGTCCGAAGGAGTAAAATATTCTGTAAAGGCAAGTGAAAGAATTAATCAGTAAGTGTATAATCTGAAAAGCATGAGCCCCTGCACAGTATCGGCCCAATTAACTCCAAAGAAAGATGGGAGTTGGTGGATTTCCCATACCATGACTAGACGATAGGTTGGACATGCTTGAGGGTACAAAATTATTTTCTAAATCGGATTTAAGGAGTAGCTACCATCAGATTCGGATATGACCGTGTGATGAGTGGAAGACAGTTTTTAAGTCCAAGGAAGGGTTGTATGAATGGTTAATCATGCCCTTCGGTCTTTTGAAGGCGCCTAATACATTTATGAAGTTGATGAATCAAGTTCTAAAGTCATTCATTGTGCATTTCATAGTAGTCTACTTTAATGACATTTTGATATACAGTCAGGACGAAGTAAGTAATATGAAACATGCAGCTCGAACAGGTCCTTCAAGTGCTCACCGAAAACAAGTTGTATCTCAATCTAAATAATATAGCTTTTTGACCAATAGCCTATTATTTTTGGGCTTTTTCATGACATCCACATGCATTCGAGTGAACGATGGAAATTGGTGAAAGCCATCAAGGAATGACCAGTTCTAACAAACATCCACGAAGTACGGAGTTTTTACGGATCGACAAATTTTATTGTTGGTTTACGAAGATTTTTAGCACCATTGTGTCACCAATTACTGATTGCATGAAGAAGACACCATTTCAGTGGACTGACGAAGCTGACAGAAGCTTTGCTGAAATCAAGTATAGATTGTCCACAACTGCGGTTCTAGTACTTCTCAGTTTCGAAAAACTATTTGAGGACAAATGTGATACTTCATATGTCAGAATTTGGAGAGTTTTATCTTAAGAAGGTAGGCCAATAGCCTTTTACAGTGAAAATCTTAGTGATGCACGAAAAAAATGGTCGACCTACGAGCTTGAATTGTATGCAGTGGTCTAGACACTGCGACATTGGTGACATTACTTAATTCAAAGGGAGTTCATTTTTTACACAGACCATCAAGCTCTCAAATTCATTAATAGTTAGGCTAACGTGAATCGTGTGCATGCTAGATGGGTTGCATTTTTTAAGGGGTTCACATTCATTCTACAGTATAAGTCAAGGCAGCAGAACAAGGTGGCTGATGCACTTAGCCACTGTGCTTACTGCTTTTTTTTTTTTTTTTTAAATCAAAAGGATGTACAGAAGAGGAGAAGAGGTGCTCCTGGGGACAAAAAGGAGCCAGGAGCACCCAAGCGGCCAAGCAAAAAAAAAAAAAAAAAAAAAAAAAAAACCAAAAGGAGACCCCAGCCCTCATGACTCTCTAACAAAGCCAAAACCCAACTAATCTAAACGATAAAGACCTTTGGCGCGGATCGGAAGCTCCGAGGGGGAGAGGTATGTGCAGTTCTGTTGGGATGTTGCAGCTGCCTTCGCCAGTTCATCCGCCGTGCCGTTAACTTCTCTTGGGACGTGGAGAATCACAAAAGTGCCTCTGGTTCTTAATGCTGTAATCCTCGTCCACCAATATCGCCACTTCCAAGCAGGGGAGGATTTGCTAATGAAAGCGTCCACCACACATTTGGAATCGGATTCGAGGAAGATCCGATTGTATCCCTGACCAATCGACATTACCATAGCATCGTGAAGGGCCTGGAGTTCTGCTCTGTTGTTGGTAGTCAAACCATATCCATGCGAGAACGCAAAAAGAAGAGCACCAGACGCATCCCGGCCAATTCCGCCGCCCCCAGCTGGCCCGGGATTACCCCTAGCAGCTCCATCAACGTTTATCTTTATCCACCCTTCTTTTGGTCTGGACCACTTGACGACATGAAGAGATTTCGTCGGATGGGAGCTGTGCCGAATGTCTAGCTGTTGGAGGAGAGATTGGTCAGACCGGCTGAGGGAACTGACACCCGGGATAGCTTGGCCGAGGGAGGAGAGCCACCAGAGAGTTCTGTTAACTACCGCTTGAATGGAGGGCTGAACATTGTCAAACCGCGCCGCATTCCGAGCCTTCCAAAGCTCCCAGAAGATCAGACCTGGAATAGCACAGCGAAGCGTAGAGGGCCTCCGATTATCGGAGTGGCCAAACCCTCAAGAGGACAAACGCTCCGAAACAGATTGATGGTGGGGAAAGTGCAAAGAGAGAACTCCATTGAAGAATGCCCACACACCTTTGGCAAGACGACCGCTGATGAATAGGTGATCGATGGTTTCCGGATGAGGAGGAGAAGAAATTGGATGTTGCTCACAGCAGCAACATTTTGAAGCAAGGCTGACACCCCTACGCTGGATCCTGTCATCCGTAGGAATCGCACGCTGAGACAGCCTCCACACAAACATAGAGATCTTAAGAGGAAGCAGGCGGTTCCAGAATTTGGATGCTCCCACCGCCTCGTTGTTCCTTGATCGGCTAAGATTCCAGGCAGAGGAGACCGTGAAAGTACCCGTACGATCTAGGGGCCAAAACCGTTCATCCGGGCCTGACAAAATGCAGAACCCATTTGCCGATATGTGGTGGAGAATCTCATCAGGCAGAATAGCTGAGACGTGAATGGGGATTAGTGGACCGTCATGAGTTAGGACATCTTTCACCGACAAGGAAAGGAGCTGTGTTGGGATTGGATAAGGGATGAGATTTTGTAGTGGACCAAGGCCCGTCCAATTACAACTCCAGAGGTTAATATCCCCTTGGCCGACGAACCATTGAGAGGCTGATTCAATAATGGGTAATACTTTTCTAACCTGTTTCCAAAAAGGAGAAGCGCCAAACAGTGGAGCAGAGGTAGCAACCGTAGATTGGTGTTGCCCGTATTTTGAGAGCACAAAATCAGCCCAGAGGCTAGGGGCATTGCTGCAGAGAAGCGTCCAGGCCATCTTGAGACGCAGAGCCTTGAGGACGTCTTCGAGAGAGCGAATGCCCAGGCCTCCCTCTTCCTTTGGACGAGTAATCCTATTCCATCTGATCCAATGAAGTTTTTTTTTACCGTCCTGCCAACCCCAGAAAAAATCTGCCAATTTCCTTTCAATTTTCTCCAAAATTTGGGAGGGGATAGTTGCTACTGCCATGACATGAATGGGGATGCTGCAGAGAACATGGTTAATGAGGGTACAACGGCTGGCCTGGGATAGATAGTGAGCTGACCAGCCAAGGATTCTGGATTCGATCTTCGCCACCAAGGGGAGGAAGTGAGAGCTTCTATTCTGACCATTGAAAAGGGGGGCGCCAAGATAGGTGAAGGGAGCCGACGATCCACTCATGCCGAGGGTCCTAACAATGAGTCTCTTACGCGCCGGAGAGAGGGATGGAGCGTAGAAGAAACTACTCTTCGAGAGGTTAATCTTTTGGCCTGAACTAGACTGATATGCGGAGAGGAAAGAGTTCGTGGCCGCAATGGAAGATCTGCCCCCGTTGAGAAACAACATCGTATCGTCCGCGTAAAGAAGATGAGTCATTGTCTTGCTTCCCCGCTTAAGATTGTAAGGAGAACAAGCACCACTAGCCACCAGATTGGCAAAACCACGACCAAGAACTTCGGAAGCTAGAATAAAGAGACTGGGGGATAGAGGGTCTCCCTGACGCAGTCCCCTGGACGATTTGAAAAAACCTACGCTTTCCCTTTTGACCACAACAGAGAACCAAACGTTATTCCAACATTTCTCCACCATATTTACCTAAGAGAGACCGAAACCAAAACGAACCAAAATCCGTTTAAGAAAATCCCATTCTATTCTATCATATGCCTTTTCCATGTCAAGCTTTAGAATTATATTCCCACCACAAACTTTTCGGCCAATGTCGCGGTACACCTCCTGACCCAGAGCAATACATTCTGCGATCGATCTACCTTTGACGAAAGCCCCCTGCTCAATCGAAATCAGTTTGGGGAGGAGAGTGGCAAGTCTAGAGGCAATGACCTTAGCAAAAATTTTGTAGACACAGTTGCATAAACTTATTTGTCTGAAGTCAGCGAATTTTTTTGGGCTTAACACCTTTGGGATTAAACAAATCAGCGAAGTCGAGAATGCACGAGGGAGGTCGCCTCCACGAAACATACACATTACTGCCTGGAGAATGTCCCATCCCACTGTATCCCAGCACCCCTCAAAAAATGCCACAGATAGCCCGTCTGGTCCAGGGGCCCCATCAGTTGGCATGGCCCTGACCGCGTCTCTGACCTCGTCCATGGAGGAGAGGTGCTGTAAGAAGTCGTTGTCAGACGTAGACAACTGGTTTGGGATGTTTTCTAATAGACGATCATCGATAGAATGATGCTCCGATTGGAAGAGAAGCTAGAAATGCTCAACTGCTGCAGCTTTTATCTGAGAAAGGTCAAAGATGCTTGATCCAGAATCTAGTTGGATTTCAGAGATGACTGACCGCCTGGATTTTTCTGTTGCTTGCAGGTGAAAAAATTTGGTGTTACGGTCCCCTTCCAACAACCAGTTATTACGGGATTTTTGTTTCCAAAATATCTCTTCGGCTAACTCCATATTGGCTAGATGACTCCTAGCTTCCGAGAGAGCGGATTGGCTGACTTCTAGGGGGGAGGATTGCGCCTGATATTCCAAGGAAGATAAATTCTGTTCTGCTATCTTCAGATTTTGGAAAACATTTCCGTAGACAGATCTGTTCCATTCCCTTAAGTGGCACTTTACCTTCTTAAGTTTGAGAAGGAGATTTGTCATGGGCCGATCGTCCAGATCCTCCCTCCAGGCCTCCTGAACTACCTGATTGAAACCTTGGTGAAGCATCCACATCCTTTGGAAACGAAAAGGCCTGGGAAAGGAGGAGAGGCATCTGGGAAGAGATAGGAGGAGAGGAGAGTGATCCGAGTTGACTCGGGGCAGGTGGTGAATCTGAAATTGAGGAAAGCGAGACATCCAGTCTCCGTTGCCAAAAACCCTGTCCAGTCTGGCCCACACACGCGCATTACCCGACTGGTTATTGCACTAAGTGAAATCATTGCCAGAGAACCCAACATCCAGGAGAGCAGCACTATCCATCGCAGCAGCAAACTCCGTGGCGCTACTGTGATCGAAACTGTTACTTCCACGACGTTCAGAAGGATAGAGAACAGCGTTAAAATCCCCTCCAATTGCCCACGACCCCGAGATCCTGCTAGCCAAGGAGGCTATGTCTGACCACAATGAGCAATGTGGTGGTCGACTTCGACTATCTCAATGAGCTATATGGCGAGGATAAGGACTTTAATGATGTATGTATGAGGTACCAAGAGGTTCGACCTAGTAACTTGTATATGCAAGACAATTTCATTTTTAAAGGAAATCGACTGTGCATCCCCCAAAGTTCTTTAAAGGAGAATGATTCAAGAGTTATTGGAGGTAGTCTTAGTGGACATCTTAGGCGACACAAGAGGAGCGGTATTACTGGCCGCAATTGGTACGTGACATGGTTAAATCAGTGTATCGATGTCATGTTTGTTAGACATCCTATGAGCAGTCTCAAAATAAGGGCCTATACACCTCATTACCTGTGCGACTTATCTATGTACTTCATGCTTGGTCTCTGACGAACATAACACGATATAGATCCAGTGTTCATAGCGGTAGACCGTTAATTTCTAAAATATGATGTACTTTATCTCATGTAAGAAGACCCTCGATGCAACACACATGGCGAATCTATTATTCAAAAAGGTCATGCGGTTACATGAGGTTCCCAATACCATTACTTCTGACCGTGACACAAAGTTCATTAGCCACTTTTAGCGTAGTTTGTGGAATCAGTTAGTACACAACTTCAGTTCAAAAGTGCCTACCACCCATAGACTGATGGGCAGACTAAAGTTGTGAATCGCAAGTTGGGAAACCTCCTTCGATGTGTTTTAGGTGACAAGCTGAAGTAGTGAGATTTGGCCTTATCTTAAGCAAAGTTTTCATTCAACTATATGGTGAACCGCTAGAAAGGAAAGTCCCCATTCCAAATTGTTTATGGTCGAGTGCCCCGCCACACACTTGACTTGGTCCTTTTGCCCAAACTCCTGGGCATGAGTATTGCAACATAACATATGGCGAACTAAATCGTGGGTATTCATGTGAATGTGAAAGCCAAGTTACAAGCCTCGAACGACAAGTACAAGGAGTAAGCCGACAAGAGTTGGCGGCAAAAGGTGTTTGAAGTGAGCGACCATGTTATGGTCCATCTACATAAGGAGAGATTTCTGCTGGGACTTACAATAAGTTGAAGAATAAGAAGATTGGACCGATACCAATTCTTCGAAAGATAAATAACGATGCTCACATTGTTAATCTTCCTGATGACATGGAGATCTCACATACTTTCAATGTCATAGACCTAATCGAGTATCATGAACCGAAGTGAGCGAGAACTCGTGTACGAGTTCTTTTGAAGTAGAGGGGACTGATGTAAAGTAGGTTGCGGACACCTTCATGTCAAAGATGGACCAGAAAAGGCCCGATTAGAGGCGAAAGTGATCAGGATCGTCAGAACCCAAAAACAGGCATATCTGGCAAACCGGAATGAGTTATTCGACATACCATATATGATTTTGGGGTAGGAGAAGCTAATTTAGCCACCAAACTGGCTTTTCCGAGTTACCACGCCGAATTTGCAAGATTCCATCAGATCGATCGAAAGTCCATTTTAATTTCATTTTTACTATTTATAGTAAGTTTTAATTCAATTATAACTCTTAATCCTTTGAGCTTTAGAAGTTGTGCCCAACATGAAATAATTGAGAAAAATTAAGAGAATAACATGGTCAAGCCAAATTGTACACTTATTATTTTTGGCCGAAAACCATCAAGTCTCGTAGAAATCATGACCGTCTATAAATAGTAAGTTTAATTACTATTTATAGTAAGTCACTTTTTTTTTTTTATAGGAAGTTTGAGTTAGTGTTTGATTATGAACTTCCAAGGTTTGGTATCACTATTTAAAGGATTGTAAATTTATTATTATTATTATTAATCAATTTATTTTCAAATTTATTAGAATTATTTCTATTTAAAAAAAAAAAAAAAAATTCTTGTAGATTCAAGAAATTTTTGTGAGGAGTTCAGAAAAGCTCCATAGACCCAGAGTAGTTATCCTGGAGGAAGACCCCATCATGTTGATCCCTATGTCAGATGGCAAATAAAGAACACGGTGGGCCCTAGTATGTTTTCAACGATACGAGCTCAATCCCCACACCTAACTTTTGAGCTCATATCCTAAAATTATCTTTAAAAATGGATGGATGGCATGGATAAAAAAATATAGAACAAGGCGGCCCTACATAGCCTATGACATGACCCTCCGTGTCTAGCCACATTCTGGTGGGGTAGTAGCCAATCCGCGCACCTTTCTGAGGCACGAGACGTTCTCGAGCGTGTAATTAGGCGGGTCACACCATTTTGATTACAAGGCAGTAATGCCAACTCATCCGTTGAGTCCGCTCATTTATGTAAAGAAAGAAGAGTTACGAACCGTCCATTTTTCTAACCATGGCCCTCATCTTGGATGGAGCAAGGCCTAAAAGTCAACTGTTGCATAATCCTAGTCGTTCAATTGGTGACCCTCAGATGAATGGAGTAAAAAGATCGTCAAATATTATAAATTTTTTAGTAGGACTGCAAACTAATTTCCTGATTATAAGTATGGAATCAAATGCTAGTTGGGTGGGACATTTTAATGAATGTCCTAACCGGCTGATTGGTGGAGATATATCCTATGGACCATTACTAGGATAGTCGATTGTCAAGATCAAATGAACAAACGTCCACGAATGGGTCTTGGAGCTATTGGTGTAGGTTGATGTCCTTGAAGCTGTCTTGCTGCAAGGTGCTGCTCCTCTCTTTCCTCTGGGCCGTTGCTTTACTGGTATTCCCAAGTCATTTAGGTCATGGCTTCTGTGTTCGGTCATTTAGATGGCTGTTTTTATGGGTTTGTTATTTTTTTTTATTTTTTATTTATATCCGGCCCACCTGAATGTCGGCATATTTTCTGCACATCTTTAAAAGTAGGTAGTGTGATCCCACCTTTTATTAAAAAATAAAAAGAAAACCGAGAAAAGGGATCTTTCAATCAATCGGATTTAAGGGTTATCAACGGAAATGGATTGGCTACGAACCCCAAACAGCTAGTGGTCGGTCCTATGTGGGCCCCACCATGATGTATGTGTTTCATCCTTGCCATCCAACCATTCTTTCATATCATTTTATGGTATGAGCCCAAAAATGAGGTTGATTCAGATCTCAAGTGGACTGTACAGTGTTGATTGAACGCCTACCATTAAAAACTTATTGGGGGCCACAAAAGTTTTGGATCAAGTTGATATGTTTTTTCCCTTAATCCAAGTCTGTAGGGCCTAATTAACAGGTTAGATGTCAAATAACCATTACGGTGGGCCTTAGGAGGTTTTTAATGGTGGAAATTCAATCGCTACTGTTTTCCCATGGTGTGGTCCACCTGATATGTTGAGAAGTGGAGCCACATCTGGGGCCGCCCACGACCAGTCGAGGTTGCGCGGATTTCGTGTCGTAAGTCCTTTCGCAACTGGGATGCGAAAGGAGTTTCGCGGATTTCGTGTCGCAAGTCCTTTCGCAACTGGGATGCGAAAGGAGTTTCGCGGATTTCGTGTCGCAAGTCCTTTCGCAGCTGGGATGCAGAAAGGGAAGTTGCCAAAATTATAAATTGGGGTCCCTAGGGCTATTCTAGGTTAAAGGTGAATTTTAGAAAATTATTCTGAGGTGTGGGCAAAGGATTTTCTCTGTACTTCCAAGGGAGAGGTTAGTATATTGCCTTATAATCTTCGTTTCTCTTCATAGTGGAATTTTGCATCCGTGGTTTTTTACCCTAGTTTGGGATTTTTCCACGTATATCTTGTCTTGTGGTTTGTTTTGGATTACTTTGATCTATTTCTAGTTTATATTTCTTCCTGTCTATCGTTTGTGGGTGAGGCCTTAGATTGGATCTAGGCTCACTGCGTTGTTGGCGTGCTGCGCAACAACTGGTATCAAAGCTATTGGTTTAGTTCTATTGGGAGCGATGGCAGAAGATGGGAAAACTAGAATTGAGAAGTTTGATGGTTCAAACTTTGCCTTCTGGAAGATGCAGATGGAGGATTATCTGTATCAGAAGGACCTCTATATTCCTCTAGGAGGAAAAGAGAAGAAACCAGAAAAGTTGACAGATGATGAATGATTTTTACTGGATAGGAAGGCTTTAGGAACGATCCGACTCTCTTTGTCTAAGAGCGTCGCCTTCAATATATCCAAGGTAAAAACGATAAAAGAATTAATGGAAGCCCTAGCCACCATATATGAAAAGCCCTCAGCATCCAACAAGGTTCATCTTATGAAACAGCTATTCAACATGAAGATGTCAGATGGTGGAAGCGTGGCTGAACATCTAAACGAATTCAATACAGTCACGAGCCAGTTGGAATCCGCTGGCATTGCTTTTGAGGATGAGGTCACGGCGTTATTGATCTTATCCAGTTTGTCAGACAGTTGGGATGGTTTGGTGATTGCTGTGAGCAATTCTTCAGGATCGACAAAGCTGAAATTTGATGATGTGGCCGGTCTAATTCTCAGCGAAGAATCTAGAAGGAAGGCATCAGGAGTTTCAGGAGATTCAGGGAATGCTCTAAACATTGAAGGAAGAGGAAGATCGCTGAACAAAGGAGGCAATAAACACGGGCGTTCTAAGTCAAGGAATAAGTCCAAGGGACCGAAAGACAAAGACGGGTGTTGGCATTGCGGCAAGAAGGGGCACATGAAACGTGATTGCAGGGCGCTCAAGAAACAAGAAGGAAGCTCTCAAGGTGGGAATGATTCAGTGAATCTGTCTGAGGAGAGCGACACAGAGGCGTTGATCTTGTCTCTTGATGCGAGGAATGAGTCTTGGGTTATAGACTCAGGTGCTTCGTTTCATGCTACTTCGTGTAAGGAAGTTCTGCGTGATTATGTGTCAGGTGACTTTGGGAGAGTCTACCTGGGTGATGATGAGCCGTGCAATATTGTTGGAAAGGGAGATGTTCATGTAAATCAGAAAGACGGAACGGTCTTGAAATTGAAGGATGTGAGACATGTACTGAGTTTGAAACGTAATCTGATCTCAATGGGACAGTTGGCTGATACCGGTTATGTGACGACATTCACCAGTGACTCCTGGAAGATCACAAAAGGTGCCTTGGTAATATCTCGAGGCAAAAAGGAAGGTACTTTGTACGTGACTTCAGGATCGTATAGTTCACTCGCAGTCGCATCAACTAGAGTGAATGGGCAGTTATGGCATCAGAGGCTGGGACATATGAGTGAGAAAGGGATGAAAGTGCTATTGTCAAAAGGGAAGCTACCAGGGCTGAAGTCTATTGACTTGGAATTCTGCGAGGACTGCGTGTATGGCAAGCAAAAGAGGGTAAGCTTCAAGAAGACGGGACGCGCTCCAAAGACACATCTGTTGGAGCTTGTACACACTGATGTGTGGGGACCGGCACAGGTATTATCTCTTGGTGGCTCACGTTATTTTGTTACCTTTATTGATGATGCTAGTAAAAACTGTGGGTCTACTTCTTAAAACATAAATCTGATGTATTTGATGTATTTAAGAAGTGGAAAGTTATGGTAGAAAATGAGACAGGTAAAACAGTAAAGTGTCTCAGATCTGACAATGGAGAAGAGTATTGTGATAAGAGGTTTGAGGAGTATTGTGCAGCAAATGGAATCAAACATCAGAAAACGATTCCAGGGACACCACAGCAAAATGGTGTGGTTGAGCGCATTAACAGGACCATCCTTGAGCGCGCCAGGAGCATGAGGTTACATGCAGGGTTGCCTAAGACCTTTTGGGCAGATGTTGTGAATACTGCCGCATATCTCATCAATAGAAGTCCCTCAGCACCATTGGATGGTGGGCTACCAGAAGAAGCGTGGACTGGGAAAGAAGTGAACCTTGCACATCTCAGAGTGTTCGGTTGCACTTCATATGTTCACATTGATGCAGAGCACAAACAAGCTGGATGCGAAGTCCAGGAAGTGCACGTTTATAGGCTATGGGCAACATGATTTTGGCTACAGGTTCTGGGATGCAGAAAACAGAAAAATCATCAGAAGCAAGGACGTAGTCTTTAATGAAAAAGTGATGCATAAGGACAGTGTGCAGGAAAATAAGGCCGAGAAAAAGGAATTCGTAGAGTTGGAAGAGTTACCGGACATGGGTGTTACAGTGCCACAGGATGAGGCAGAGCCGCATACACCAGTTGTGAGGAGGTCTACTCGAGAGAGGAGACCCACGGTCCGATACTCACCCTCCTTACATTATCTACTACTGACAGATAATGGTGAGCCAGAGTGTTTTGAAGAGGCGTTACAGTCAGATATACGGGTTAAGTGGGAGCAGGCCATGGATGATGAGATGGACTCTCTTGAGTCTAACCGTACATGGGAGCTAGTCACTCTACCCAAGGGTAAGAAAGCTCTTCATAACACTACCAAAAAAATGAGCAAAGGCTACGGATAAAATCCGTAGCCTTAGACCTATGGCTACGGTTCTAGTCCGTAGCACGTCCGTAGTCGTAGGTGCAGTAACAATAGGTCTGGAACCTATAGCTACGGATTTAATCCGTAGCTATAGGTCCCAACAGCTACGGATTTAATCCGTAGCAATTATATCCGTAGCTATAGATTACAACAGCTACGGATTTATTCACTACAGCTACGGATTAAATCCGTAGCTATATCTGGCAATCGCTACGGATATAATCCGTAGCAATTATATCCGTAGCTGTAGATTACAACAGCTACGGATTGAATCCGTAGCTATAGGTTACAACGCTGCGGATTATTTGTTTATTCAATTATCACCTGTATAATCATTCAATTACCACCTGTATAATCATTCAATTACCACCTGTATAATTATCATGTATAATCATTCAATTACCACCTGTACAATCATCCTGTATAATCATTCAATTACCACCTGTATAATCATTCATTCATTCCATTACAATCAATTACAATCATTCATTCATTCAATTACAATCAATTACAATCCTTCATTCAATCAATTACAATCCTTCATTCAATCAATTACAATTACAATCCTTCATTCAATGAATTACAATTACAATTACAATAATGCTGAAAATACAAATCTTTGGCTTCATTAGGGAAATTTGCTCGACTTCACCCTGAAATTTCAAAGATAAAGAATTGAAAGAATAATATCCTTCATTCAATGAATTACAATTACAATCCTTCATTCAATGAATTACAATTACAATTTACAATTACAATAATGCTGAAAATACAAATCTTTGGTTTAGGTTAGGTTATAGGTTAAGGTTTAGGTTTAGGAAACCGGTTTCAGGTTCGGATCGGATTCAAGTTTGGGTTTTCAAGTTTCGGTTTAGGTTTAGGTTAGGGAGTTGAGATTCTGATTAGGTGTAGGTTTAGGTTAAGGGATTTGAGAATAGGTTAAGGTGTAGGTTTAAGAAATCGGGTTCGGGTTCGGGTTCGGGATCGGGTTTAAGCTTGGGTTTTCAAGTTTAGGTTTAGGTTTAGGTTAGGTAGTTAGGTTTAGGTTAGGTTGTAGGTTAAGGTTTTGGGAATTGAGAATAGGTTAAGGTTTAGGTTTAGGAAACCGGGTTCGGGTTCGGGATCGAGTTTAAGTTTGGGTTTTCAAGTTTAGGTTTAGGTTTAGGTTAGGGAGTTAGGTTTAGGTTACGTTGTAGGTTAAGCTTTAGGGAATTGAGAATAGGTTAAGGTTTAGGTTTAGGAAACCAGGTTCGGGTTCGGGATCGGGTTTAAGTTTGGGTTTTCAAGTTTAGGTTTAGGTTTAGGTAAGGTTGTAGGTTAAGGTTTAGGGAATTGAGAATATGTTAAGGTTTAGGTTGAGGAAACTGGGTTCGGGTTCGAGACGGGGTTTAAGTTTGGATTTTCAAGTTTAGGTTTAGGTTTAGGTTAGGGAGTTAAGTTTAGGTTAGGTTTTAGGTTAAGCTTTGGGGAATTGAGAATAGGTTAAGGTTTAGGTTGAGAAAATTCGGTTCGGGTTCGGCATCGGGTTTAAGTTTTGGTTTTCAAGTTTAGGTTTATGTTTAGGTTAGGGAGTTAGGTTAAGGTTAGGTTATAGGTTAAGGTTTAGGGAATTGAAAATAGGTTAAGGTTTAGGTTGAGGAAACCGGGTTCAGGTTCGGGTTCGGGTTTAAGTTTGGGTTTTCAAGTTTAGGTTTAGGTTTAGGTTGGGTAGTTAGGTTTAGGTTAGTTTGTAGGTTAAGGTTTAGGTTTAGGAAACCGGTTTCGGGTTCGGGATCGGGTTTAAGTTTGGGTTTTCAAGTTTAGGTTTAGGTTTAGGTTTAGGTTAGGTTGTAGGTTAAGGTTTAGGGAATTGAGAATAGGTTAAGGTTTAGGTTGAGGAAATTGGGTTCGGGTTCGGCATCGGGTTTAAGTTTTGGTTTTCAAGTTTAGGTTTATGTTTAGGTTAGGGAGTTAGGTTAAGGTTAGGTTATAGGTTAAGGTTTAGGGAATTGAAAATAGGTTAAGGTTTAGGTTGAGGAAACCGGGTTCAGGTTCGGGTTCGGGTTTAAGTTTGGGTTTTCAAGTTTAGGTTTAGGTTTAGGTTGGGTAGTTAGGTTTAGGTTAGTTTGTAGGTTAAGGTTTAGGTTTAGGAAACCGGTTTCGGGTTCGGGATCGGGTTTAAGTTTGGGTTTTCAAGTTTAGGTTTAGGTTTAGGTTAGGTTGTAGGTTAAGGTTTAGGGAATTGAGAATAGGTTAAGGTTTAGGTTGAGGAAATTGGGTTCGGGTTCGGCATCGGGTTTAAGTTTGGGTTTTCAAGTTTAGGTTTAGGTTTAGGTTAGGGAGTTGAGATTTAGGATTAGGTGTAGGTTTTGGTTTAGGGATTTGAGAATAGGTTGAGGTTTAGGTTTAGGAAATCGGGTTTGGGTTCGGGATTGGATTTAAGTTTGGGTTTTCAAGTTTAGGTTTAGGTTTAGGTTAGGGAGTTAGGTTTAGGTTAGGTTGTAGGTTAAGGTTTAGGGAATTGAGAATAGGTTAAGGTTTAGGTTGAAGAAACTGGGTTCGGGTTCGAGACGGGGTTTAAGTTTGGGTTTTCAAGTTTAGGTTTAGGTTTAGGTTAGGAAGTTAGGTTTTGGTTAGGTTGTAGGTTAAGCTTTAGGGAATTGAGAATAGGTTAAGGTTTAGGTTGAGGAAATTGGGTTCGGGTTCGGCATCGGATTTAAGTTTTGGTTTTCAAGTTTAGGTTTATGTTTAGGTTAGGTAGTTAGGTTTAGGTTAGGTTGTAGGTTAAGGTTTAGGGAATTGAGAATAGGTTACGGTTTAGGTTGAGGAAACCGGGTTCGGGTTCGGGTTCGGGATCGGGTTTAAGTTTGGGTTTTCAAGTTTAGGTTTAGGTTAGGTAGTTAGGTTTAGGTTAGTTTGTAGGTTAAGGTTTAGGTTTAGGAAACCGGTTTCGGGTTCGGGATCGGGTTTAAGTTTGGGTTTTCAAGTTTAGGTTTAGGTTTAGGTTAGGTTGTAGGTTAAGGTTTAGGGAATTGAGAATAGGTTAAGGTTTAGGTTGAGGAAATTGGGTTCGGGTTCGGCATCGGGTTTAAGTTTGGGTTTTCAAGTTTAGGTTTAGGTTTAGGTTAGGGAGTTGAGATTTAGGATTAGGTGTAGGTTTTGGTTTAGGGATTTGAGAATAGGTTGAGGTTTAGGTTTAGGAAATCGGGTTTGGGTTCGGGATTGGATTTAAGTTTGGATTTTCAAGTTTAGGTTTAGGTTTAGGTTAGGGAGTTAGGTTTAGGTTAGGTTGTAGGTTAAGGTTTAGGGAATTGAGAATAGGTTAAGGTTTAGGTTGAGGAAACTGGGTTCGGGTTCGAGACGGGGTTTAAGTTTGGGTTTTCAAGTTTAGGTTTAGGTTTAGGTTAGGAAGTTAGGTTTTGGTTAGGTTGTAGGTTAAGCTTTAGGGAATTGAGAATAGGTTAAGGTTTAGGTTGAGGAAATTGGGTTCGGGTTCAGCATCGGATTTAAGTTTTGGTTTTCAAGTTTAGGTTTATGTTTAGGTTAGGGAGTTAGGTTTAGGTTAGGTTGTAAGTTAAGGTTTAGGGAATTGAGAATAGGTTAAGGTTTAGGTTGAGGAAACCGGGTTCGGGTTCGGGTTCGGGATCGGGTTTAAGTTTGGGTTTTCAAGTTTAGGTTTAGGTTTAGGTTTAGGTTAGGTAGTTAGGTTTAGGTTAGTTTGTAGGTTAAGGTTTAGGTTTAGGAAACCGGTTTCGGGTTCGGGATCGAGTTTAAGTTTGGGTTTTCAAGTTTAGGTTTAAGTTTAGGTTAGGTTGTAGGTTAAGGTTTAGGGAATTGAGAATAGGTTAAAGTTTAGGTTAAGGAAATTGGGTTCGGGTTCGGCATCGGGTTTAAGTTTGGGTTTTCAAGTTTTGGTTTAGGTTTAAGTTAGTGAGTTGAGATTTAGGATTAGGTGTAGGTTTAGATTTAGGGATTTGAGAAGAGGTTAAGGTTTACGTTTAAGAAATCAGGTTCGGGATTGGATTTAAGTTGGGTTTTCAAGTTTAGGTTTAGGTTTAGGTTAGGTAGTTAGGTTTAGGTTAGGTTGTAGGTTAAGGTTTAGGGAATTGAGAATAGGTTAAGGTTTAGGTTTAGGAAACCGGGTTCGGGTTCGGGATCGGGTTTAAGTTTGGGTTTTCAAGTTTAGGTTTAGGTTTAGGTTAGGGAGTTATGTTTAGGTTCGGTTGTAGGTTAAGGTTTAGGGAATTGAGAATAGGTTAAGGTTTAGGTTTAGGAAACCGGTTTTGGGTTCGGGATCGGGTTTAAGTTTGGGTTTTCAAGTTTAGGTTTAGGTTTAGGTTAGGTAGTTAGGTTTAGGTTAGGTTGTAGGTTAAGGTTTAGGGAATTGAGAATAGGTTAAGGTTTAGGTTGAGGAAACCGGGTTCGGGTTCGTGTTCGGGATCGGGTTTAAGTTTGGGTTTTCAAGTTTAGGTTTAGGTTTAGGTTAGGGAGTTGAGATTAGGATTAGGTGTAGGTTTAGCTTTAGGGAATTGACTTTAGGTTATAGGTTTAGGGAAAGGTTTAGTTTAGGTTATAGGTTTTGAGATTTGGGAGTAGTTTTAGGTTATAAGTATAGGTTTAGGTTAGGTTATAGGTTAATGTTTGGGGATTTGAGTTTAGGTTATAGGTTTTGGTTAAGGTTTAAGTTTAGGTTATAGGTTTTTGGATTTGAGAATGGGTTATGGTTTAGGTTTAGGAAATCGGGTTCATGTTCGGATTGGGTTTAAGTTTTGGTTTTCAAGTTTAGGTTTTGGTTTAGGTTATTGGTTTTGGTTTAGGTTAAGGTTTAGGTTATTGGATTTGAGAATGGGTTCGGGTTTAGGTTATAGGTTTTGGTTTAAGTTATAGGTTTTGTTTTAGGTTATAGGTTATAGGTTTTGGGATTTGAGAATGGGTTCGGGTTTAGGCTATAGGTTTTGGTTAAGGTTAGGTTATAGGTTTTGGGATTTGAGAATGGGCTCGGGTTTAGGTTACAGGTTTTGGTTAAGGTTTAGGTTAAGGTTTAGGTTTAGGTTTAGGTTATAGGTTTTTGGGATTTGAGAATGGGTTATAGTTTAGGTTTAGGAATCGGGTTCATGTTCGGGATTGCGTTTAAGTCTTGGTTTTCAAATTTAGGTTTAGGTTTAGGTTAGAGAGTTGAGATTAGGATTAGGTGTAGGTTTAGCTCTAGGGAATTGAGTTTAGGTTATAGGTTTAGGGAAAGGTTACGTTTAGGTTATAGGTTTTGGGATTTGGGAATAGTTTTAGGTTATAAGTATAGGTTTAGGTTAGGTTATAGGTTTTGGCTTTGGTTTAGGTTATAGGATTTGAGAATGGGTTCGGGTTTAGGGATTTGAGTTTAGGTTATAGGTTAAGGTTTTAGGGATTTGAGTTTAGGTTATAGGTTTTGGTTTAGGTTATTGGTTTTGGTTTAGTTTAAGGTTTAGGTTATTGGATTTGAGAATGGGTTCGGGTTTAGGTTATAGGTTTTGGTTAAGGTTTAGATTTTTGGATTTGAGAATGTGTTCGGGTAGAGATTATAGGTTTTGGTTTTAGTTTAGGTTTAGGTTATAGATTTTTGGATTGAGAATGGGTTATGGTATAGGTTTAGGAAATCGGGTTCAGGTTCAAGATTGGGTTTAAGTTTGGGTTTTCAAGTTAAGGTTTAGGTTTAGGTTAGGGAGTTGAGATTAGGATTAGGTGTAGGTTTAGCTTTAGGGAATTGAGTTTAGGTTATAGATTTAGGTTTTGGTTTAGGTTAGGGGTTTTGATTTAGGTTATAGGTTATAGGTTATAGGTTTTGGTTATAGGTTATAGGATTTGAGAATGGATTCGGGTGTGGTCCCTGCAAATACAAATATAATACAAATATAAACACGGCCTGTCCGAATGGCCAGGCCCTTCCAATGCCGTCCATAGGAAATGGACAGCTTCATCATGGTCATAACAGCGGTTCCCACCTTCCAGGGACCCCCGCTCTTCCAGATAGCTCCGACGCACATCCGGGTCTGCTCCATTAATCTCGAGCAAATACATAAACACGGCCTGTCCAAATGGTCAGGCCCCTCCAATGCCGTCCATAGGAAATGGACAGCTTCATCATGGTCATAACAACGGTTCCCACCTTCCAGGGACCCCCGCTCTTCCGGATAGCTCCGACGCACATCCGGGTCTGCTCCATTAATCTCGAGCAAATACATAAACACGGCCTGTCCAAATGGTCAAGCCCCTCCAATGCCGTCCATAGGAAATGGACAGCTTCATCATGGTCATAACAGCGGTTCCCACCTTCAAGGGACCCCCGCTCCACATCCGGATAGCTCCGACGCACATCCGGATCTACTTCATCAATTTCATGATAATATATAAACATGAGCCTGTCCAAATGGCCAGGCCACTTCTTCAATGAATCATATAGTATGAAGGAAAGAAGACTCACCAATTTAGCTAGCAAGGAGAGAAGTGTGAGTGCTTGGAATGTCGCCCTTTCTTTGAATAATGGATGCATATTCCACATTGCAATCTGAGAATGAGTAAATTTTTTAGTTTTTCCGACAATGCAAATGGGCACAAATTTACATATAAAGATTTTAAAGATTGTAAAATATTCCAAGACATTAGTTGCACAAATAATGGATGAGACATACCAAGACTATAGGTGCCCAGAGCAAGATAACTGCCTAAGGTCGTACCTAGCTGCATTGAAAGAGCAAAAAAATTATATGAATGAAAAAATAACCTCAATTTTAACTTCATTGATGTCATAGCAATACTTGTGCCACAAAGAAGTAACCTCAATTTTAACTTCATTGATGTCATCACTGAGGCACTAGTGTGAAAGGCTAAAATCTGCAAGCTTTAAACATCCCTCATTATTGATGAGAATGTTATGTGCTGCACAAATACATGTAGAATAGAGATCATTGAAGCTGCAAAAAATAAAATCCTGACCAAGAAAAAGATCCAACTAAGTATTTGATGACAAACCTTTGATGTCACAATGAAGCACTTGATTAGCGTGGCAATAACAGAGCCCATCCAATAGTTGTTTCATATAGCACTGACAAGGAAAATTGGTAAATACCTAATTTCCAAGGATCAGTTTATGGACATTTTTTAGGCCATTAAAATAATGAAAACACCCTTGAATCCCATCACAATCTCATAGGTCAAAATTGGATGCCATGTTGAGAAACACACCTGGATTTCCTTGATCGTCCTTGTCAATTTCTCTATGAAAATCTGAAGAACAATTTGTTAGTCTCGATGACATGTATGTCGGATCAGAGCCACTAGTTAAGCAAAGAAGAAAAGGAAAATGTGAAAATTCAAATGGAACCTGAAGAAGTTGCAATCTCCTTCAAAGGAATCACGTTTTTATGATCAAGTCTTCTTAAAATTGTAATTTCACTTATTACATCGTTTACTTCCTGCAAAACACAAAACAAAAAAGGGCCACCATATTCATAAGCATGAATATAGCACTAAAACGACTTTCCCGGTCATAAGGTACGATTAATAGATTATAGACTACAGTAAACAATAGAAGAAAAACACCATACCTCCTTTGATATATATATATATATATATATATATAAACTTATTAATATCTCTTTCACAACAACAATTTCCCTTGTTTGTATATCTTTCAACTAATATATGGTGCTGCAATTTTGGAAACAGAAGAAGAATATATCATCTAGGAGACATCCATTCAACAACCATACATGAATAGCTACTATAGACTGCAGTCTGTTTCAAAGGAAGCAAGTACTCAGAATAAACTTAAAAACAATATCAAGTGTGCATCTGGCATGAGGATTTGGTTGTGAGAGATGCAAGTTATTACCACAGTAGAGTTGAAGTAGAGCGTTGTGTTTATGTCTAGGCATGGGTTGAGTGTCATTCAACACAGCAGGTGCCATTTTCCAGAAAATAAAAATCAGTCCCATATGGTGGGCCTAGTTTCCAAACCGCATCAAGCTCGCAGAACCATTTGAGTTACATCGAATGACATCAAAACGCCATTTAGCACTTCTAAAACCAAAGAAGGTAGATGCTTCTAAAACCCAAAGTCCTATGTCACGTAGAAATCTTCAAAGAAACATTTTAAGAGTTCAGATTCTCGAGCAAAAGAAAGTAGATGCTTCTAAAACCCAAAGTCCTCTTTCAAGATTGATACGCTTTTCAATATCTACCAAACCAAGTTGCAACAAACACATCCTATAAGCAAAAAGCACATCAGCAAGATGGATAGTTTCTTATTCATGAAAAATGTATTTTACTTGAACTACTTGGACTCCTAACCACAGTTGCCAGGTTTGAATGAGTTCTTCTCTCTCAATGGCAAGTGAGTTGCCCTTTCCTTATTAACTGGCTACTTGCAGGCAATATTGATTACTCTAATCAACTCCCACAAGGTTACCTCAATAAGAGTTACCTCATTTGTTCCGGATCATGTCCGACCAAGATGGCACTTTGGACAATTTCTTCTAGTGTTGCAGCCAAATATTAGCATGGACTCCAATCTTCAGGTGCCACCTCAGAGATGACAAGATAAATCAGCTTTTCTGATACTGAAGTGCCTCAAACTACATGCCATAATCAGGCACTGACAGCGACTCCCGAGCAGGCTGGTCAATTTTCAGTTAGTTCATACAAGAAAGTGATGAGTAATCAAGGGACTAGTGATGACCAATGGGTCAGGTTAGTATGGGACAGTTCTGTTCCAATGAAAGTGATAGCCTTTCTGCTGATTAGTCTGTTGTAATAAGGTGCTCACAGTAGATCAGCTGCAACACAGAGAGTGGCATATGATTAATCACTGCATCATGTGTGAAGCTGACTAGGAGAATGTTGATCTTTGTGTAAGGATGAAAGTGTGAATTTGCAGCACAAATGTAAATGCTAGTGTGAAACAGATAACATACTGGGGCTGTTCACCAAGTGCGGACCACCATGAACAAGCCCTGCTTCAAATTCACACCAGTTCACCCATTAAGCTTCTGAATATTGTTTTTTATGTCAGGATGTTTTTTATTAGGTCTAGTCCGACCAATTCAAAAACGTCACCTAAATCACTAAATTTTCCATTCCATGTTTGCGATCCGGATTATGGTTTTTTTTTTTTGAGATCCAGATTGCTATTTTTACCAAAATGAAGTTATGGTTCTATATTCCTGGTGTAGATTAACTTGTAATGTCAATTATATTCAGAACATAGAGGTTTGTGCTTTGATTTATCCAACAACATGCATATATATGATATTATGCATGTGAGATGAAGAAAAACAATATTCATAATTTCATATATAAATTACACTAACAATTTGTATATTAAATTATACTGTAATGCCTAGTGTATGTATCAGAGCAACCCACATGTTCCTACCACATATTTGAGGAAGTGGCATACTATGCACCCATTCTCTTACCATGTACTAGAGTAACCTGTTATCCAGGTAACCTCGGTTCAAAATCCAAGCCCAAACCAACTGCAGGTCCAGCCAATTTGTCATGGTATTATCTGCTTGGGGAAAGGATGGCAGCCCTCATGCTACCAAAGTAAGTACGTGGATTTGCACCACTGAAGGATGGGACCGATCCTCACAATGATGGAACCATGGATTGGGTTCCCAGTTGAAAACAGGTGTGCATCTGATTGCTAAAGTCAATGGGAATCCATAGTTTACCTTCCTGTGGGAGCACGTTTAGAACATGTAGTATTGAAAAACAAAATGTCTTGTACTCTTCCCCTGAAGGTAAATGGACCTGTGCTCGTTGAAGATACTTGCCTCTGTTTTAATGCTTTTAATGGTCTCCCAGGTATCTGACACATTATTTTCCTTTGTTACTTACTTTACATTATCTTATTTAGTACTTTGTTATGATCTTTGGATCATTTGAACTATTTCAGGACCTTACATGTAAGTTCTCGATCCTGTCCTTCCTGTTAAGGTGAAGCTTTATTCCCTATATTTTTTGACATTGTTATTTTCTCATAATATTCTGCTAGCATAGATAAATTCTTGAGAGAACTTTGATGCTCCTGCAAGTGTGATGGATGATACACAGGCACATAAAAATTGCTTACATAGCATACTAGTTATTCAAATAAAACTGTCCAAATTATGGGTCTGAGTTTGGGTGGTGGTCCATGATGTGGTGGTGGTCCATGCATGTGGTAGACCTTTAGATCAACAGTAAAAATCATCCTACATGATTGCTATGTGAATGGTGGAGATGCAAGATATAGGTGGGACCATCTCTAGTGACGCGGACATCTGCTGGGAGCATCTCCTTAATAATCTTAAACATAGTTGCTGAAAAAAAAAAGTTTTAATGAATAACAGTGTTACCAAACAAAAAAATCACAAATGTACGGTATCAATTTCATCTATCATGTCTGAAAACAGTTTAATGTCACATCACACAGTAGCCAAAAGAATCTAAAACAGTTTAATATCACCTCACAAAGTAGCCAAAATAATCTGACAGAAACATTTTCTATTGCAAATAACTCCATGAAGAAGAAGAAGAAAGAAGAATGCAACTTCTTCGTCATGAAAGAACATATGAACAGAAAATCTGGAACACAACTCACAGATGAACTACTTCTGGTCTCCATTCACTTAAGAAAGAAGGAACAGATGAATAGAAAAACTGGTTTTGGATATAAACGTGTGAAGCTATTGCCCCACCATATCAAAGGACAACAAATGAAAAAGGTTGTTTTGCAGAGAGCGCAATAATCTACACCAAAAAAAGTATTTCAAGTTCTACATTTTTTTTCTGGTAAGATGCAGTTGAGTATATATATATATATATATATATATATATATATATATATATATATATATATATATATATATATATATATATATATATAAAACAGATGCCACCAGAACTCTAGTCCCAATCACCATGATTTGTTAAATCTGTTAAATCTTTCAAGGAAATCCTCATGATTCAACACCATCCAAACATGCCAAGATGTCAAAGCAAGTTATTTGGTTTCCATTCACATTGAATTGCACAGGAATCTAGCTTTCCAAACATGTCTGATCTCAAAAATGGCCAAGGAAGAGAAGGATTTGCTACTTATACAAAAAAAATAAATATTGTACCTTCTTTCAGAAAGATGGATAGTTTCTTAAAAGAATGGAATATTGGGACATTGGACAAAAGGGACCTCTATCTCACAATCTATAATATCTTAAAGGAAAACAAAAGTTCAGGAAAGGATCAAAGATCTGTTGAAAAAACCTATGAATACAAAAGTGCTAGCAAGGAAATGCCTATGAATACACCTCATGCCCAGGAGAAACATTAACATCATTGTCCTTAAAGCATCAAAGATCTGTTGAAAAAAAAAATTCACAAATAGATTAACCTTTCTCTGAACTGCTAGCATGCTTTGTAAGGCAGTTGCATCTTTATGCATGTATCTCATCTTACCTGCAACTCCAATTGCAATGCCCTCAAATACAGAGTGAAAACAGAGGGCAACAATCAGCAAAACGCTATCACCGAATGAACCAACCGTAGGAAGTGGTTTTATAAATTGAGTTTCCCTTCCATCATAGACCTGTAGAGACATGCATGCCAAAAGGAACGTTCAGAAGTAATAGGCTAAGCAGTGGATACTTGATTTCACATCTACTATCAGAATTATGGTATCAATTGATTCAATTCACTAATGCCTTGAACAAAATAATCACTAATCATTCAAATTTGTAGCGTGGTTATCAGAAGATTAAAACCTGTGCCATTCTATAATTACTCTTCGAAATCTATTATGCATGCCATAAGAGAAACTAGTGAGCACTTCAAAATCAAAATCAAAAGATTTCTGGTAAAATGTAATAGTAAAGGTGGGTCACACATCAATTGAGTTGTAATATCTGGGATTACCATTTTTTTTTTTTTGGTAAAGTTCCCAGTGTAATGCAAACTGTAAAGAGTAAACAATACATTTAGGAGATCTACATACTCTTAAGAGAAGCTCTAGCATTTTATAGCTAGGTAAAACTAAAAGGGTGCTATTGGATGCACTATTGAGTCCAGCATAGTGGAAAAGAAAGACGGAGGGGTAACTCATGTAGGTATGCAAAGGACATCACTTTCTCTTGTAGGTGAAGGAAACAACTTTATGTCCATGATCCACCCCATCCATTATGTATGGATAGACAGATTGGATATCATGCACACAACATGATGAGCATCAAACCCACATTGTGAATACATGAGGTGGCATTCCAAGAGCCATAACTAAGCTTATCAATTTAGAGAGGTTGTCATTGTATGGATACAATAGGCATGCAGCCATTTGAAAACATGTTGAAATGAATAAAGGAACAAGGAATTTGCATGATTCTAACAACAAATGAAATGCAATGTCAGCTGATGAATTTCATTTAATATACTGCTCAATATGGAAAGAAGATAATCAATAAAAAGGTTAAATAAACAGAGCTTTCCTAAGGCCACGTGCATCTAGACGTGGCAACACATGCAGACCTGGCAAATGAATATGTAGGGCCATAAACAACATGGCTTATGGTAGCACTTCTACAGTTCAGTGCTGGAGAGCCTACTTCTCTCTTTGGTAGAAATGATTCCAGGGCATGCTTGGAAACAGGAGCCTCTTGCTCCTCAAACCTGTACATGAATAGAAATCATTAACTAATGCTTTATGAGATTGGGAAGTAAGATATATTGTTGAACACGTAGCTTCTAAGAAATTTGTATTTTTTGCATTTTTGCATTTTTCAGGACTTAAAGACTTCCATAATCAACTTGTTGGCAAGAGTTTTTGAATAATTAGGCTGTCCAGCAATCCAAATGGAATGCTAGCAACAAAATATAAGCTAGAAGTCCTGTCAGTTGCAAGATCGAACTTAAATAATCCAAACAAATATCATGCCACTTAAAATGCAACCATATCCACCTTATCTACTTACTCCTAAATATATACTACAATTTTTTTTAAAAAAATTTTGGCAAATAGCCAACACTACATTACACTCCCCAACAACAATGGCTAGATATTCGCGAAGTTAGCGGTATTGATTGTAAAACAGAATAGACACTACTTTATTCACACTACAAACAAAGTTTAGGGCACTGAAAAGATCTTGTAGTGTTGTGACTGCAAAAGAGACAAAGTGAATCAGCAAATATTCTTTGGCATTTTCAAAAGCATGTTGTCTAAAAGTCTTGGGCATGGTGCTAGATTTTTGCTCTCTTGTTTCTCCTCTCAAATGCCTTAGCTGATGTAATAGCTGTTTTTGTCCATGGGCATGGGCATGAATCTGGTATTTCTCACGCATTCTTTGTCCATTCATTTGGCTGATGTAATAGCTGTTTTTTTTTTTTTTTTTTAAATGAATTTTATTATATTTCTTTATTTGTTAAGATGTATACATGTTAAAATCTCTGCAGATACTTCACACGGATCTTCCTATATATTAGTCATGATTTCTACAAAGTAGTCTTTTATGTTTTAAGAGAATTAAGTGCCTAATTGCTTAGGTCCAGATTGATAGATTGTGTTTATTTTATTTTACTTAATAATAATTATGTATTGGATACCTAAAGCTCTATTACATATATAATGAGGTCATGTTGATAGTAAAGTGTAACATCCCGGATTTTTCACTGTTTTGGATTTCCAAAATTCTTGATATTTTTTTTAATTAACTTATACTATCACGTACTGACCATTAGCACTCAATGTTAGCTTATACACGAGTTAATTAATCCAAGATTAGCCCAATTTAATAGACCAGACAGCCGTGATAAGGCCTGGTGCAGGCCGCTAAGCCAGATGATGTTTACACTTAAAGACGGCCCGTGTGTGGGCCACCCAGCAACCGAGGAGGGTCAGAAAAATCTAAAACTTAGAAAGTCATAGATCTCACTGGGCTTGTAGTCCATCACGGACTGCGGACCCAGTGGACACCCAGAAGTACCATCTGGCGCTTGCCCAATGCGCCCCCCACCAATGCCAGATTAAAATCTGGCACTAACAAAAGAAACTGAGACTCTGGGCTTCCAGCCATCGGATTTTTCCAAATTTACGGTGAAGGTTTAATGTATTTTTCAACGCCTGCCCACCAAATCTGGGCCCCGATCGTGGTACGATGACCGTTGATCGTAAATCGGACCCGTGCGATCAAAACCCCATATCCGATCGCTCCCAAATTTGCATGACCCTTCATCGGGCCATGAATCACTTACCCTATAAATTTCATGGCCAGAGGGCCACCAGAAATGCCCCATCAATCAAAATGGCCCCAAAGGGCCACTTAAAGGTCAGAAACGCTTGCTCAGATCATATATCCGTTCATCGTTCACCCTAAATTTTTACATGGGCCCTAATTGGGCCATAAGACACCTACCCACCGAATTTGGTAGCTTAGGGGGCGTTAGGACCATCCCAACTTCAATAGGGAGCCCTAGAAGGCTAGTTTGGGAAATTGTGGGAACTTAAGTGATTTGAGTCGTCCACTCTTATGCCAAGTTGAGAATTTCGGACCGTCGGTTATTACCAAACTTTACCCGCCAGTGGATTAAGGATATTTCTCCGCTCACATCCGTATATAGCCGCGGCCCCGATCGACCATCGGTGACCGTTGAACAGACTTCTAATCATATTGGTCGATCGGCGCGTCGGAATGGCGGGGCTGATTGTGTCCAAATGTAGATCATCATTAGGACTAACTATCCTACGATGTATATCGACTAGTACACCCCATAGGCTAGAAAAAACCCTCCCATAGGGTTAGTATATAAAGACCCAACACTGGGGCCAATTGTACCAAAACTGGCACTATATAAAGGGTTTCATTTGGGCACCCCTCTCCCCATACGATTTTGCCCTAAGAAAAAAAGGGGAAAGAGAAGAGAGAAGAGAGAAAAGGGAGAAGAGAAAAGGAGGAGAAAGGAGGAGGAGAGAGAGGTGAAGAAGGAGGAGTGTGGACCCTAGATCGAGGTGGGGCCCAAGGAAGCCAATCTTGCATATCCCACCTCTTTTCCAAGAAGAAAACCTCACCCCACAACCGCTATTTCATCCGTTGAGCAACTAGGTAAGCTCCATTCCCTATTTTCTTTGAAACCCTTGTGATGAGGGAGATTTACTTGGGATTCTAACAAGCAA
>JAJHSJ010000018.1:54024310-54063455 GCA_021015155.1 Magnolia officinalis
ACCCGAACCCGATTACCTAAACCTAAACCTTAACCAATTCTCAATTCCCTAAACCTATAGCTTATAACCTAAACCTAAACCTTAACCTAAAACTAAACCTAAACCTTAACCTAAACCTATAACCTTAACCTAAACCAAAACCTAAACTTATAACTTATAACCTAACAGTAACCTAAACCTTAACCTATAACATAAAACCTAAACCTAAACCTAAAACCTAAATGTATTCTCAAATCCCTAAACCTAAACCTACAGCTACACCTAATCCTAATCTCAACTCCCTAACCTTAACCTAAGCTTAAACTTGAAAACCCAAACCTAAACCCGATCCCAATCCAAAACCCGATTTCCTAAACCCTAAACCTATTCTCAAATCCCAAAACCTATACTTATAACCTGAACCTAAACCTAAACTTAAACCTAAACCTGGAGGAGCTGGCGAGGCAGAGGGAGGAGCAGGACAGCAGAGGGAGGAGCAGGATAGGAGGATAGAGGATCAGCTGGCGAGGCAGAGAAGATGGAGGATCAGCTGGCGAGGCAGAGGAGGATGGAGGAGGAGTTGGTGAGGCAGGGGAGGAGGATGGAGGAGATGCGGGTGGATCATGAGCGACGGATGACGGAGATGTTTCAGGCTTTCGCTGCACGCTTACCCACCGATGCCCCACCACCTCCGTCTTCATCTTTGTGATTTTTTGTTTATGATGTTAAGTTTATATGTATTTATGCGTGAATGAATGTGATGCATATAAGATTGTTTGTGTTTGGATGAATGTAGTTTATGTAGTTTGGGTTTAGATGGATGTGAATGTGAATATGAATATGATGAAATGTGTATATCAGGATGAATATGATGAAATATATTGTTAACAGGTGTATATCAGGAATTTTTACGGATTTTACTAGGGAATATTTTTTTGTTTTTTTTTTACAACTTTTGGCAACGAAAATTTTCGTTGCTAAAAGATATGCCACTTTATTTTTAGCAGCGAAAAGTTTCGCTGCTAAAAGACTTTTAGCAGCGAAATTTTTCGCTGCTAAAAGTCTTCTATTGTATTTTTTAGCGACGAACATTTTCGCCGCAAAACTTTATTTAGAAAAAAAAAAAGACCCCCAAATCCAACAGACATAATCCAAGCTTGTTTTAACTAGAATGGAATGAGTTGTACCACTAAAAAGAGAAACTTTGATAATCTGACAGTGTAAGATAATAGCAGGCACTTGTAGAAATTGCACAAGTGGCATTGTTTAGACGATAACACCCTTTTGTTATCTGACTATGGTTTGGTGGACATCTATTCAACGTATAAAATGAAAAATTCAAACGGTCATATTTTAATAAATAATCGTCAACGAATCACTTTTACTATTCAAAAGTGGGTTTATAATTTAATCAATTTAATTTGAGTTAATGTGTGCCACGATTATTTAATCAATTTAATTTAATTTAATTTAATCAATTTAATTGAACGACTTTTAGCAGCGAAAATTTTCGCTGCTAAAAGTCTACTGTACAAGACTTTTAGCAGCGACATTTTTCGCTGCTAAAAGTCTTGTATAGTATTTTTTAGCGACGAACATTTTCGCCGCGAAAACTTTATTTAGTTTGGGTTTAAATGGATATGAATGTAAATGTGAATATGATGGAATATATTGTTAATCGATGTGTATCAGGAATTTTGTATAGATTTTGAGCCGGAATAATTTTCTTTTAAAAGAAACTTTTGGCGACGAAACTGTTCGTTGCTAAAAGATATGTCAGTTTATTTTTGGTAGCGAAAAGTGTCTTGTATAGTATTTTTTAGCGACGAACATTTTCGCCGCTAAAACTTTATGTAGTTTGGATTTAAATGGATGTGAATGTGAAATGATGGAATATATTGTTAACAAATGTATATCAGGAATTTTGTATAGATGTATATCAGAATTTTGTATGAATTTTGAGTTATAACATTTTTTTAAAAAGAAACTGTTGGCGACGAAAATTTCGTCGCTAAAAGATATGCTAGTTTAGTTTTAGCAGCGAAACTTTTCGCTGCTAAAAACAGACATATTTGAAAATTCTTAGTGTTTTGAATACTGTTTTCTAGCGACGAAAATTTTCACTGCTAAAAGTTTATGTAAGTGAATATGATGAAATGTTTATATTAGGATGAATATGATGAAATATATTGTTAACATGTGTATATCAGAAATTTTGTACGGATTTTGGATTGAATTTTTTTTTTTTTAAAAAAGAAGCCTTCGGCGACGAAACTTTTTTGTCTTAGTAGCGAAAATTTTCGCTGCTAGAAGTCTCATAAAGTACAAAACTTTTAGCAGCCAAAATTTTCGCCGCTAAAAGCCTGACTTTTAGCAGCAAAAATCTTCGCCGCTAAAAGTTTAAGAAAATCTACACAGTTTTTAGCGGCGAAAATTTTCGCTGCTAAAAGTCTTGTAGAGTATTTTTAGCTGCGAAAATTTTCGCAGCTAAAAGAAATCTACCTAATTTTGAAGCGAAATGTTTGGAGTATTTAGCGACGAAAATGTTCGTTGCTAAAAGTCTAATGCACTATGTTTAGCTACGAAAATTTTCGTCGCTAAAAGTTTCGTCGTCGCTAAAAGTGAGCTTTTAGCGACGAAACTTTATTTCGTCGCTAAAAGTGACCTTTGGCGACGAAAATTAGTTTCGTCGCTAAAAGTTTTCGTCGCTAAAAACCTTGTTTTTTGTAGTGCATCGAATCCAAGGCGCGGATTATTGTTCTTAGGTGGCCTAGCACCAATTTTAGTATGAGCTTAATGATTTTGATTGCTTAGATGTTGTGTTTGAATGTCTAGAGAGACCCTAGAAATTGTAGCTATTGGATTGTATGGACATGCTTGCTTGATTCTTTCATGATTTGGATCTTGTTTCTTACATGGTTTGTGTATGGATGATCACATGCTCTTGCTTGAGTGATTTTCCATGTTTTGTTGCTTCATAGTACGTAGGATGTCATTATTCTTTGCATATGATTTTATAATATGGAGGAAGTACTCAACTTCCTCACTAACCCACACACTCACATGCATTTTATTCTTGATAATGCTTGGTTGCTTGTAGGAGTATTCATATGTATGTATGGAATGCATGAGAACATGTGGTTGTTACGCTAGTTGAGAATCTGTATAGTTGGCTTGTTATGAATAACCTTCATCCTATTGGGTTAGTCAGGAATCATGAGGAGAGATGGTTGTCCCATTGGTGGGACTACCCTCAGGCTAAACCTGTGGGTTTGGGCGAGTGTGTTCGGGTGGCTGTAGTTCGACTACATGGGTCTTTTGTGCCCGAGGTCACTCGTCTCACGCTCGCTTGACTCGTGCGGTCTAGCCTACTGTCTGACCAACCCTGTATGTTAACCATGTTTGCTCACATATGTATGGAACCTGAACCACCCTACAACCGTTGTAGCCCATCAAAAATTTACTTGAAACTGGTCCACAGCCTCGTGAGCCGGGCATGGTGGAATGGGACACTATGTCCGAGCTGTCGGCCTACGCTGGGGTACCGGCCCTCCCCGTAGTGACCGCGAGCGATCCCTTCCTTTCGGCACTCCTCATGTGCTTGGTGTTGGGGATGAGGAACCCGACGGGATCATGGACCGCGAGGTCTCGGCCTCACGCGTTGATGGGGTCTTGGCCTCGCAACCAGCTTAGGGCATTGATACGTAGGGTGAATCAGAATCCCCAACCTGCTGGATGAATGGACTTAACTAATAACTTGGCTAACACGATCGCATTGCACGTATTAGTTAGGGTGGTGACTCGGAAGTTGAGGTCGCTCTGAGGGAGTGTTGTCATATGCGATCGTTAGATGGAGTCGCTTGAGGGAGTGTTGTGGCGAGGGCATGCATCATATCATCCCGCATACATGCATTTTAAATAAGAGTTATTAGGTGTTGATGATTGTCTGCTTTTCATTAAGTTCATATTGCAATTGATGGATGTTGTAACTTGAGACCAATAGTTCACACTGAGTTGATCACTCACTCCCACTCTGGGACGGTGTTTTAAAACACCAACCAGACCCATTCATAGATGCAGGTGACTCAGGGCATGAAGAGCCTGGCGAGGGGAGCTTGGACGAGGAGTACGAGCTGTCCTACTTTTAGTTGATGGGCGGCTCTCCATCGGCTTGACAGGCGGGAATTGGATCGCTGAGTTGTGGACTCAGCTTTATTCTTGTGGACATATCATTTTATTTTAGATTTTGGTGGGCAACGCCTTATGCGACCCTTTTCATATTCTTTGGACTTGTATATGTATTTGAACTTCTTTCATTTCAGTAAATCAGTTATGATTATGTTTCATGTTCCAGGATATTCCAAATTGTGCATTTAAGCTTGATCAACCATAAAACCATAAAATGTATGATTAGTGACACTCGGGAACTCGGGAGTCGAGTCTATGCACGACCCCCGATTTTCCGGGGCGTTACATAAAGTCTTGATCTCTAATACATGATTATAGTTAATTAAAATGAGATGAAATTCATTTTTAGGTGTCTATCAAATGGAGCCTTGGCTTTTTTCCCTTTGATAAAATTCATTTTTTCCCTTTTTTCCCTTTAATTAAAATGAGATGAAATTCATTTTTCCGGCCCTCTAATACATGATTATAGTTATTTAAAATGAGATGAAATACATGTTGATAGAAAAGTCTTGATCTCTATTACATAAGGCTTATTTTTCAACAAGGATTTACAGGATGACTTTGGGTTGGTGGAACATACATCCAAGGGGTGTAGTCTATCACGTATGTAGCTGCTCAAACCTCCACCACACGACCCTTGTCACTTGAGTTGGATCCTTCTCATAGCTCCATCAGCCCCTTTCTAGTCCATGAAATGAAGACAACCGGCCCTAGAGTCCACATTACTTGCATTTAGAAAATAAGAAAAAAGAAAATTCAGGATAAAAGCTGTAGCCATAGACCTATTACAAACAGGGAGCAAACAAATGCCACAAAGCAGAGCCTCAGTCAGTTACTAGCATGAATATGAGCCTGTCCAATAATGGTGCTGCCACTGTGAATGAGGAAAAGGTGACTCTGTTAGACAGTGAGAATCACAAAGAGATTAATGCTAGTGGAGATCAGTTCCCTGTTCGGAGTGGCGACAACCTGATAGGCGCTTTGGACGAAAATCCCTCTATTCCTTTTCAAGCTGACATGGGTCTTGATGGGACTGTCATTCTGAATTCAATGACTAGGGAAGAGAAGATGGCAGTTGATCTTCCAGCAGGTGATTCTAGAAATGATGTTCAAGTTGTAGAGGAAGATAAAGCTTGTGATTCAGAAAACCATGTTGAAGCTGCAGGTGAAGAACATACTGCAGCAAATAGTAATAGTTATGTCGAATCCAAGTTACTGGTTGAGGATCATTCCTCTGTTCAGAAGGCCAAAACCCAGATGCTCTTCCTATCAAGCAAGTTGGTCATCCCCTGACAGCTGCTGCAGGAGACGGTGGTAACTTGGCTGCGGTGGAGATGGAAGAGATCAAAGCGACGGATGAGGTTAATTAGACTCAAACAGCTGCAGGGAACATAGAAATGGCGATGACCGATGAGGTTAATCAAATTCAAATGGCCATGGAATCAGATGTGGGTGGAGATACGAAATGCAAAAATATCAGTCCAACTACTAGGATCGATGGTGATGACCATTGCAAGTTCCATGGAATCAGAAGGCCATGGAATCAGATGGAAAGCTGGTGGAAACCATTGCAAGTTCTGAACAAGCAAGCATAGAATTGAATAGTGAGAGAATGCTTCGATACGTGAGTATGCAGATGCGGAAAAAAAACTTGTTGTCAACCGTTCAATGTTCTCGGAATTCGACAAAACCACTGATTCAACATTCTCTTCATAATCTTAAAGGTCCATCAATGTTTTCTTCACAATATCCATGGTCCATGAAACGAAATCCTAAAATCCCCAAATCGCTAATTTGTAAAATCAGAAAAACCCAAATTCAGGGTCCACATTCAAATCTGTAAGCCCTAAAATCCCCAAATCCCTAAATGAGGGTCCATATTCGAATTGAAAATCCACAAATTACTGAATCCCCAAATTCATATATTAACATTGAGATTGAGAGAGATTGAGAGAGAGAGAGAGAGAGAGAGAGAGAGAGAGAGAAATACCTCGCGGTCAAGGATGGGCAGGGAGAGAGAGAGAGATAGAAGTGGAGTCGTCCGAACGAGTCCCTCACGCAGTCGAGGATGGGCAGGGAGCGAGAGAGAGAAGTGGGGAGAAGATAGAAAGAGGAGCGAGAGAAAGGAGTGAGAGAAGAAAGAGAGAGAGGGGCGCGCGAGAATGAAAAATGTAGTGGCGGGCTCCTTTGGTTCTTGTGTGCGCGGCCGCCAAAGTCAGATGAACGGTTATGTTACGGGCTCCGTGTGGCCTACCAATATGTATGTCATTTATCTATACCTTCCATTCAATTCAAAGAATTATTTAGTGATTTATCCTAAAAAAGGAGACAAATAGAAGACTCACATGGACCACACCACAAATCAATGAAAGGCACTTAATCTCCATTGTTTCCTATGGTGTGGTCCACTTAAGCTTTAACTGTATCTAATTTTTTATCTAACACACTAAAATGATCTGTAAAAATGTATGGACGGCTTAGATTGAACACAAAAAATGTGGTGCGCCCCTCATAGAACTTCCAAGAGAGCATTAAATCGATCAAAGGCTACGGATGATTGGAGTGTACAGCTACAGATTTAATCCGTAGCAATATAGCTACGGTTTATATCCGTAGCTAAAGACTCCAATCATCCGTAGCCTTTGCTCGTTTTTTTGGTAGTGTAACAAGTGAGTTTACAGACTGAAGGAGGAGCACGATGGTTCGAAACGGTACAAGGCCAGATTGGTTGTGAAAGGGTTTCAACAAAAGGCAGGTATCGATTTCACTTAAATATTTTCACCGGTAGTGAAAATGTCTACGATTCGCATGGTCTTGAGTATAGTGGCTTCAGAGGACTTACATCTAGAACAGCTAGATGTTAAGACAACCTTTCTTCATGGGGACCTTGAAGAAGAGATATATATGCATCAGTCGACAGGATACGTGGCACCAGGTAATGAGAACAAGGTGTGCAGACTGAAGAAGAGTCTATATGGCCTGAAGCAGGCCCCGAGGCAGTGGTACAAGAAGTTCGATAGTTTCATGTCGGGAAACGGTTTTAGGAGATGTCATGCAGACCACTGTTGTTACTTGAAGAAGTTTGATACGTCATACATCATCCTTCTTGATCTGTACGTTGATGATATGCTTGTGGCTGGCTCAAGCATGGATGACATCTCAGATCTCAAAAGACAATTGTCTAGAGAATTTTCCATGAAGGATTTAGGAGCTGCAAAACAAATCCTAGGCATGAGGATAAAGCGTGACAGGGAAAACAAGAAATTAGTTTTGTCACAGGCAGAGTACATAGCCAAGGTACTTGATCGATTCAATATGGGAGGTGCTAAGCCGGTTAACACTCCATTAGCCAACCACTTTAAGCTATTTAAGGAGCAAGGTGCAAAGACGCAGGAGGAACATGACTACATGGCTAAAGTCCCATACGCATCAGCCATTGGGAGTCTCGTGTATGCTATGGTGAGCACGAGGCCAGACATTGCTCAAGCAGTGGGAGTTGTTAGCAGGTTCATGAACAACCACGGGAAGGAACATTGGGAAGCTGTGAAGTGGATCCTTAGGTACTTGGTAGGTACTAAGGACGTAAGGCTGTGTTATGGTGGATCGAAAATCAAGTTACAAGGCTACGTGGATTCAGATTTGGCAAGAGATATCGACAGCAAAGAAGCACTACGGGTTATGTTTTTACTCTGGGTAGTGCTGCAGTCAGTTGGGTCTCTCAGTTACAAAAGATAGTATCTATCAGTACGACAGAAGCAGAATATGTTGCGGCTACAGAAGCATGCAAGGAGATGGTGTGGATGCAAGGTTTTATGGAAGAGTTGGGTAAGAAGCAAGCAGATTGCAAGCTGTACAGTGACAGTCAGAGTGCAATACACTTGGCTAAGAATTCAGCCTTTCATTCAAGGACCAAGCATATTGCCATTAGATATCACTTCATACGTTCGTTACTGGAAGATGGATCGATTGCTCTGGAGAAGATTCATACAAGTGAGAATCCTGCGGATATGCTGACCATGGCGGTCACAAGGGAGAAGCTGAAGCTCTGTTCAGCTTTGATTGGTCTTCAAGCTTGAAGACGGGGAGGTGGTGCACTCTGGATGAAGAAGACAAAGGTTTATGGAGATGTGTCTCCAAGTGGGAGATTGTTGAGAAGTGGAGCCACATCTGGGGCCGCCCACGACCGGTCGAGGTTGCGCGGATTTCGTGTCGCAAGTCCTTTCGCAACTGGGATGCGAAAGGAGTTTCGCGGATTTCGTGTCGCAAGTCCTTTCGCAACTGGGATGCGAAAGGAGTTTCGCGGATTTCGTGTGGCAAGTCCTTTTGCAACTGGGATGCGGAAAGGAAAGTTGCCAAAACTATAAATTGGGGTCCCTATGGCTATTCTAGGTTAAAGGTGAATTTTAGGAAATTATTCTGAGGTGTGGGCAAAGGATTTTCTCTGTACTTTCAAGGGAGAGGTTAGTATATTGCCTTGTAATCTTCGTTTCTCTTCATAGTGGAATTTTGCATCCGTGGTTTTTTACCCTAGTTTGGAGTTTTTCCACATATATCTTGTCTTGTGGTTTGTTTTGGATTGCTTTGATATATTTCTAGTTTATATTTCTTCCTGTCTATCGTTTGTGGGTGAGGCCTTAGATTGGATCTAGGCTCACTGCGTTGTTGGCGTGCTGCGCAACATGATATTTATATCTACCTCGTTTATTGGATGAAGCATAAAATTATCTTTCAAAATGGATGGACAGCATGGATAAAGCAAATACATCATGGTGGGGTCCACATAGCACCGACCACTAACCACCAGGTTGGTTTTTTTTTTTTTTTTGGAAAAAGTGGACTACTGCCACTGCCTTTCATTAAGAAGCAGAAATTACAGTATATTCGAGAGGGTCACAAAAAAAAAAAAAACCTCGGGGCCACTCCTATCGTGTACCATCTCCTGAAAAGCAGGGAATTACACCCCAGAAGGCTGGCAAAAGGAAAACTATCCACAAAGGCACAGAAACCGCCCCGCAGGGAGGATCCACAACTCACACCGGAACTAACTTGCTAGCCTGATCTAATGCTACCCAAACTGATTTTGTCCAAGAAGACCCTTCCTCTCACCTCCAAAGGCAAATCTTGCTCCTACCAACAAAGAGCGAAGGATTAAGCTAAACTACCTTGGCGTGAAAGAGACTGAGGCGAAGCTTGTCAACTTCCTGATTCTTGAGACCCATGGCTTCCAGCGTCAGGTAACTATCGACTTACACGCTAAAAGATCGATGATGATTTTGGAATCAGACTCCACTTCGATCTTTGCAAATATCACCCACCTGTCAAAATATTTGTATGTACCACCACACTCTTCTCGGGCCTTCGAACTGTACACTTGGTGGTTTGGGTGGTCAGCTAAGACAGGGTATACATGTTGGCTATATTAGCCAGAGATTATCTTGGCTTTACAAAGCCTTGGGTTTGACCTCATTGGACACGTAGAAGAGAAGAGAAACTTTGCTATTGTTTACTATTGACTGGTGCTTACAAGCTTACTGACTTGGTCCCAAACAGACTACATGAGCTCCCTTATATAGACTTTTCCATCAAGGTGAAACGACACAAATGCCCATTTAAAATACACTATAGGGGTATGGTATTTACTACAGCAACAAAAACCAAAATAAAAATATTAAATATCTTGCATCAGAACCGAACAGTTGCATGGAGAAACTGAACAGTCGCATGGAGGAAAACACCCTGGTTGCTGGAAGCTTCTTCCATCATTTATGGTCCTTGAGAATCCAACGAACAGTGGGAAGATGCACTGGTTTTGGTTTGGACTTCCAACACTCCTCTTCAAACTAAAACCGGCTTCATTCCGAGCATCATTCTTAGTCGTTTAAATATATCTGTCGGTAATGCCTTTGTGAAAATATCCGCCACCTGTTCCGTAGTATGACAATATTCTAATTACATTGCTTTCTGCTTCACATGATCTCTCAGAAAATGGTAATGGGTATCAATGTGTTCGCTTCTTCCATACTGCACTGGATTTATGGCTAGCTCAACTGTCGACTTGTTATCCACATATATGACTGTGGATCCTTCTTGTGGATGCTTCAGCTCTTTTAGTAGGTTTCTCAGCCAAATTCCCTTACAGTGGACGATGCTGCCACATACTCTGCTTCACACACTACATGAAATAGGATTTTTACCGACGAAACTTTTACCAACGATTTTTTTTCTTAGGTAAAAGTCTACTTTTACCAACGAAAGTTGTAATTTCGTAGGTAAAAGTAAACTTTTACCGACGTTAATTTTCATTGGTAATAGTTATTTTTATTTTTTGAAAAAAAAATTCAAAAAATTTACTTTTACCAACAAAATTTCCTTATTCGTAGGTAAAAGTGTTTTTCCCGACAGACATGAACCGTCGGAAAAAATCTGGTACGATATAATTACCAACTAAATCCATCTTCGTTGGCAAGTGTTTTTTCCGACGGATATTACACGTCGGCACAAATCCGGTACTGTTAGTACCGATGAAATACAGATTTGTTGGTAAATGTGTTTTTACCGACGGATATCAACCGTCGGCAAAAATCCGATACAATGTTATTACTGATGAACTGAAACCGTCGGGAAAAGGTTCCCGCCATTGACCAAATCTGCCATGACTGAAAGCACGACAGTTTTGCCGACGAACTAAAACCCCGGTAACAGGTTCATGCCAAAGCATCAGTTTTTCCGACGAACTAAAACCGTCGGGAAAAGGTTCCCGGCAAAGCATGTCAGTTTTTCCAACGAAATAAAACCGTCAGGAAAAGGGTCCCTCACATCAAAATATGGATTTGCACCCGGGATGTTTCTACAGATAGTTATGGTATCAATTCATATGGCCATGTTCTATTCAGGGGAATAAAATAGAGATTCTCTTGGAGAGATGGCCGAGTGGTGATAGGGACCAAAGATTACCGAAAGCGTGACAGTTTTTCCGACGAACTAAAACCGTCGGGAAAAGGTTCTCACCTGTGACCAAAAATTCCCGCCATGACCGAGAACACACTTTTACCGAAAAGTGTTTTTACCGACGATTAATTCGCAAGTAAAAATAGATATGAAAATTTTTTCCCGACGGCAGATAACCGTCGCTAATTGTTTTTACCGACGTACAAAAGCCGTCGGTAATAATCCTCTGTTTTTCTGTATATATTTATATTTATGTATATAGTTTTTATATCATATGAGTGGAATTTTTTTTGTTTTTTATAATTAAAAAGTAATATTTAAATGATTTGTAATATCACATGAAAAAGAATAGTATTGAGAAGTTTAAAATTTTAACAATGTTTGAGATAATTTTTGAAAATAAAATGATGCTTTTGAAGGAAAGAAAATTAGCATTTTGAAATTATTGAGAAAAAATTTAAATTATGAGAAAATATTTGGAAATTTTGAAAATAAAAATTCAGAATTTGTATTTGTTTTTTAAAGAAATAATTTATAATTTAAAATATGTTATTTTGTTAAAATGTTTTCAAAAATATACATTTTATAAAAGAATGCTATTTTAAATGGAAATTGAAATTTATGTTTGAAAAAAAAAATAACTAAATTATTAGGCACATCCACTAATTGTACCTTTAACCGTTTTTGGACAATCTAATCAATCCAGATTGAAGAGTAAATAACTTCAAATGTTTAAATCAAATTTCACTAAAATTGATGATTAATCTTGTATGCCCAATATCTTTTTCATTTGTAACCTGATCGGGACGATTAACTAATGAATTAAGTATTGATCAGAAAAATAGAGTGAATGACCGAGACATGTAAAATGGGGCAAATATTTTGGTCAAAATTGTGACCCAACTTTATTGACCTCATGAGAACATAAGTGTTGATGTAAGTTTTGTGGGGCCCATCATAATGTGTGTTGAACATCAACACCGTGAATTTAATGTCTCCCCTTCAGGTTATGAGATATGTAAAAAATCATCCGTATATGAAACTCAGGTGGGCTATGCCATCTAAAACTATGTGAAGACATCCTAAAAAATATAAAAGAACTTGGTCGGGCCCACGTGAGTTTTGGATGCGGCTGAAACTTAGTCTAACCCCTCATCCAAGCAGGACACACATAATGAGTGGGTTGGATATCTGAATCACATTTAGGCAAGCCCAATATATGATTATGAAAGGAAACCCCTCTCCACTCCATTTAGGTGATTTACTAATTACCCTGAGTTAACTTTGTGGGGTCTACCATTAATTATTTTTTTTATCCACTCCGTTCATCCATGTTAATAGATGATTTGGGGTCTAAAGAACAAAAAGGAATCATGTCCAAAGCTCAAGTGGACCACACCACAAGAAATAGTGTGATTGAACCTCTACCATTGAAAAATTCTTGGAGGCCATAGAAGTTTTGGATCAAGCCGATGTTTGTGTTTTCTCTTCATTCATATCTTTTTGATATTATGAACAGGTTGGATGACAAATAAACATTACTGTGGGCCCAAGGAAGGTATCAATGGTGGAAATCATTATTTCACACTGTTTCGTGTGGCATGGTCCACTTGAGTTTTGGATTTATCAAAAATTTGGGATCAATTCACACCGTTCATCCATTTTTTGAGATCAGGTTAGAGAATTATCCAAAAAATGAATCATATCCAAAGATTAAATGGACCGCACCACAAATAAGGGGAACAGATTGGCTACTTCTCCTAACACTAGCCAATGGCTAGTGGTTGGTGCTATGTGGGCCCCACCATAATGTATGTGTTTAATCCATGCCATCCATCTATTTTTAAAGATCATCTTACGGCATGAGACCAAAAATGAGGTATATCCCAATCTGAAATGGACCACATTATAGGAAACAGTGTTGAATGAGCATCAACTATTAAAAACGTTTCGGGGCCATAAAAGTTATGGATCGAGATGATTTTTGTTTCCCCCCTTCATGTAGGCCTGTATGACCTGATAAACAGATTGGATGCCAAATAAACGGTACAGTGGACCTCACGAGGATTTTAATGAAGGATATCCAGTCGCTATTGTTTTCATGTGGTGTGGTCCACCTAATATTTATATACCTCTCATTTTTTAGCCCCACCATGATGTATGTTTTATATCCACACCTTCCATCCATTTGTAGAGATCATTTTAGGGCAATATCCAAAGAACGAGTTAAATCCAAAGCTTTAGTGGACCCCAGCACAAAAAAAAGTGGGACAGTGACGCCCACCATTAAAACTTCTAAAGGCAATAAAAGTTTTATATGAAGATGATATTTGTGTTTTCTCATATTTCATGTATTTTTTAACTTTTTAACAGGTTGGATTTCAAATAAACATTACGATGGGCCTTAAGATAGTTTTAACGGTGGAAATCACTATCCCCGCTGTTTTCTATGGTGGGGTCCAGTACAGATTTTTATCTGCCTCATTCTTTGGCTCATGACTTAAAATGATATCTCAAAATGGATGGACGGTGTGGATATAACAAATACATCATAGTGGGACCCACAAAACTTGGTGACGTCGATGACCGTAGGGCGTCCAAGAGACGCCCTATCTCAACGACGGAAACAGATTGGCTACTCCCCCTGCCACCAGCAATTGGCTGATTGTCGGTGCTCTGTGGGCCCCATCATGATTTATGTATTTCATCCATTCTGTACATCTATTTTTATAGATCATTTTATGGTATGAAAGCAAAAATGAGGTATATCTCAATCTCAAGTGGACCACGTTATAGGAAACAGTGTTGAATGAACGTTGAACATTAAAAATGTTTTGGGGGCCATAAAAGTTTTGGATCAGGCCAATATTTATTGTTTCCCTTCATATGGGTCTGTACGGCCTAATCAACATATTGGATGTCAAATAAACAGTACAGTGGGCCTTAGGAGGATTTTAATGGTAAATATCCAGTCATTATTTTTTTCTTGTGGTGTGGTCCACCTAAGATTTGTATTCCTATCATTTTTTGTATAAAGCCATAAAATGCTCTGTAAAAATGGATGAACGGAATGGATGAAACACATACATTATGGTGGGTCCCACAGAGCACCGACCACCAGCCACAGGGTCGGTGCCAGGGGGAGTCACCGATCCGTCTCGGACGCGGATTTCATGCGAAAGCCTTTCGCATGAAGTTCCGGCGCAAGGATTCTAGGTGGGGCCCGCTGCGATGTTTGTGAGAAATCAAAGCCGTCCATCCGTTTTTTGACCTCATTTTAAGATATTCTACCAAAAATGAGTAGGATCCAAAACTCAAGTGGGCCATAGGAGATGAAACAGTGGGGAAAGGAATGCCTACCATTGAAACCTTCTTAGGCTCTACCTTGCTGTTTATATGCCATCTAAACCGTTTATAAGGTCATTTTCACTTAGATAAAGTGAAAAAACCAAGAAAATTTATATTGGCAATAACTTTTATGGACATAAAAATATTTCAACGGTTGTCACTAAATCTCCACTGTTTCCTCTCGTGTGGCCCATTTGAGTTTTTGATCCTCATCGATTTTGGTCCCACGTCATAAAATTAGCTTAAAAAATGGAGAGAGCGGTTAGATTTCACACAAACAACTAAGTAGGACCCACACAGAATTTTGTGCAAAACTTCCTGCCAAAGTCTTCCTTAGGAAATCCGCGTCCGTCCGTCTCTGTCAGTAGCGACTCCTCGCATCCTGTATCTCTCCCTCTGTCTCTCTCGGTCCTTTCTCGCGCATCCTCTATCTCTCTCTGTCTCTCTCGACCCTCTCTCTCTCACGCATCCTCTCTCTCTCTCTCTCTCTCTCTCTCCTCAGAGATCTCTTCCTCAAAGCTCGAAAGGTAAAAACCCTAACCCTTCATCTAAGTGGGACACATATAGCAGATGGGTTAGATGTTTGAAATACATCTCAGTTGGCCCTACCACACAAAATAGCAGGGTTGGAACGTCCACCATTGGAAACTTTGTGAGGCCACATAAGTTATGTATCTGGATGATATTTATTCCTACAGTTTATCGGAGTGGTGATAACCCTATGAACGGTTTGGATTTCATATAAACACCATGATCGGGTCTAGGAAGGTTTCAACAGTGGACGTTTCTGTTCCAACTCTCTAGTTTCGTGTGGCCCACCTCAGTTTTAGATGTGCTTGATTTTTAAAGATCTGTCCTATTTTTCTCTTGAAAAACTGATGAATAGAGGTTAGGTTAAGGGGTGTTAATCTCAGATAGTAGCTAGTTGTTGAACTTTTACCAAAATCATGAGAATGCTTGTCTAGGAAACAATGAATGTTGAGTGTGGCATATGAGTTTCTGCCTAGATATTGCTAGCTTTTACACCATGAGTAAAAAAGGGCAGATTTTAGTGTATGTGTGTGTGGTTTTTATTTATTTATTTTTATCTATAAGGTTAATATCGGATCATAGGGAGGATGTTTAAAGAATGATCAGGATGAAGCATATATTGCTTGGATATGGTGATTCATTTATCTGGGGTGTGCCACATGTAACACTGGACTCTGTTTGATCACAAAATGGACGTGTGAACACAAAATCTTCCAAACATTCTCCAGGCTGTTTTCTTTTCTGCCCTTTTGTATCATTTTGTGATAAAAAAATGATACAAAAGGGCAGAATCTGCTGAATCTGCCACATATTCAGCAATCTGCTTATTAGCATCCCCATTTTGTGATTTTTGGAATTCTACTAAGAGTAGAAATTCCAAAATCACAAATTAGTATAGCCACAAGTGCAGCTTTTCACTCAATTTTAAATGAAAATATGTCCTACTATAATAATGAGGACAGAGCCCTCAAAATGCAGTTATGTTTCTTTTGACTCCAACTAAGTGTAAGGTGGTTTCAATATGGAGATCATTTGAATGCACAATTCAATTGAACTGTGTTTGGCTCAGCCCATTAGAAGAATAATTTATAATTTTGGGATTTCTACCCTTAGTAGAATGACCAAAAATTGAAATCACACAAAACATCCCCATATTGTTGGGATGTTTGATTCACTCAAAGATGCCCCATGCATGTGTTTTATGCAAGAATGCTAGTGATCGTAGGCCCCAGTTTTATTTTTGGATGGTGATCGTAATTTACAAGCTTGGTTTTGTCGAGCTGTCATTGCTGCTAATTTCATGCTGCATAAGTATAGATCATTTTGGATTTCAATCTTCTGTCATTCAAATTGAGTTATATAATAAAGTATTCTTCATGTATAAAATAGTTCACCAAAATATACTAACACCATCTAAATTACCTGGTGCTTTCACAGGATTAGAAACTTCATTGAATGGGCTCAGTGTCTTTTACTTGACTTGGTCTCCAGATATATCCCCTCAGATAGCAATGAGATATTTAACTTTACCAGCAGTGTCTGATTACTTCTGTTTGACTTTTCAAATGGGTAGTGCTATGGCTGCTTGTGATTGTAGTAATTCGAATCCTACTTTCCCCAGATTTGTCTTGATTCAGGTTTTTGGTCATGTTGATTCAAGTTTTTTATTTTTATTTATATCTATATTTTGTTGTTGAAGCATGTATGTTTCATGTATTTCAATATCTTGGAAACACATCTCACATTCAAAGCGTTTAGGGATCCATTGTGCAGAGAATATCAAAATGGGAGTTGATCGAGTTGATCCGTTGCCAATTACTCAATCTGATAATAGATGCAAGGTACGACACTTTCGTAGGGGCTCAATTTCGTTGCATTTTGTCATGAATGAAATGTTAGTATTGTTTACTATACTATGTATTCTTCTGTTGTTTCAGGGCCGATGTCGGCCTCATGGGACTGATTCATTACCAAAAGGTATAATCCGTGAGACCTCCAACTTAGAGATGCGACCATTATGGGGTTTCCTAAAGAAAAGGGTGTGTGAAACAAATGCAAATTTCAATTGGCCATGGAACCAAAACTGAATTTCTATTTTCCTCTCTTGATGCTCTAGCTGCATGGCCTTCGGACTTTTTTTTTTTTCACATCCTTGATATGGTTCTCTCGTTTCAATTTGTGGATCAGCATGTGTATACTTCTTTCTTTCTTTTTTGTAAATTTCCTGATGAGTAAGATTTTCTTAAAAATTTCTAATGTTTTTTATGCTGAATCTAGGTACATGGCATTGTTTGTTGTCTCACTTGTTTACTATGTGGCAACAGTTTCCTTCTCGGGGCTGCTCTTCCCCTGGTTTACTCCCTCAGGACATGATTGTGGTCTTAACACCTTCTTTATCGTTATGACTTTGATTCTGGTTTTCATTTTTGCTATTGTGGCGCTGCATCCAGCTGTAAGTTGTTACCTTTTGTATCTAAATCATATGGAACATTCTTTTTACCCAATTTTTTTTTTATCTGCTGTACTTGGAAATTTGGGTTATTCTGATCACCCTGTCAAGCTTTTCATTGACTATTTAGTGTCGCACATATTACTTATAGTGCTTTTCGAATAATATAACTTTAATATTCTTGGCCTAATTATGGCTGTGAAGTTGATATGGGCTTGAGGATGGTTATAGATTGTTGCTTTTTTGTCTTTCTGATGATTTTGTTGCTCGAGTATTTGGTGGATTATTTGATATCTTCTCCACTGGCCTGCTTTCTGTCTTGAAAGTTTTCGAGTAGTCCCGATTGCATGTGTAGCTATAATAGATTCAAAGGTTGCTGTGGAAAAGTGTGCTATAAAAGAAGTGTCGTTGTTTATCAATGCTTTTTTTTCTTGAATAATTTCATTTTTATTTAAATAAATAAAAATGCTATTCATCGCTGATTCTTCACCATCTCTTGTAAATGGATACATAGTCAAATATAACACTAGAGTTACTAAGGGAGTCCAATACTCGACTAATACCCTGCAAAGAGTTTGATTCCTTTATTGTTCATTGTAGACCTGCAACTTGTTGTATATGATCTTTCTTCAAACGCAAAATTCTATTTATCTGCAAACTAACCAAGTTATCTTTAGGTTGATTTTATGGGATGGGTGGATTTATCTGCAAACTAACCAAGGAAACTATATGATTTTTTTTTCTTGAATAATTTCATTTTTTTTTTGTTATATATTTATATTTATATTGTTTATTCTTTAAGATTTGCAGCTTCGCCCCAATTTATGTGATGCGTGGTCAAATTTAGCTAGTGCATATACGAGGAAAGGAAGACTTAATGAGGCAGCCTAGTGTTGTCGCCAGGCTCTCGCATTGAACCCTCGCTTGGTGAAATCCTTGTTTTGTTTTATCATTTAGTTTCCTTCTTTTATTGTAGATGCATTGAAATTACTATTTGCATATCTTCCCCTTATTGGCAGGTTGATGCTCATAACAACCTTGGTAATCTGATGAAGGCACAAGGCTTAGTACAAGAAGTAAGTCATAGTGGATTCGATACATTATTTTCATTGGATGTTCTTTAAGACCCAAAGTAGAATTCGAGAACATGATCCATGACTGGACTACACTTGGTTGAGCAGTTGTTCTAGTAATGGTGTGTCTTAATTGTTCTAATAAGCTATTTTGAAACTATTTCATGATTTCCTTTGATTGAATGAAGGATTGTAATTGTAATTGTAATTGATTCATTATTGAATGAATGAATGATTGTCATTGTAATTGATTCATTATTGAATGAATGAATGATTGTAATTGAATGAATGATGGTAATTGAATAAATGAATGATTATGCAGGTGGTAATTGAATGAATGAATGAATGATTATAATTTTTTTTAAACGTAAGCAATAGCTACGAATATTGACCGTAGCTGAAGTTTCATTCACATTTTTTAACCTACGAATTACTTTCGTCAACAGTTTTTACCTACATCCAATTTCGTAGGTAAAAAGTCTTACCAGTGTCGTCTACATTTGTACCTACGAACAATTTCGTAGGTAAAAGTCTTAACACAGTTTGTACCTAGGAAAAATTTCGTAGGTAAAGGTCTTAACACCATTTTTACCTACGCAAACTTTCGTAGGTATAAGTATTAACACAGTTATTAGCTACGAAAACATTCGTAAGTAAAAGTCTTAACATAGTTTGTACCTGTGAAACATGTCATAGGTAAAAGTCTTAACACCGTTCGTACCTACGAAAACATTCATAGGTAAAAGTTTTAACAAAGTTTTTAGCTACGGAAACGTTCGTAGGTAAAAGTCTTAATACAGTTTGTACCTACGAAATATGTCGTAGGTAAAAGTTTTAACAAAATTTGTAGCTACGAAAACGTTCGTAGGTAAAAGTCTTAATACAGTTTGTAGCTACGAAAACGTTCGTAGGTAAAAGTATTAACACAGTTTTTACCTACGAAAAAGTTCGTAGGTAAAAGTCTTAACAAAGTTTTTAATTTCGTTGGTAAAAGTCTTACCATTGCCGACGATGACATTTTTCGTCGGTAAAAGTCTTTAGCCACGGCTTTTTACCAACGAATTTACCGATGAAATTTTTCGTAGGTAAAACTCTTTGCCTACGAAATAATATCATTTACTTACGAAATTTTCGTAGGTAAAAGTGAAATTTCTTATAGTGACATGTGGACAGGGCGACCACACTCTGCTTCTTCGAATTCCATGTGAAAGCAGTCGTTCCGAGATAGAATACATAGCCAGTGGTGCTCTTTCTTTCATCTTGGTCACCTCCCTAATCACTGTCTGAGTATCCATATAGCATTGTTTCATCATTGTATGGATGGAAAAGACCAAATTCCATTGTTCCTTTGACGTACCTAAGGATTCTTTTTGCGGGTAGCCAATGTGATTCTTTTGGTGCTTCCATGTACCTACTTAGAAGCCCAACACTGTAGACGATATCCGGCCTTTGATTGTGAGGTACCTTAGGCTTCCATTCAGACTCTTGAACATAGTCGAGTCAACACTTCTTCCTTCTCCGTCCTTTGTCAGTTTTAAGCCCGTTGCTACAGGCGTGTGTACGACATTGCAATCGGCCATCTTGAACTTTTCAAGCAATTCTTTGGCATACTTCTTCTGAGATATATAGATGCCACCATGTTGTTGCTTCACTTCAATACCCAGAAAAAAGGACATGAGACCTCCGTCGGTCATCTCGAACTCCTTCAACATAGCCTTCTTGAATTCATCAAACATCGGTCGGCTGTTTCCTGTAAACAGCAAATCATTAACATACAAGCATGCTATAAGCATATCTTCTTGATGTAAACTGCATGCTCATATGGACATTGGGCGAAGCCGTTCTCTTGAAGATAGTTGTCGATGCGTGCAATCCAAGCATGTGGAGCTTGCTTCAACCTATAGAGGGCTTTCTTCAGTCGATACACCTTGTGTTCCTCCCCTTGCATAACAAAGCCTTCAGGTTGGTCAACATAAACCTCTTCTTCTAGAATTTCATTCAGGAATGCAGATTTCACATCCAGTTGGTAGATCATCCAATTGTGATGGGCTGCAAGGGAGATAATCATCCTCACAGTGTCAAGGCGAGCAACATGAGCGAAGAGTTCTTCATAGTCCACCCCGTACTTCTATTTATAGCCCTTTGCCACGAGCCTTGCCTTGTAGCAATCGATCTCACCATCAGCATTTCTCTTGATCTTGTACACCCATTTGACGCCAATAGTTTTTTTGGCCATTAGGAAGCATAGTCAGCTCCCATGTGTCATTTCTCTGATCAATGGCATGAATTTCTTCTTTCATAGCGATTCTCCAACATTCTTCTTTTATGGCCTCCTGAAATGTCAGAGGCTCATGATCTGCATACAGGTAGAAAAGATTGACCTCTTCAGTTTGCTCATAGATGTTGCTTAAGCTTTTCATTTTTATAGGTGCCATGGGTGAGGACGAGTTGGCTAAATTTTGACTTGATGGAGTGCTTTCAGGAGTGATGGAATGTACTCCTGGACTTCTGTGTACTGATGATGTGGCCGAAGAAAGTGTTGCAGGCGTGCTCTTGACGATCATGTCTTTCTTCATGTTCTTCTGTTTTGACTATAATATCTTTGGTCGATTCTTCATTGTTCCATTTCCAAGCTTCTTCTTCACTAAAAACCACATTTCTACTCACCACTACTTTATTGGTTAGTGGATTGTAGAGCTTGTAGGCTTTAGATCCTTCACTGTAGCCGATGAAGATGCATTTTTCGCCCCCATCATCAAGCTTCCTTCTTCTTCCTTCTGGAACTTGAGCGTAAGTGACACACCCAAAAATCCTTAGGTGCGTCACGCTCGATTTGTAACCACTCCATGCCTCCTGTGGTGTCATGTTTCTGACGCTCTTGATTGGACACCGATTGAGTAGGTAGGCAGCACATGCAACTGCCTCTGTCCAGAAGCTCTTTGGCAGACCTTTTTCCTTCGGCATGGTCCTCGTCATGTCGAGGATGGTGCGGTTCTTCCGTTCCGCAATTCCATTCTGTTGTGGCATGTAAGTTGTTCACTCCCCAAGTGTAGGGTTGTGATGTAGTAATAATCTCGGTAAGACCGAGGTCGAATCCACAGGGACTGAGACCTGTACGTAATCTGAAAGTAGCTAGAACTCGAACTAGAATAAGATGAAATCTAAATCCAGTGAATATGAGTGAATAATGGTGAAATAGTAATTTAAAACTAGTAAAATTCTGAGGTGGAAAACTAGGGATTCAGAGGATCCACTTGTAGAGATCAGGGAGATCTACGCTTGATTTACGAACTCAACTGGACTTCAGGTCCCATCTTCATCCAGTTGGAAGATATGACACTAAAACTCAATCTAAACTTCCTTTTGATCTAGTTTTCAAAGAGATGAACGATATAAGAATTAGGTATGATTCCATCACAAATCCATGCCTAAGAGACAAGGTAAACAATAGAACTTAGACCAATCCATAACCAATCAAAAGATGTATGAGTGTTAGGAAGGATTCCATCATCCAACTATGTCCAAGGGACGATGGTGAACAACAGGGCCTCCTAAATTCACAATTCCTGTAATGTAATGAACATACCTGAAGCCATCGCAGATCCATTGTAATTTGAGTCACAATAAACCATTAAAAACTACAAATATTCCATATATTCAAAACTAGAATCAAACTTTAGTTCTTCAGATGAATCTAACCGTCGAGATCTCCCATTACGCCACAAGCTTCACCTCTTAGCCCTAGCTAAGAGGTTTAGCCAACCATAATTGGCTAGATCTCTCAAACAAAAGAATAAAATAAAAAGAAAAAGAAATTAAAAAAAAAAAACAACTCTCTGTCTTTCTCTTTCTCTCACATGTAGACGTCCCAGCCGAAGATCCCCTCCCCTCTCCTCCTCTCTCTTTCTTATAGCTGCCAGGGACGGTGGTGGAGTGCGTAACAACTTTACACAGCAAGAGGTCGGTGCGGAAGGGAGAGGTGCGGACGGTGGCTTGCGTATCAATCGTTACGCAACCGCGAACTTCCCTGCGTAAGTCCTTTTACGCAATCAAGAAGACAACGCAAAAAGCACCCATTTTCCTTGCTTTCTTTCTAGAATATCAGCGTCCTTTGGGACTTTTTTGGCTAGCCTACACGATGGACGGTCTGGATTGCCGAATCAATCAGAGACGATGGCCCACAACTGCCCGCAAATCGCGGATAGCGTCCGGACGCTGAACAGGGCCTACGTAAACATCTTACACTGTGATGTTGGTGGGGCCCAGGATCAACGCCGGTCAGGAAATCCATTCCGACCATTGGATTCTTCTCGCAAAACCGGTCGAAATGATGCAGTTCGGCTCGGATTCGGTGTGGCCACCAAGACTTACTCTACGTCCGTTCTTTTTGGGTTCTTCGAGTACACAACATTCGAGGAAATCAATCCACAGATCAGGGTACGGCAGGTTGACACAACCCGATCAATCAAAGAACGGGTGGTGTCGATCAAATCAAAATAAATGATGGTGGCCTTGCACCAAGAATCGAAGCATTACGAAAACCCCCTGTTTGGTAAATCCAGGCTTCAATTTTGGTCGGTCAGCGACCGACCTGACCGTTTTCAGTGGTCCAGTGCAACTCCTGTGCACGTGAGCCTTGCACACTCACGTCATGTAAAGGGGTCTCATCTTATGTGTCAAGAAATCCACTTGGTCCATCCGCTTTTCCAGCTCATTTCAGGGTTGAGACTTGAATTGAAGCATAGCCCGTTATCAGGTGGGCCCCAAATCAAAAATTCACAGGCTGATCTATCCGTTGGCCCACTTCCACAAGGATCCAATTGCTGAGATTTGACGTGTACGGTTAATTTGTGGTCCTTAGGCCATGTGTGTAGTTTCAAGCCGATCAGATGGTGGAAACCCTGTGATCTTGCATTCTAGCTGTCTTTCAGAGCCGTTACATGAACGACCTGATTTTCTTAGATCTCTGGGTTTGTAAATTGTAGATCTTGGTCCCTTGGAGTCCTTCCCTTGCTTGGTGTCTTTAGATCATTATAATCCATAAATCCATGCTTTTAACAACTTTTTGTCGTCATGCTCTCAAATACACCCTGCATCACAAACGTGATAAAAGCATTTTTTTAAACAGTATCATGCTAGTAAATCCAGGCAATAAATGGGTCTAATATGCAATATTTGACCCTCAACATAAGCTGCAGTATGTTGTTGCTTAATGCCATGTTCCCTGCAAAAATTTTGAAATGCATTTGAGGTGTACTCTCCACCTCTGTCAGATCTGAGTACTTTAATTTTGTGACCACTTTCAACTTCAACACGAGCTTTGAACATTTTAAAGACAGTGAAAGCGGAAGATTTTTTTTTGATGCAATACACCCATAGTCTTCTGCTGAAATCATCAATGAAGGTAATAAAGTATTTATTACCTCCAAGAGAGGGTGTTTCAAGTGGTCCGCAAATATCAGTGTGAACCAACTGAAGTGGTTCCTTTGCTCTTCTAGACACTCCACTTGGAAAGGAGTTCCTTTGTTGCTTGCTGAGTGTGCACGCCTCACACACATGTTCTGGAGCTTCAATAGCCGGCAAGCCATGCACCATGCTTGATGAGGATAAGATTTTAAGGCCACTGAAATGGAGATGCCCAAAGCGAAGATGTCATCTCCATGAATCATTCTTCATGAGTCCATAGAAACACTTCTCAGCCTTTGTGTTAATATGGAGCGGAAACATGTGATTCTTCGCCATTTGGACTTGAGCCACAAGTCTCCTGTGAGCATCTCTTATGGAGAGAGAATGGTTCTCCATGTGTATGACATACCCCTTCTCAAGGAGTTGGCCGATACTGGGGATATTATTTTTCATGTTTGGTACGTAATACACATTAGAGATGTAATTTGGCTCACCATTCTTCTGATATATTTTAACTTTTTCTTTGCCTGTCACGGGTACCTTTGATGAGTCGCCAAAACTCACGTTGCTACGAACTCCTTTCGTGAGTTCCACGAACAGTTCTTTGTTACCACTCATGTGGTTGCTTGCACCCGTGTCGAGATACCATACATCTGGCCGTTCACATGCCTTTTCTTGTGCGAGGAGTGTGGAGTCTTCTTGTTCATGGTGTGATGCTTCAGCATAGTTGGATCGTTCATCTTGATCCACTTTGCTCCAACACTCAGAGGCAAAATGGCCGAATTTCTTGCAATTGTGGCATTGAACGTTCTTTGTGTTTCCACGACCACGTATGAATCGGCCTCTACCATTTCCTTTTCCACGAAAACTGGTAAGCTTTTGTTGATTTTGTTGATGGCTTGGATGATATCCACGCCCTCTGCCTCTTGCACGATTGCTAGTGCCACGACCCCCTCGTTGTGTATGGCCATGCTTTTGTTCTTTTAGAGTCAACTTAGACTCTAAGGCATGTTCAAGCGTTGAACTAGCATTCTTTTGCATTCGTTGCTCATGCACTTGCAACGATCCCATCAGTTCTTCAATGGACAGTTTTTCAAGGTCCTTTGATTCTTCGATCGCCACAACCACATGCTCAAACTTAGTTGTGAGAGATCGCAGTGCCTTTTCAATGACATGTATGTCTTCAACTTTTTCACAATTTCTTTTTAAATTGTTAATAATAACAATTAGACGTGAGAAGTAGTCAGAGATACTTTCACCTTCCTTCATGTGCGCCGCTTCAAACTCGGCTCTTAGTGTTTGAAGGCGAACCCGCTTCACTCGATCAACACCCTTGAAGATGGTGCCAAGAGTATCCCAAGCTTGCTTGCTTGATGTCGCTTCAGCAATCTTTTCAAAGGTTGATTCATCCAACCCTTGATAGAGGAGGAACAAAGCCTTGTTGTCTTTCTTCCTTTGATTTTTGAGAGCGGTCTTTTCTTCATTGGTGAAGGCGGTTTCTTCCTCCATAGTGGGTTCTACATACCCATCGGTGACGATCTTCATAATTCTTGCGACCCGAACAACGCCTTCATTGGATGCACCACCTTTCATAGTTGTCCTTTGACAACGTAGGAACCTGTGGCTGGATTGAGCTGGCCATCTTTTCTATTTTTAAGGAAGGAATAACTGATTTTTTAATGAAGGGAGAGAAGATGAAATAGATGATCTGATATTTTTTGCTAGAAAAACTTTTGAAATCTGATTTTTTTATTTTTATTTTTTTTGCTGCTGAAAAACAAAATTGTTGGAATTTGATTTTTTTTTTTAACAGAATTTTTTCGCTGGGAAAAAATTGCTGACCAACTTCAAGCAGCAAAAAAAAAAAAAAAAAAAAAAAAAAAAAAAGACTTGGCTTGCAAACAGATTTTTCTCTGAAAAACTGCTGACAAACTCCAACCAGGGAACAAAAAAAAAAAACTTTTCTTAAACAGATTTTTTTTAGAAAAATCTGTACTTCGCTGGAAAAAACTGCTGGAAAACTTCTTGTAGGAGAAGAACCTGTGATCTGATACCAGTTTGTTGGCTATATTAGCCAGACTTTATCTTGGCTTTACAAAGCCTTGGGTTTAAGCTCACTGGACACACGTAGAAGAGAAGAGAAACTTTGCTATTGTTTACTATTAACTGATGCTTACAAGCTTGCTGACTTGGTCCCAAACAGACTACATGAGCTCCCTTATATAGACTTTTCCATCAAGGTGAAAAGACACAAATGCCCATTTAAAATACACTATAGGGGTATGGTATTTACTACAGCAACAAAAACCAAAATAAAAATATTAAATATCTTGCATCAGAACCGAACAGTTGCATGGAGAAACTGAACAGTCGCATGGAGGAAAACACCCTGGTTGCTGGAAGCTTCTTCCATCATTTATGGTCCTTGAGAATCCAGCGAACAGTGGGAAGATGCACTGGTTTTGGTTTGGACTTCCAACAATACAGAACCTAAACAATTCTACGGTTTGCAAAGGCTACTAATGTTGTACATGTTAGACCATGGTTGGTGATCTAGACCGTAGATTTGATTATCTAAACATGAACGGGAGGTGCACAGAATAATTTAGAGAATAGGAGATAATAATCTAGGGAATTTTACAAAATAATACTTTACTGAACTTTAAACTTCATTAATGGTGAATTACATAAGTATTCATGATTTTCTTTCCTTATGATTAAGTGACTGACAATCTTAATTGTAAAGGTTAGAAATTTCATCCTTGGCTTGGACTAGAATAAAACCCAGCACAAAGGTGGACAAAACCAGAGCTAGGGTCTAATAATCTAATCAATGGAAAGTAGCTGTTAAATTCATCAACTAGGTGGGTTAGAACCCATGAAGAGTCTGCATAGAAGGGCTTTATAAAACTTTAACTTGGCTTTAAGCCTTACATGATCAGCATTTCTGACGCAGGGATGAACGTGACGAGGATATACTCCGAATCCACGGAGTTTCTCTGGACTCCTCACAGAGACTTCTCGAATCCACGAGGAAAGAAAGCAGAAAATAGAAATAAATTCTAATAAATTCGAAATTGATTAATTGATGAATAAAAACGAGTTCACAACCTTTAAATAGGGGTACCAAGCAATGGAAACAAATCAGAATCAAACTACAACTAAAACTCCTAGAATTCGCGACTTACTATAAATAGTAAACTTACTATTTATAGACGGTCGTGATGTCTACTAGTGGCAAGGTTTTCAGCCAAAAATAGTAAGTGTCCTATTTGGCTTCACCAAACCGTTCCCCTAATTATTCTAAGCTCTTTTCACGTTGGATGCAACTCCTAAGGCCGACAGATGAAGAGTTATAATCAAACTAAAACTTACTATTTATAGTAAAACGAAATTAAAACAGGGAAACGACGAATTCTTCTCGAATTCCGAGCTCGCACCCAGCATGCTGGGTGGTTGGCTAAAGTAGCTCGTTCTACCCCAAAATCATATATTTTACGTCAGCTAACTCATTCCGGATTGCGAGATACGTCCGATCTAAGGTCCGACGGTCCGGATCACTTCTGTCATCGACCGGGCCTTTTCTGATCCATCTTGGCCATGAAACTGTTGCGACCTGCTCTACATCAATTTCTAACCATGAATCCAACTTTTAAGCTTAACCATGGCTCAAAAACCTTGTTACTTGACACTCAATTCTCAAAGTGGGCATTTTTTGCTGGTTAAAATATCATGGATCGATAATCTGGACCATCTAAAGTATCATATTAAAGATTTTCCATGATACATGTAAATCCTAGTAAATAATTACTGGTTTGAAAATGTAAGAGAGTAATTCTACCTTGAAAGTCGGTACAAAATTGTTGACTTAAATACATGGATCCAACCGTAATGTATATAATATATCCGCGCCGTCCATCTATTTTATTATAACATTACGAGGCATGAACTGAAAAATAAGGCAGATCCAACCTTCAATGGCTCACACGAAAGGAAACAATGGCCTTAATTCATCCATCGATGAAAGATATTTCCTTCACTGGGCCCACATTGAAGTTTATTCATCATCTAACCCGTTCATAGGGTCTCACAGACATTAATAAGGGGAAAACACAAATATTAACTTGATCCAAAACTTTTAAGGGCTCCAAGAAGTTTCTAACGATAGGCATTAGATTCCCTTGTTCCTGTGGTGTGGTCCATATGAGCTTTGGATCTGCTTCATTTTTTAGGCTCATGCCCTCACTTTAGCTAGCATAACGATTGAGCAGTGTGGAAAAGTCACATACATCATGATGTGGCCTACGTTGATTTCATAATTAAATTTCTGGATTTTAGTGTTAAAAAAGTAAGCTGTCACAACTGCATTGGAAAAGATGCAGTAATTACCTAAGTAAATAATTATACAGTTGGGTTCAATCCTTAACGTGTAAATCATTGTACAGTATTCAATAGCTCATGGTAGGTGCATTCCTTATAAATCTAATGTGAGTGGAAAGGCAATTGCAACCTCACTGATAACTGTACCCATAGGTGGTGAAATTCCACCAGCGTGAGTGCGAGGGATGTGTGTGCGTGTTTTTTTTTTTTTTTTTTTTTTTTTTTTTTTTTTTTTTTAAAAAAAAAAAAAAAGTTTTTTTTTTTTAAAAAAACTGTAGTTCAATTCAATAGCGCATCCATATGAAGCCTAAATTAATATGAATATTAAACTTGACATATAAAATTTAAAGATAGGCATATAAATGAACAAAAAAGGACATACTGAAGGGAAAAAGTACATAAATTGGAACACCCTAGCCATCCATCACTTCCTATCCTGGAGCATTGTCTTCAACTTAGCCACCTTTGTTACCCACACCACGAAGATCTTATCCATAACTTTATCAGAAAGTTGAAAATAAGAAATCCTCCATGACTTCTTGAAGATTAAAAACACCACATACTCCCCAAAATCCAACCACGAATCCCGGTGCCATGCTAGTGAAAAACCATACCTTCTCGAACCCTTCTTCAACCACCGGTGCTTGGGATGTTTCATCTTTTCGGCACTTTGGAAGTGGAGGTCCACAAAGATCAAAGGTTGTCACTATAAATGGAAGGATCAGTTAAAGTCTGGAGCTGGTTGCCTGACGGAATCTGCCCTGACAGTTTATTATGTGACAGATCGAGGCTGCTTAAGAAAGTTAATGCTGACAAGGTCTGTGGAATAGCACCAGAAAGTTGATTATGCGACAGATCAAGAGACTGTAACCGTCGCAAGCCATCAATCTTCTTTGGAATGTTTCCCGTCAAATGATTTCCAGACAAGTTCAAACCCTGCAGGTCAGATAGGCTTCCTAAATCTTCAGGTATCTCTCCAGATAAATGATTGCTTGAGAGGTCTATCACGCTTACAAGGGAAAGTGTCGTGGTATAATCAAGTTTCATTCCTTTAATAACCACTATTATGCTCTCCTCATAATGTCTGGTCCTTTCATCTCCAACACCATAGCTGAGTCCTATAATAGTTTGACTTTGATGCTTTGTGGTAGCCATGGCATTGAAATTGCTAAAACACCTTGGTATGGCTCCTAGTAGCTTGTTATATGCGAGATCCAAGATCTGAAGAGAAGCAAGCTGACATAGTTGTGGAGGAATGGTTCCGGAAAATTTATTTGACGAAAGTTTAAGAATCTTGAGAGCTGATAGGCTTTCCCCTATCCATTTTGGTAATTTTCCAGAGAAATTGTTTTCACTAAAATCGATAGCTCTCAACTCGGTGCATTTTCTCAATGATGTAGGGAGCTCACCTGAAAAATCATTGCTGCGCAAACGCAACCATATGAGACCAGATGTAAAACCCAAAGATTCAGGAATACGACCATGTATATTATTGTTTGCCAAATCCATCATATACAAGTCAATCAAATCTCCCAAACACTGAGGAAGTTCTCCAGTTAATTGATTGTATGAGAGATCAAGGTTCGACAAACCCCTCATTTGGCATAAAGACGGAGGAATGCTACCATTTAAAAAATTATGAGAAAGTGATAAGATATCAAGAGCTGTACTTTCACCAAAGTTTACAACAATGGGTCCAGAAAGTAAATTGTTGGACAAATCCAAAATCCAAACCCCGGCATTAAGAAACAATTGTGGCAATGAACCTCTGAAGTTGTTGAAACTTAAATCAATAACCCCAGGAGCAAAGTTCGCAGGAGCAAAGTGCAATGAATTTGAAATCTCGTCATTGATTTGGTTGTGAGAAAGATTCAAGTAGGAGATTTGAGAAGACAGGTTCCAAAACCAGTATGGTATGGAATCTGAAATTTGGGCATTGGATAAGTCGAGTTCCAAAAAGTCTCTTTGCTCACGAAGCCATGCAGGAAACTGGGGTCCCACTTGACAAGACCTCATTCTGATATCTTTGAGGTGAAAAGGTGGAATCCAATTGGAGCTTACTTTAAGAACTAAAGAATTCAATGCGATATCCAATGATTCCAATTTGGTTAGACTGGCAAAGTGTGCTTCTGACACAATACCTTCCAACGAATTAGAAGATATCCTTAGATTGATTAGTTCTGAAAGTTGTCCAAGACTCTGGTAAAGACCCATTCAAGTTGTTGCCCCTAAGATACAAATGTTTCAAGGATGAAAGTTTTCCAAGAGATTCAGGAATAGGGCCACTCAAGTTTGTTGTAATGAAGACGCAAATCTTCCAAGGATGAAAGATTTCCAAGAGATTCAGGAATAGGGCCATTCAATTTGTTGCTATCAAGATACAAATATTTCAAGGATGAAAGTTTTCCAAGAGATTGAGGAATTGGATCTTGAAAATGATTGCGTTGGAGATTAAGATACTCTAGGTGGCTGAAATTGAACAACCAATCTGGAATTCTCGGGCCAAATTCATTCTCGGAAAGATCAAGGACTGAAAGGGATGTGTGAAATTTCATATGGAGAAGTAGTCATGTTAGGAAGTTCACAACGGTTGAGTAGTAGTTTGGAAAGAGAAGGAAGCATATTAATAGCTTGCCACCAATCATGTAACTGACTGAGGTTCAACCTTCCCAAATCAAGGTGCTGCAGAGAAGAAAGGCGAGAAAGCCAATGGAAGTTATCAACTTTCAGAAATGAATTATAAGAAGTTGACCAAGATTGAGAAACCAGGCTAGAGAGATTACCAATATCATGGGGAATCATTCCACCAAAGAGGGCGTCCGAAAGATTAAGATGTGTAAGTTTCTTGAATGAACCGAAGAATTTCGGGATGGGTTTGAATCCAAAATCATTGGAGCTTAGGTCCAAGTAATCCAAATGATTCAACTGAAGCAAAGAAGGATTTATCTTCCCAGACAATCCCGAGTTGTCTTCGAAATTGTAAGGGGTTTCGAAGGTTCAGCTTGATGACGTGCCCCGTTTTGTTGTTGCAGCCCACTCCGCTCCATCTGCAGCAATCATAGCCCACCCAAGAAGAGAGCCTATTCGCTGGATCTACAAGGCCTTGTTTGAAGTCGAGGAGGGCTTGCCTCTCCCTTTCTATGCAAACCTCCTTCACTTCTCCATCGTAAGAAGTGGATTGAATGACTTCAGCACTTAGAAACACAAGAACTGAAAGAAAGAGAACTCTCACTGACCCACCCATTATCACACAACACTAACCAAGATTTTCCCAAAGTATGCCAGAGAGCTTTACCTCACTTCTGTATATAAGAGAGATGAGGAAGGAAACGTCCAAAGAATAGATGAGAGAGAGAGAGAGAGAGAGTTACCAAGCTGGAAGTTCCTGCGCTGAGACGCTAGGGGGCCCATCGAGATGTTTTTGAGAAATCCACCCCGTCCATCCACTTTTTGAGATCATTTTACGACATACGACATACGACCGTCCAAATCCTGGTACCCACCGTAGATAGGTGATAACCTTAATTCCAGTTGATTGAATTATCCCAATCTATAATTAGTAGACATTTGTAATTTAATGGATCGACTATCTTGGTAGGAGTCCATTGGATGACCACCAATCAGCCTGTTAGGACATCAATTCTCTGACCCATGTAACTTAGTTCCCACAATTTCGACGGTTGATTTAACTGCCACATATGACACATGTATAATTTATGAGTGCATGTGCAGGACCATCACACTCTTCCACCAATGTTGTCTTCCACCACGTGATAAAGAGAGCCGTTGGTTGATCGTTTACACCCATTCCATTACATAAAAGCAATCTTTTTGATCCGTTCATTTGACGGTGACCAATGAAACGAACAATCAGTGGTAGGTAGATTCTCTTTCAACATTGAAATCATATATTCAAGTGCCCATGTGTTATAGGTGTATAAAAGTCAAAAGAATAATAAAATAAAAATAAAATTAAGGCCTTGCTCCATCCATGTCGAGGGCCATGGTTAGAAAAATGGACGGTTGGCTCCTCTTCTTTTACTGACCCCAACTATGTTTGGTAGATATTAACCATCCAACCTTTGACCTGAACTTCCTAATGAATCTTGAGTCCTGTAATTTTCGTTTTTTAAATGTGCAATTGTACAGTTGCAAGCATAGGGAGGATAATTCGGGGTGGTAGTCCATCCATGGTGGTGGCGTCCAGTACGCTAATGTTATGGATATTGGAACCATAGGCTCGGTTATAGAAACTAAAAAATTTGAGCATGTGTTACTATACTACGCATATGAACATTACTGTTTTCGCAAAACATCCAAACAAACATTCAAAAGCTAGTGGAGGATCGAGGACCCGTTGATATTCAGTGACACAGTCTTGACCGTTGATTTTGTTTTTCTACTTCACTTTCCATTTGCTGTATAGGATTGCCCCCATTGAAGAGTTTTGGGGGATGTGGGTTTCCATCCGTTGTTTGGCCCAACAAACCAATGGTCTGGATCACCAAACAATGGCCCCACGTGTACAAACTGAAAGCATGGTTATGGCCTTACACTCTAGTGGTACTGGAATCCTTATAACACATGTTTTACCCAACAGATACAACAATACAGCTCTGTGGGCCTAACATGTTTTATGCAGGACATCCCCTCCATTCATCAGGTCTGCCCCTAGCTTTCAGGCACTGGGGCTAAAAATCATACCAGCCACAGCTCGGCTGGGGCACACCACAGGGAAAAATGGGTATGGGATGCCAAACACAGGATTTTGTGTAAGGCCACCATAGTGTTTGTATTTCATCCAACCCGTTAATTATCAGTTGTGGCTCATGAAGATGAAGAGAAAATGCAAAAGTAAGCCTGATGTATGGTGAATTTAATAATTCTCATGTGATGGACCGAGTGGATGACACACAACATGCCGGCCCCAAGACAAAGTCGTGTAAATCAGGTTTTGTAGAGATTCCTGTAGCCCTTATCGAGGTTCCGCAGCGCTTTTTTGTTTTTTTTTTTTTTTGGGGAAATACATGCACCAACTTCATTCGCTATATATTCTCTTTCACACAAACAAACAAACAAACTGGTTCCGCAGCTCCTTGATGACAATGACTGGACACCCACCCACCAGCAGACTCCTAAAGGAGTCAACATAATTAAAAGGAAAAAATAAAATAAAATCTCAATATAAGATGGAGCAGGTGATTAGATACTCTGGTAGTATAGTGGTTGATGTGCAGGTACTGGAAAATTATTTTGACACCATAATTCAAATTTAACTGTCTAACTTGTGTGGCTACCATGGATGCATGTCACTAGAATCAATCAAGTAATCCATCCTAAACTTGTGTGTGGCTAAAATTGATGGCTCATCCCCTAAGAATCAATTGATTCATCTATCGCAAATTCTGATGGTGATGTTCGAATTTGGACTGGTAAGTATTTTTCTAATTTGAACTCTTTAAGTGCCCAATAATAATTTAAATTAAGAATTGCAATCTGGATGATCTAGCTTCAATTACTTACATGCCACGTGTGGAATTCTGGAGCACGTGTATATCAACCATCAAACGCTTGCAGAGTATCAAAGTTTTTTTTCTTACGTAATGGCAACGGTGATGCCCGGCACTGTATCCATGTTGCTTGTCATAGTCATAGTCCCTTGTGGAAAGTTGAATATGGAAGACCGGATTGACTGGAGAACCGGCCTAATTCTATGGGCCCCACCATGATGTAGTGTTTCATTCATTCAGTCGATCCGTTTTGCAAGATTATTTTAGGGCATGAGCCCAACAATGAGCATATCCAAAGTTGGGTCCTTCGTCTTACTCGGGTGGTAGACTCTCAAGAGTTTCAACACCGGGTCAAGGGTTCGAGTACCCATAGGTGGTGAAATTCCACTACAGCGTGCGTGTGTAGTAGGGACTGATTGCCTTTAGTTGAAAACTCTTGAAGGCCACACAAGTTTTTTATCAAGTTGATATTTGTGTTTTCCTTTTGTCCAGGTCTTTGTGACCTTAATAGGCTAAAATGATTCCGATGTGGAGTCGGTCATGGACAATTTCATAGCTAATATAGACCACAGAAGGCTCCGATTGGAGGCGAAAGTGATCAGGACCGTCAGAACCCTAAAGCTGGCGGATCTCGCAAACTAAAATGAGTTATTTGACGTAGCATATATGATTTTGGGCAGGAGAAGCTACTCTAGCTAACCAACCCAGCTATGTCAGTTTCCTACGCTGGATGGATTTGCGAGATTCCATCAAATCGATGGTTGAAAATTCATTTTAATTTCGTTTTTAGTATTTATAGTAAGTTTTAGTTTGATCATATAACTCTTGAACCTTTGAGCTTTATGAGTTGTGCCCAACAGGAAAAGGGCTTAGAAAAATTAGCAGAATAATGTGGTTAGGCCAAATTGTACATTTACTAATTTTGGATGAAAACCACGCAATCTAGTAGAAATCATGACCATCAATTAATAGTAAGTTTACTATTTATGGTAAGTCATGTTTTTTAGGGAATATGAGTTTGAGTTGGATTTTGAAACTTCATACTAGGGTTGATATCACTATTTAAAGGATTATATAATCATTTTACCATGAATCAATTTATTTTCAAATTTATTATAATTTTTATTTTATTTTCAATTTTTTTCTTGTGGATTCGATGAATCTCTATAAAGAGTCCAGAAAAGTTCCGTGGATTCGGAGTAATTATCCCCTTAGGAAGACGGTGATCATCCATTGCTGCATCAGATTTGAGAACAACCCCAGAAACAAAAATTGATCACACCCTGCATGTGAGGTCAGGCCCCGGCTATGATTAAACTTGTAAGTCGGATCCCGGATCACGGTCCATGGTCACGTTATCCTCCAGTGCGACTATCGCTCACGATATCCTCCAGTGGAAGTGGAGTCTTCTACAACACTTGTCTTACCTAAGTCATCTGACAATAAAGGCTGTAGACCCAGTATGTCTTATGAGGGACATCCACACCATTCATTAAGTCTGCCACTAGCTTCAAGGCCTAGGGGCCAAAAATCAGTGTGAGCCACAACTCATTTGGGGCATGCCATAGGAAACAATGGGCATGTGATACCAACTATAGATTTGTGTGTTTCATCAAGTCGATTAATCATCAGCTGTTGCTCACGAGGATGAAGTGAAAATAGACATGCCTGATAGAAAAACTCAGGCAGGCCATTGAGTGAACTTAGGGTTTGCTTGAAATGGAGTATTAAATGGAATTGAACTGCATTAGGTGGAATTAACACTACTATTACACAATGACTATAATTATGGAAATACCATGGTATTTTGACCATGGTCCAATCTCAAATGGGATCAAATTCTTCCTTTGAGAAAATAGTGTATTAAGTGAAATTTGTATTTGGTGAAGCATGGAATTATAATCAATGAACGAGATTTTATCTTGTTCCTAGTGGTGTGGTCCATCTAAGTTTTGTATCGGGCTTATCTTTTGCATGTAATGTGAATATAAGAATTCAATATAAGATGGAGGGGTGATTTGATACTCCGACGGTATCGTGGCCGCTACACAGGTATTAGAAATTTTGTATTGACCCAGTTATTCAAATTAAAATGGCCAAATAATGGAGCTACCAGGCATTGCTCAACACCTAAGAATCAGATGGATTAATCCATCCTAATTCCTAGACACTGATTAATGGACTTTTGTTCATTGAATTTGGAATGTTAAAGTATCATATTAATGTAACTTTTGGTTTATGATCATCAAAATTAAGGCCTACTATCCAGGGGTGCACACGGAATTGGTAAAACCGGTAAATTAGACCAGGACCGATCAGACTACACAGTTTGGTCGGGTTTTGAAGTGCACCAGTTTTGGTTCTCGTTTTGAAAATCAAAGAATCAGTTAGTTTGGTTTGGTTCTCAGTTTGAAGTTCTATAGAATTGAACCGAACCGTAGAACCGAACTCGGGAGCTGAACTTGGAACCGGACCCCTTGGTCAATAAATATTTAAATTTTATTATTTTTTAAAACATAAAAAACTAGACCATTCATCAAATAGGTCACAACACGAATAGACATCGATAGAAAAATCATTTTGGAAACACGAAAGGGTTATAAAAACAAATCATGACAAAATTACTCTCTGTTAAAATTTTCAGTAGAGGAGCTTAGGCTAGATCAAACCATGTGTAATGTCCTGAATTTTCGTTATTTTGGATTTTAAAAAAAAAAAAAATCTTAAATTTTTTTTTATATAACTAGCTTACGTTGTCACTTAGTGACCCTTGACGCTCGAGGTGAGCCTATACGTAAGTGATACCAATACAAAACGGCACAAATTTAATTAATCATTGCACGAACCCAATGAATCCGCCCAATCACTTAAACCTTAAGTCTAGCCTCGTGATTTGTTCATCTATGGCCCAAATCTAGCCAACCTATCACTGACCAATCGAGACAATCATTACCAAATAAAGACCTACCTAAAGCCGAGACAACTATGGGTCAGATCTTAATTAATCAACCAAATCAACCCAGTTACTAGAGGTGGGCATCGAGTCGAGTCGGACCAGATTGTGTTCAACTCGACTCAGTCCAAAATTTCATGACTTGACTCGAACTCGATTCGATCCGGGACCGAGTTTGGGTCATCTGACTCGATCCGATTCATTGCAATGTTAACTGACCTGAACCGAGTCCGACGCGGTCAAGAAAACTGACTCAGATGGATTGGCTACTCTTCGGATTGAGTTTTTTTTTTTTAGTAATCACCGTTAAAAATTTTGTAAGGCCCACCATAATGTTTATTTTTTCATCCAATCTATCAATAACGTAACAACTACATGGATGAAGAGGAAAAACAAATTTCATATTGATCCGAAACTTCCGTGACCCTTAAGAGTTTCAATGGTAGATGTTCAACCCCCACTGCTTTTTCGGCTCAAGACTTAAGACGAGCCTGCCAAATGGATGGACGGTTTGGATATAACACATACCTCATGATGGGACCACCATAATTTGCTAACGTCAATGCAAATATACAGTGCTGGTGCACAATACACCTGCCAACTTCAGGACGTCTCGTCGTGTCAATGCGGACGTGGATTTCCTGCAAAAGCCTTCCGTAGGAAGTTACCGCACTTAAAGTTACGTGGGGCACACCGTGATGTTTGAGAGAAATCCACACCTTCCATCAGTTTTGTGAAGATCATTTTAGGACTTGAGACCAAAACTGAACAGGATCCAGGACTCAAGTGGGCCGCAATAAAGGAAAATGTGTAGGGAAATTCCTGCCGTTGAAACGTTCCTGGCGTCCATGGTGATGTTTGCATGCCATCTGTACCGTTTATAACGTTGTTCTATTGGGTTGAAATGAAAACACAAATACTAGCATGATTCAAAGCTTCTGTGGCCACACGAATATTTCAACTGTAGACGTTTAATCCTCACGTTTTTAGCCCACCTGAGTATTGGATCTAGATCATTTTTTGGCTTGTGTCCTAAAATGAGCTCACAAAACAGATGGATGGAGTGGATTTCTCAAAAAAATCACTGTAGGCCCCACCTAAGTTCCAAGCGTAGGAACTTGCTGTGAAAGGCTTTCGGCTGCGTCCAGTACACGAGAGCTTTTTCGAAACGAAACGGATTGCTACTCCCAATGCCACCAGCATGGTGGCTGATGGTCGGTGCTTTGTGGGCCCCACTATGATGTATGTGTTTCATCCATTCGGTTCATCCATTTTTATAAATCATTTTAAAGCTTGACCCCAAAAAATTGAAGGATATACATCTCAGGTGGACCACACCACGAGAAAATAATAAATATCCACCATTGAAAATCCTTCTAGGGCCACCGTACTGTTATTTGACATCCAATCTGTTGATTAAGTCATACAGGCCCAGCTGAAGGGAAAAACAAAAATAAGCTTGATCCAAAGCTTGTATGGCTCTCAAAAGGTTTTCAATGGTCGACGTTCATTCATCGTTGTTTCCTATAATGTAGTCCATTTAAGATTGGTATATATATTATTTTGGTCACATACTCTAAAATGATCTAGAAAAATATATGGACAGCATGGATGAAACACATACATCATGGTTGGGCTCACAGAGCACTGACCACCTATCATTGGCTGGTGGTAGGGGAGAGTAGCCAGTCTGTTTCCATCAAAACTCAAGGGCCTCATCCCATCAATGCACCAGAGCTCGTTGCTCGAGGCGAGGACGGAATGGTGGTTTGTGCTAAGTGGACACTACCATGATGTATTTATCTCATCCACATCGTTCATCTATTTTTCTAGATAATTTTATGAAAAAATATAAAAAATGAGGTATATCTCAATTTCAGGTAGACAACAATACATAAAACAACGTTAAATGAACACTATGCGGATCAGTTCAGTTCGATTTGAATCCGATCCAATCGGATCGGATTCCGGATCGGATCGGTCTGGATTGGTCATTGATTCGAACTCGACTCGGTGTACGGTTGGATTTGAGTGGGCCTACTCGATCGACCCGATCATGACCTTCGGTTCGGATCAAATCAGGTCAGATCAAGTCGGATCAATCGGATTCGTCGGATCAGTCATATTCTGCCTAGCTCTACCAGTTATTCATTTAGCCTAAGAACCAACGGTTAAAGTGATCATGACTTGAATCACCATTTTCGCTAATTCGAATAGGCATACTATGAACTTAGTTAATCCAGACCCTAACAAACTGCGCATAAGAAATCTTCATACAAATTCATTCAAAAATTGCCCATCATTATCCGAATAAGTTCTAGACCGCTCATTAGGGCCATAAACCCGAGGATATAGAAAGACGTTCGTCTTAGTGGGCTTG
>JAJHSJ010000018.1:54063555-54128879 GCA_021015155.1 Magnolia officinalis
TCTATGTTTTTATTAATTATATATGTAGTTATTTATCGTAAAGAACTTCATTTTTTCTAAACAAACAAGCTAAAATTTATATTTAGGAGAGGGAATCCGGCGTATCTTGTTAGCTCGAGTCATCGAAAATGGCGTGGACCAACGAGACCCAATGACATTAGAATTCTCATGCCTTCAACAGAGACGATCCACACTCAATTATAATTTATAACTTATATATCGATCGGGTTCGGGTTGGGTCGGGCGACTCGAGACCTCAACCCAAGCCCGAACAAACTTTTATCGGGTTGGTGTTTATATAACCCAAGCTTGAGACCAAACCCAATACATCCTGCGCGAGCCCAACCTAATGTCGGGTCGGTCACGCGTCGGTCAGGTTGAACCCACCCAACTTTCAGCCATAATTTTTAGCCTTTAGTTTTAATCGTTCGATTTATCGTTGTTCTGTTGAGAAATATAAAAATTATCATCACTAATAAAAGTCCTTGACACAAGGCAAAAAGAATCCATTTCGAAGGATTAACCTCTACCATTTTAAAATTGCTTGATCGTTGTAACTGTTGGTGATTGAGAGGGTAGCTAATCTTATGAGTTTGGTCTTAATTAATTTATCTCAGCATAGGGGACACCAACTTAAATCAAACTCGAGTCAAGTACAACTCTGGTACGCCTGTATTATCCTAATTGCACACGTTAACCAAATATAAGCCTTCGTTAACATGTGTGGCCTCGTGTTTGATTGAATTGTGCAAACACTGTTTTCAAGTAGAAAACCTTAAATTAAGAAGGTAGTTCTTAAATCCATGAGAAAAAAAAAAGAAAAAAGAAAATTTAGAATTGTATTATTTAATAATAATTTTCAAACATTTGATCACCACTTATATGAAAGACTCAAGCCCTAATAAAGTCCTAATTTGACTAAAATAAAACCCACCCTAAATAGTTCGTTTTGCCAAAATAGAAAGTCTTAGATTAATCGATCTTGCCATAGGATTCCCGGTATGATTACGAATAATTTCTAAAAAGATGGAAATAAAATTTTAAAATAAACATATACGACTAAAAATAGCAAACTTTTATTAGAATTGTAATTTTGAAGTGGAAGTGCGTTTTCTTGCGATATGGACCGAGCGACCCTATGGGGTTGGCTTTCCCTGGATGGCCCACTGCATAAATATCAACAGGTCGTGTTCCATAATGATACTTGAATTAAAAGTTGTCGCGATTTAGTGAATTTATTTGAACCGGACATGTCTCATCAATCATGACATGCCCTGTATAGGACTAGGCCCAATTTGATGGGCATAGACTATGCCTTCCTGGGTGCATTTGCGTCAAGAATTCGTCACTCTACCTCAATACCCGAGGACATCGGTTTTCGACAGTGCGGACGAGCTGATAGTGGACTAGCCGGATTTTATTTCAAGGTGACTTTCGTCTCCACGGCTTGGATGTCCTCCACCTATGGTACTGTAGACACTGAAAAATCGGCGTCCACGTTGATTTGTATGTTATGTTTTGGTGGGGGTGGATTAGGTTGATTTATGAATGTTGGAGTCGCCACTAACCGAAAATTTCAAAATCCCGCGGTCGGCTAGAACCACGGAATATGTAAGGTTGGAGAAATCCGAAGACTCTCCTACCTTAGATTGACTCCTGATCACGATCTGGGATTCCGAGTAAGGGACCTCGGTTACAAAGAGGGAAGGTGTTAGGCACCCTCTCTGCTTGTACAAATGTACGGTCTCTACTTAGTGTAGTGAAACAATCTCAAGGATGATGTATGCTGTGGTCGAGATAGGACTAGGCACACACGCGGATTTCTGATGTAGCAAGATCCGAGATTTCGGCAAGCCACAGAGCATACGTCTAACGGTGCGTCTAGAAGGCGGATGTAATGGTGCTTATGTAAAAAGGTAAAGAAAAGTGGACTAGATCACTAAGAATTTCTGATGTGACAAGATCCGATGTACGGCAAGTCACAGAGCATACGTTCACTAGAGATCTAGAGAAGCAGGGGAGTTGAGAAGGGAATAGATGTCATGATGAATGCTTGTATGTAAAATGAATGGATCTTTGGCTTGATCTTGAGTAGGCTAAGACATGGACCGAACTATGACCAATCTAGGCTAGACTTGTGGGTTGGAAAAGTCAAGAGGAAGGGTTAGGGGGTGGCTAAAAGATCATAAATTTGGAGGCTTGGGAGCTCCTTCCCTTTCCTTCACTCTCTTCCTCCCTCCCTCTCTCTCACTCTCTCTCTCTCTCACTTAGCTTTGAAAATGAGAAGTTTGTTGTGTTAAAATGAGAGGAGAGAGGGGCTATTTATAGCCTTATCCAATGGTCCTTTGGTAAATGGTGGGTAGGTAAGGGTTAAAAGGATGACATGGCAGCTTGTGATTGGCTAGGGAGAGAGGAGCGCCACGTGGCGCATTCCCATTGGCTCTGAGGCCGGTAAAATGGTAAATAGTGAAGATGAGGGGGGTAAATCTAGAGGAAAGTTAGCTTTTGGATGCTAGGACAACTGTCCACACGGGCCCGCGAGTGACGGCACACCAAGTATCGCCGGCGGTAGTCGGACTATCGCCGGCAGTAATCCAACTACTGCCCCGGGCTGGGTTGGTCTGAAACTCGTGTGGCTGCTCCACGCGTATTTTTTGAGAGGAAGCGGTAGTTTAACTACCGCCGACGGTATCCAAACTACCACCTCAGGAACAGTTTCTCCTGAAATTTGGTCGGTGGGTCCTTTTTTAGGTCCTGAGAGTGAAACAAAGTCCATTTGGATATTTGGCTTAAAATGGCTCAAAATTGGCTCGATTGTGACCTAAAAATGGACCAAGAAATGAGTTGATTGTGGGTAAAGGTTTGGGTATGCTTTGGCTTAAATGATGCTTGTGATGGCTTAGGTTTGATTAGAGTTTGGATCAGGTCTTCGCTAGGGTTAGGGTTTAGGCTGGGATTAGGGCTTGGTTCGGATTAGGGTTTGGTTTAGGATATGCTTATGGTTCCCGAATTATCTTAGCTTTCTCAAGATGTTAGCCTGGGTGGGGTATCTATAGATGCCCCTCTTTGACCGAGGTTATGGGCAACCGAAGGTCAAAGCAAGTGGACACCCCACCCTTCTGGTCAGAAAGGATAGTGATTCAAATCTGTTGCTTACCATTGTATCATTGTCAGTTGACTGTTTAGAAAAAGATGACTAACACATATCACAAGGGTTGAGGAAAACGTTGTAATTGTCCCCTGTGCATTTGTCGCGGCTTTACGGGTCACCAATCACAACCCTTTCACGTCAGATTGTTAATAGCATTGGAGGGTAAGTCTGAAAAGTAGGGCCTCTGCGTGTTGGTGCTTTTTTAGAGGATTCCTGTACTATTTGGTCTGTCGTTCCTTTGCTATGTAATCACCCTAGGAGTATTTGATCCATTTGATGGTCAAAGTGGTTAGCTGCCCTGCGCGTTGGTGCGGCTTTACAGGGAACTCAATACGCCAACTTGGACTCGATCAAATTTTGCGATCATCCTGGACTAGGTATTTGTAGGTAATCCTTTGCCATGCAATCTGCTGATTCTGATACTTTGGTTACAATGGATTGTTGTCACTTTGAGTTTGATTATTCTTTCCAGAGATAAATCCACTCATTTTTACTAGCATTCGTACGACTGTCCCGATATAAAGATCAGGCCAACCGTGCTTGTATCGTGTACAGATTCGATCATCCTCCAGGGAAACCGAAAGGGATCGAACCTTATTTAGCTGTTTGCACTGACCGCAACTAGAGAATATAGAAGATTCCTCAGTATACTGCGTGCCATGTACGTTTTCCAAATTTTTTTTTTTTTTTTTGAAAACTTTTCGTTTGAAAATTATCCTCTTTGGAGCTAGACTCCTCGGAATTTTATTTGAAAATATTTTTAGATTTTTTGGAAATATTCGTTCGATCTCGCGGGTGGGCGTTGTCGTTTGGTTTTTATTTGTACAAGTAAACAATTGCGTTGCCTCCACTGATGAGCTGACGGGGCTAACGGTTTGGAAATATTTTTTGAATTTTTGAAAGATCCGTCCGATCTCATGGATGGTTGAGACCATCCGGTTTTTATTATAAAAAGATTAGATGGCTTCCACTAACAAATTAATGGGACTCATGGTTTAAAAATATATTTTTTTTTTGGATTTTTGAAAGATCGTCCAATCTCATGGTTGGTCGAGATCCTCCGTTTTTATTGTACGGTCTGGATCGAGTAGTCAGATGGCCTCCACTAATGAAATAATGGGACAATTGGGGAACATGGCCTGATTTGGACATGTGGGCCTACGACCATGGGCCTTGAAATCAAGTTTGTGTAGTGGGCCTTACTTTGGATATGTGGGCCTTGGAAATGTGCTTAAAAACATGGGCTTTGAACCATGGGCCTTTGAACAATGGGCTTGGTGGCTTTTAACATGTGGGCCTTATGGACTTTGAACTTGTGGGTCTTGTGGGTTTTGAAATGTGGGCCTTAAGGGCTTTGAACTTGTGGGCCTTGTGGGTTTTGAACTTGTGGGCCTTGTGGGCTTTGAAATGTGGGCCTCTGGGGCTTTGAAATGTGAGCCTTTGGGACTTTGAACTTGTGGGCCTTTGGGCTTTGAAATGTGGGCCTTTAGGGCTTTGAAATGTGGGTCTTTGGAGCTTTGAACTTGTGGGCCTCTAGGGCTTTGAAATGTGGGCCTCTGGGGCTTTGAACTGTGGGCCTCTGGGCTTTGAAATGTGAGCCTCTAGGGCTTTGAACTTGTAGGCCTCTAGGGCTTTGAAATGTGGGCCTCTGGGGCTTTTAACTTGTGGGTCTCTAGGGCTTTGAAATGTGGGCCTCTGGGGCTTTGAAATGTGGGCCTCTGGGGCTTTGAACTTGACTTTGTGGATCTCCCACTTTATTGGTTGCTTGTCCTGTATATGCATGTATGTTTTTATTTTTGTTCTTGTAAAGGAAGGAAAACAATGTACTTGTAAAAAAAGATGTTTTAAAGGAATTTTTTGTGATCCCGATTCCCTAAGAGTAGCACATACTAAGATCATGCCCCTTAGATTTGACTAGAGTCTGACGAAATTTTAATCCGGGACTTATCTTTTTCTTGTGCTTCTTCACTTTACTTGTTGCCTTGGCTTCTCCTGTTTCTGCACTTTTTATTTTATTTTTTTAGCCATTTTTGCCCCTAGCGCCTTTTCAGGTTTTCACCACGACCACCCACTTTCTCGTCATTTTTGCCCATGACGTCCTTTAAGATTTTCACTATATCCCGAGTTTTTGCTCTTGCCTGCCCCTTGACAGCTGTGCTCTTTTTACCCTTGGTGCCTTTTCAGGTTTTCACCAAGTCCGCTACATGCCCGCTGTTTTACTCGATGCACCCTTTCGGTTTTCACCTCCCCGTTTTGCTTAGGCACGTTATTTTTCTTTTGATTTCTCTTTTTCTTGTACAAGGCGGGAGGCTAGACTTCATTCATTGTCGGCCGACTGGTGAGCTGCCTGACTTTGTCTTCAATCACGATCGTGAAGCTGTTGACATTGAGTTAAACTATCCTGAGAGGAAATGGCTTGGTGAATAGTGTTCTCACTCATTAAGTTCGACTCTTTTTTTTTTGACTGCACGCTTTATTCGTTCATTTTTTTTTATTTCTTTATCTTTTTTTTAAACCTTTTTTTTTGGAACATTTATTAGCGGGAAGGAATGATGATGGAATGTACCTCAGGATGCTAACCTTTTGTCGTTTGACTTTAGCTTTACGATTGTGGTTGTTGACATAGTCAGGTAGGATTACCCATGATAGATATTCACGTTGTCGGCGTTGATGGGCTCTGGAAGATCTTTGCCCCTAATGATGGTGAGACGAAGGGCACCTCCCGGAAGAACCTCGTGGATGATCAGCGGACCGTCTCAGGATGGCCTGGAGTTGCCCCCTGGATCTAGTAGGCGCAATGATAAGATGTGCATGATTACCATGTTGCTAACCTTTCTTTCAGACTTGCTTGTCGTTGGTCCTAGTGATCGTCGTGTGCTTTATGTTTGCGAGATGTAGTTGGTTGCATCGAGCTTACCACTAATCTTTTTCTTGACTTCTCTTTTTCATTCGTATCGATGATGTAGGATGTTATCGCCTCCACTTTTGTCTGACACGAGAATATACTCATGACCATTGGATGCCTATGGGTCATTCTTTTGATGATGTTCACACCCCATAATGAAGAAGGGCTAGAGTGTTGACAGGTTATAAAGACTCGAAGCATGCACATGGATCCGTTATGTAAGCTTTGAATATTTGAAGCACTTCCTGACACAACTGCAATAGCTTATCTCCATCGTTCATCATAAGTTCTTCTTGGACATTGCATGTTCCTTTACGTGCAAGTTGTGGACTCCATTGTAGACTTCAAACATGATCTTGACAGCTTTGCTTTATGAGCTTGACTTCAGGCTTCATAACAGATGGTGTATGATTGGTTCTTCATTTGATCTGAATAAGGCTCCATAGGAGAACCCAAAGTTAGATAGCTCCCGGGCCTTAGGAATTCTGTCATTGTCTGCTTGTATTCAGGAGACGAGGATCTCTTGATGCGTACTGTTTTAGGGAGCTCAAGGGATCCTAAGTTCACATCTTCAAAATCATCTGTGACGACATTGGCCTTTGTTTCGAGCTTTCCGAGGGAATCCTCTAGCTTGAAAGTTGGATCATCATTTTCCCCCATCCTCTGCTTCGTCCAAATCCATGAGTTTGAAGTCTAACTCTAGATCGAAATCATATGAGTCGACTTTAAACTCAGGTGTTGTAACAGACGCATTGGCACATTATTACCTGTGGATTTTGAAAGATTTTCTATTGTTTTTTTGTGTTTTGAGAAATTTCTGTTGTTTTTGGATTTTGACAAGTATCTGAATTTTTTGGCATTTCGAAAACATCTAATGTTTTTGGCTTTTTTTTTGAAAATTTTTGATTTTTTAGATTTTGACAAGCATATGATTTTTTTTTTTTTTTGGTGTTTTGGAAATATCCAGTGTTTTTGGCTTTTTGAGAATTTTCTGATTTTTTTTTTTGATTTTGACAAGTATATGATTTTTTTTTGGTGTTTCGAAAATATCCAGTGTTTTTGGCTTTTTGAGAATTTTCTGATTTTTTTTTTGGATTTTGACAAGTATATGATTTTTTTTTGGTGTTTCGAAAATATCCAGTGTTTTTGGCTTTTTGAGAATTTTCTGATTTTTTTTTTTGTTTCTTTTTATTTTGAGAAAGACGGCGATGTGAATCAGGGATTGCCTGATTCTGTTCGAGGAGTCAAACATTATTTTCTTTTATTGTGCCGTCTTGGGGACTGCGAACCAGCTATTGCCCTGCACTCCCTCCCCTCAGGAGGTAGGGCCAGACGGATCAGTAGGTGGGCCCTCATTGTCGTGCCTAAATGTTGTGATGAGTTTGGGATTGGGCTCTGAGTTGGTGTTGGATGTCACTTTCCTCAGCTCATCCCCTACGCATTGTGACTCTTTGGATTCTTTCAGCTCAGGTGGGACCCAGACTGTGGTCTAGTCAATCAGGAGAAATTCTTGCCCCTTACCCAAGTCATTTTCAAATAGCCCAGTTGGGCTCATTTTGCTCATTTGATCCTCCATGGTGGATCTCAGCTTGCCAACTGGACAAACGATCCCTTTTTTGATGGATTTGATTGATGTGTGGATGAAGGGATCATCCTCCTCTTGTCGATCTTGCCCTCCTTTGATACATCCGTGCTTTGCTATCTCACCCATAGGAGGTAGATGTTCCAGTCATCTCACGCCTGTATTCTCTTGATATTGGAGCTGATAATAAAAATGTTGGTGCTCGACTGGAGGGAAGACATAGTTTGATCCGATGGGACATGCAAGAGGTATGCAATTCACATTCTCGAACTTGAGACTATGGTTTGGGATATCCTCATCGGAGCATTGTATGTCTATGATCAGGATATCTAGCTCTTGACGGTCGACTGATTTTATCAGAAAGGTTTGTTCGGGATCATCCAAAATGGCCAGCGCCTTATCCCTGAACATGTACTTGGCCTTTTGGTGAAGAATCGAAGAGAGAGCCTTGACTCTATAGATCCAAGATCGATCAGGGAGGAGATGAAATGAAGCTGTGATGTCAAAGACCTGAAAAGTGATGGTTGATGCTTTGGTGCTAATCAAGATCTTGACGTTAATATCTTCCTCGACCTTTCTCCTAGAGGTGGGAACCACTCGCCCTAGACTTTTCTCTTGAAGGATTGAAGACTGTGTAGAGCTATGCAAATCCCTTTGAGTAACAGAATGTCCTTCCTGGAAAGTCACCGCATGATTGAAGTTGGGCCCTGATTTTGTTAGGGCATGTGGTATGTTGATTGAGGAAGGGACATTTTCTTGGAGCGTGACAGTTGGAGCAAGGGTCGGATAGGCAGATGGTGCCCCTTGCGAGACAGAGGATGTATGGATTGGATTGATTGGGGGTGGCTCTGAGGGCACAGAGATTGGACCGGCTAGAGATACCCCTTGCATACTTAAGGACGAAGAGATTGGACTGGCTGGGTGTGCCCCTTGCATATTTGGAAGTATTGGTGTTGAGTTGGTGGCGATTGCATGAACAGATTGAACTAGATGGCAAGGTGATTCTCCCTGAATGATATCGTTGGTAGGGGCTCCTGATGAGCTGGGGCATACTTGATACGGTGGCAGAAAATTCTAGAGGATGTAGTTGGTGGTGGTGACAAACAGGAGGGGTAACTACAATCCTTTGGTTATCAATTAGATCTTGGACCGCATGTTTCAGGGTGAAACAACGGTCTATTGTGTGGCCTCGGGATTGGTGGTATGCACAGCACTCATTCTCATTATAGTTTGGAGGCAGAGGGTTTAGTGGGGACCTAGACAGTAGTGGAGTAAGTATTTACCTTTGGACTAGCATGACTAGTATCTCACTGTAAGTTTGGGCTATCAGTGTAAACTGCCTAGGTTCCCGAGTCATCCTCATCTGCTGACCATGATTGGGGCACTGAGGAATCTCTCTTTGCTGTTGTTGTTGCCATTGTCCTTCTTGAGGAGCGAATTGAGCACCTTGGGTAGAGGCGACAAGATTGTCTTCTTCTGTTGGATGGAGGTCAGGAACACTTCTGTTACCATTCTTGTATTCAGTAGGCCTTCCTTCCACTATCTGTTGTACCGGGGAGGCCTGATGAGGCCACCAAGGGGAGATCGTCCCAGCCCTTATTCCGGCTTCGACTCGTTCCCCAGCATAGATGAGTTGGGTAAAGTTGGCATATGGATAGGAGACGAGGTATCTAGAGATACTCGGGTTTGCCGAGTGGATGATCATGTAGATTTTCTCCACGTCATCAATGGGTGTTTTCATTCTAGTGGCCATTGCCCGCCACCGTCCAACGTAAGCTGACAATGACTCATCATCCCTCTGCCTTAAGGCAGCAAGATTCGCCTTTTTGGGCGTTACATTAAGATTGTACACGAAACGATCAATGAAAGCTTGAGAAAGTTGTTCCCAAGTCTTAATTCGATGGTAGTCTAATGACGTGTACCAATCTCGCATAACCTTTCAAGGATTTTTGAAACAAACGGATCAACGCCCCATTATTACCTGCCAGAGTAGTAAGCTCCCCGCAAAATGCCTTTAAGTGGTCCATAGGACACTCCGTACCATCATACCTTTTGAATTTTGGTATCTCAAAGTTTTGAGGTACCATTGCATCAGGGAAGGGACAAAGATCCCTGAATTTGGTGGATGAGAGATCCACCCCTTGTTGCTGTCGTAGCTTCCTCTGTACATCGCACAATTGCTCTCGGAGTTTTGTGAGTTCAGAAGGATCATGTGAGAGGGGTTTTGCCCCTTGAAATTGACCAGATCTCCTATTAGGAAGAAGATGTTGGTGATCTTGTGTTGATTCTATAGGGAAGGGTAGAATGAGATTTGCTGGAGGAGGGGGAGGAAGCAAAGGAGGTTGTGGGGTTAAACTGTTTTGAGCACTATGCTGTGTTGCCTGTATGTCCGGTATGGCGCCGGCACTAGGCGAAGCAATAGCTCTTGCATTACTTGAAGTAGTAACTCTTGTGTGGTTGTATTGGCCTGTGGGTTTGTTGGAGATGCTGGAGGTGTCGGTGACGGTGCCGGTACCGGTGCCGATGCTTCAGGAGTTGGCAGAGTTGCCGACACTTTTTCATTGGTAGCCATAGTTGCATGGGATTGAGTAGTCGTGGCTAGGATTGATGCCCAGACAAGTGTAAGCCAAAGATGTTTTTTTTTTTTTTTTAAATAAAATAAAATTGAATGCAGTGATGATGTCCCTTGAAATTAAAGTACCACACACTTTCGAGTTGGGTCTCAGCTAGTGCGAGCTAGCACATCCCCAGTGGAGTCGCCACTAGCCGTAAAATTTCAAAATCCCGCGGTCAGATAGAACTACTGAATATGTAAGGTTGGAGAAATCCGAAGACTCTCTTACCTTAGATTGACTCCCGATCTGCGATCCGGGATTCCGAGTAAGGGACCTCGGTTACAAAGAGGGAAGGTGTTAGGCACCCTCTCTGCCCATACAAATGTACGGTCTCTACTTAGTGTAGCGAAACAATCTCAAGGGATGATGTATGCTGTGGCTGAGATAGGACTAGGCACATACGTGGATTTCTGATGTACCAAGATCCGAGATTTTGGCAAGCCACAGAGTATACGTCCAACGACTCGTCTAGAAGGCGGATGTAATGGTGCTTATGTAAAAAAGTAAAGAAAAGTGGACTAGATCACTAAGAATTTCTGATGTGACAAGATCCGATGTACGACAAGTCACATAGCATACGTTCACTAGAGATCTAGAGAAGCAGGGGGGTTGAGAAGGGAATAGATGTCATGATGAATGCTTGTATGTAAAATGAATGGATTTTTAGCTTGATCTTGAGTAGGCTAAGACATGGACCGAACTATGACCAATCTAGGTTAGACTTGTGGGTTGGAAAAGTCAAGAGGAAGGGCTAGGGGGTGACCAAAAGATCATAAATTTGGAGGCTTGGGAGCTCCTTCCCTTTCCTTCACTCTCTTCCTCCCTCCCTCTCTCTCCCTCTCTCTCTCTCTCACTTAGCTTTGGAAATGAGAAGTTGTTGTGTTAAAATGAGAGGAGGAGAGGGCTATTTATAGCCTTATCCAATGGTCCTTTGGTAATGGTGGGTAGGTAAGGGTTAAAGGATGACATGGCAGCTTGTGATTGGCTAGGGAGAGAGGAGCGCCACGTGGCGCGTTCCCATTGGCTCTAAAGGCCGGTAAAACGGTAAATAGTGAAGATGAGGGGGGTAAATCCAGGGAAAAGTTGACTTTTAGACGCTAGGACAACTGTCCACAAGGGGGCCGCGAGTGGCGGCACACCGACTATCGCCGGCGGTAGTCGGACTACCGTTGGTCCGAAACTCGTGTGGCTGGCTCCACGCATATTTTTTGAGAGGAAGCGGTAGTTTGACTACCGCCGGCGGTATTCAAACTACCACCTCGGGTATAGTTTCTCTTGAAATTGGCCGGTGGGTCCTTTTTTGGGTCCTGAGAGTGAAACAAAGTCCGTTTTGGATATTTAGCTTAAAAATGGCTCAAAATTGGCTCGATTGTGACCTAAAATGGACCAAGAAATGAGCTGATTGTGGGTGAAGGTTTGGGTATGCTTTGGCTTAAATGATGCTTGTGATGGCTTAGGTTTGATTAAAGTTTGGATCAGGGTCTTGGCTAGGGTTAGGGTTTAGGCTGGGATTAGGGCTTAGTTCGGATTAGGGTTTGGTTTAGGATATGCTCATGGTTTTCGAATTATCTTAGCTTTCTCAAGATGTTAGCCTGGGTGGGGTGTCCACAGGTACATCGACAGGGATGACATGAATGCATGTTTGATTAACAAGCTGTCGACTGTAGGTGATTAGCTCTAAACTAAAAATATGGTCTAGATTTCTACTAATAATTGGCCACTGATCGGAGAGTAGAATGGTCCAAAAATATGATTTCAGGCTTTTGATCTGTATACAGTGGATCCCACCATATGGACGGTTTCAGATAACACCTACCTACTATCAAATTACATCTGTTCACGTGTGACCAACCTGATCGGTACACCAGTATGATTTAAATGGCATCTGTTGATGTCAAAATCTGGACAACCCTCTACTCAACAAGGCGAACCTTCGATGAACCCAGAACCTGCATAGAGAGTGAGCAAAGGAGACCCTGGCTAAACCGGGGGACCCTCCGATGCCTAAGTCAGGTAAAGGGAATCAGGGTCTAAGTTGATAGTAGTGAAAGGATGTGAGATCTTGCGTACCTGTGGTGATGGGGTCTTGGTGTATTTATACCTGACTGTCGGATGATCTTGGTCCGTTAATCTCGGCACGATTCACTCAATCAGGGAAATTTTCGGATCGTGGAGATACTGCACGCAAACTAAGGATATGTCATATATCATGCACATCGTGCGTATCTGCGAGCGAAGTAACCTGCCACGTCCACTTATGGTAGTTTCTAAGTTTAGTTCGTGAAGCGCCCGCCTCGGAATTTGGCCTCGGCTCGGTCTTTCTGGCAAGTAAGGTCTTAATCAGAGTAGCTGTAGACCTTGGTCGGATAGTGTCCCTCCTATATATCTGAGCCGAGCTAGTAGTTTCCATCCGATCGGATCAACATGACATCAGGCCTCGGAATTACAAGGGGCTCAGATCTTCCCATAACAGAAGCCCCCTACTCTTCGAGATCGGTCACGGACTCGGACAGTAAGCATACGGAAGATTCCGGAATTTTGAAGCATCGTGCCTTCAGAGTTTCCCGCCCACGGGCAAACATTCAGCGGCCGCGTGGCGACGGTTAAGATCTCGAATCGTCTTCCACCTATGGCCTATTGCCACGTATGCCCTGATTAACTTTTCGGAAGGGGCCTTCGCTACTCGGGTGTCGTTTTGTTTAGCCGAAGCACGCGACTCGATGTCAGAGGCATACTGCTCGACAGAGCCTGAGCCAATAGTGTGTGCCCACGTAAGCTCCGAAGTCGGCTTGCGACGATTCGGTTGTGGCCATCATTGCTTGTCATTAATGCAGAGATTTGGCAAGGTCTATATAAACCTCGTTTGGAGACCTCTGTTCTACTCCTACGCTTTGTGTTCGAGTTGTTACCAGAGGAGGCGATATCCGGCGAAGTCGATTCCGACCGGTCAAGGCTTTCTGACAGACGATTTCGACCGATCAGACATTTTCGGCAGGAGCGATTCTCGGTGATCGTCCGGTGAGTCTACTTGTGCCTCTTTGCATTCTTTCATTTTAGGATGTCATCCGACCTGGAGACTGTTCGAGATTATGACGATGGCTCTGAGTCGACGAGTTCTGGTGACGGGAAAGGGGCCTCTAAAGGTCCCTATGAAGCGGTACCCCTATTTCCTCCTCTTCGAAAAACGAAAGAGACGGGTGCCCGGACTCGCCTGAGTGGCGGAAAGAAAACCTCTCCGGCCCCCCGGACCGTAACTACCGAGGCTGCTGAGATGCCAGCGAGTGAGCGGGCCTCGGAGGTAGTCCCAGGAGGCTCCATACTATTGGAGTCTCAAATGGAATGGATCCGTTCGGAGTTTCAAATCCCGGACTCCGTTCGGATAAGGGCCCCTGAGCCCCTCGATACCGCTAGCGCGCCTACTGAGGGAGAAGTTACTATTTTTCTCTGTGCGCTGCAATGTGGGCTTCGACTTTCTCTGCACCCCTTTGTCTGAGCCATGACAGCCTACCTCAGACTAGCTCCTGGGCAATTCGCCCCCAACGCTTGGAGCGTATTAATTTCTGCCTTCATCATCTGGCGTCAAGCTGGGAATTCGAAGCTGACCCCATAGGAGTTGATGAGTTTGTACCTGGTCAAGAACGATAGCCAAGAATTATGGTACTACTTTGCAACCCGAGGCAGCAAGGGGTCAGGGCTGATTATGAATCTTCCATCCTCTAAAAAGGATTGAAAGAATAAGTGGTTCTGGGCTGCGGGTGAATGGGAGGCGCCAGCGGCTGAACTCAGGACTTTGACAACTCGGGTTCCGACCCAATTTTTAAAACCAAGTCGGACTATTCATCCCCCTTATCTTTATACTCTCCTCTGTTACGTCAGTCAGACTGAAACCTTTTATTTTATATTTGTAGATTTCCCAAGGGGCACACCTCTCCTCGATTCAGACCAGAAGAACCACATCGCCAAGGCTAAGGCACGATCGGGGGAGCTTCGCTTCTGGTCGGACCTGATTACTATCACCAACCTTCATTGGTCCGGGCTGTGCAAGTTCCAACCTCTCCCGACGTCTTTCAGTAAGTTTTCCTTCCTTTCCTTTTGGAGGAATCAAACTTATTCATTTAGTTGCTGATTTGTCATTCTTTACGTACGCATGGCTAAGGCGTCTGGTTCTCGGAGGAGGAAAGCCGCCTAGACGGCGGAGGAGTTATTGTGGCCCGAGCTACGGACGAAGACCACTGTTCAGAGGAGGTAGGTAATTCCTCGCTGAGAGGGTCCCTCTGGTCCAGTTTCTATTTCTGCAGCTTCAGTTATAGCTCCCACTGTCGCAACTACGATTGGGGCAATCATTGTTCCGACTCCAGCAACCATAACTCATTCCTTTCCGCCCACAACCGTTCCTCCCATCGGAGAGGTCCATCCTTCGGCCCCCTGCATAGCTATCCCTTCATCATCCGAGCAGGAGGAGGCCGTTCGGATGCCTGACACCATGATTACCCCTCCTGAAGTTGGAGATGATCTCGGGGCCGAGGCTCAAGCCTCAGCCGGTAGCAAGACCGGGTTCGCTGAAGCAGCAGACTCTGCTCATGTAGGGAGGAGTGGTGGGAGGTTCGCGACGGACTATCATCTATCTTGTCTGACACCTTGGGCCGCCAAACATGCCTCAAAGGAGAGCATAACCCATCTTCTCAACAAGTCGGACAACTCCTTCTTGAATGATATGGCCTCCATATTTTACACGGTATTTTCACTAACTTCCCTTGCCTTTTAGCACTTGCTGCTTCCGAGTGTTCATTTTCTTTATTTGTGTTCAGTCTATCTTGAAGCTTCTTTCGGCTCGGGAGAGGGTGTGGGAGTCAGAAAAGAGAGAAGCTGATGTGGAGACCCTCAAGACCCAAGTGGGGATCTTACGGGATGAAGGCACCTTTCTCCGACTCGAGCATGGTGAGTTGCGTTGGCAGCTTGAAGACGGGAAGGCTAGAGAGCTTCGGTCGCAGGGGTTGTGACTGATCTTGAGGCTAAAGAGCTGTGACTACAGGAGATCGTAGATGACTTCAAGGCCCAATGCGACGTTGCCACTGCTGAGCTGACCCGGGCCAGGGCTCATGCGGACTCGCTGGCTAAGGAGAACGCTCGATTGGACGAAGCCCTTGAGTGGGCCAAAGCTGAGGCAGCGGAAGAGCAGAGCCGAGCTGTCTCCCAGGCGAAGGAGACCCAGCGGGCTGATGACGAAGCTTCTCTGGCTGCAGCGGTGGCTGCCGCGGTGGACGCTTTTAAGACTTCAAAGGATAGGGACGCCGAGGCCGCCAAGTTTTACAATCGCGGCTTCAATGATTGCATAGAGGCGGTTCAGGGTTTATATCCAGACCTTAACCTCGAACCTTTGTTGTCTGAAGATACCGAAGAGGTGTCTGCTGAAGATACCCCCGCCCGGATCAAGCTCTCGATACCCAAGCTCCCCCTCCCCCAACTGCGTAGATCGGATCATTTATCTCCCTTTTCTTGAACTTGTCGAAACTTTTCTCTTTGATTGGTTATTTTTTGACCTTCTAACGAAGGTTCATGGATGATGATTTTTGACCCTCTAGAGAGGGCGTATGAATGATGACTTTTCTTATATGTTAATCCGTAGTTAATTTTTGAATATTGACTGTAGATTATTTGATCGTTGAACTAATTCGCTGATAAGTCGATTTTCTTTAGGGCATGGCCGAGCCGACCCTGTTGATGGGTTGGTTCCTTCCAATGACGTCTTGTGGAGTTGAGGCTTTTATAACTCGTTTGTTGAGTCCGGACCCCTAGGGGGTCGGCTCGTCCCACAATTGGCGAGGAGCATCCGCTTTATCCCTTAGTTGGTGAGCCGACTCCTATGTTGAGTTGGGTCATCTTTGAGTTTTTCCCCTGATTTAGAGGGGATGCCATGTAGATTTTTTGTGAGATAATGTACTAACTCCTTTAAGGGATTAGTCCATTGAGTCCACCCTTGCATATGAGAGGCAACTTTTTCTTAGTAGATAATTCGTTCGTGTATATGATAAGAGGTGAATTTTATTAAGAGCCTTAAAGGCTTGTCGCTCGGAGGTGTACATTTGCTGAGAGCCTTAAAGACCTGTCGCCCGGGGGCGTACATTAATTGAGAGCCTTGAAGGCTACTTCGTCACGGATAGTAAACTTTCAGGTGTTCGGCATTCCAGGGGTGGGGGAGCTGACGGCCCTCGAGGTATTCTAAGTGGTAGGAGCTCGGTTTGGTCGTCCGGATGACCCGATAAGGCCCTTCCCAGTTAGGCCCGAGTGGTTCCAGCCCCCGGCTCAGCGGTATTCTAGAATACCCGGCGAAGGACTAAGTCCCCCGTTAGAAACCATTTGGTCTTGACTTTCGAATTGTAGAATCGCGCAACTTACCGATGCCGAGCTGCGACTTGGAGCCTTGAGATATCTTTGACTTCTTCGAGCAAATCCAGGTTGGCTGCAATCTACTCGGAATTCTAGTTTTCTTGGTAGTTCTTGACCTGGGTCGTAGGGAGACCGATTTCAACTGGCACCATCGCCTCCGAGCCGTAAGAGAGTGAGAACAGAGTTTCTCCAGTTGAAGACTGAGCCGTGGTCCTATAGACCTAGAGAACGAATGGAAGTTCCTCGGCCCAGCTGCCTTTTGCTTTCTCCAACTTCGTCTTGAGATAGTGCTTGATAACTTTATTGACTGCCTCCACTTGTCCGTTGGACTGAGGATGTCGAGGAGAAGAGTATGCATTTGTGATGCCAAGTCCACGACACATGCTTCAAAATTCGTCATTGTCAAACTGCCGACCATTGTCTGACACGATGGTGCGCGGAATCCCAAACCAACAAATGATATTTTTCCAGACGAAGTCGATCACCTTCTGTTCTGTGATTTTGATAACGGGCTCAGCCTCAGCCCACTTGGTAAAGTAGTCGACAGCAACGATGGCGAACTTGACTTGTCCTTTTCCTGTAGATGTTGATTCTCCACTAAGTGAATGACCAAGGGCCGCTCATGGGAGTAATTTCTTCTGCGGGTTGCCTCGGCACGGCTGCGAAGCGTTGACATTTGTCGCATTTTTGAACGTAGTCTTTAGAGTCCTCTTTGATGGTTGGCCAAAAATATCATTGTCAGAGTATTTTTAGTGCCAAGGCTCGGCTGCCAGAATGGTTCCCGCAGATTCCTTCGTGAATCTCTCGAATAACATATTCTGCTTCATCAGGCCGGAGACACCTGAGGTACGGCTGAGAATGCTCTTTTTTATATAGGATACCATATAGGATGGTATATCGAGCTGCTCGGACTCTCAGCTGCCTGACTTCCAACCCATCCGAAGGGATCTCGCCGGTCGTGAGGTAGTTAAAGATCGGGTCCATCTAGCTTGTATTAGCATGAACTGGGTTGACCTCCTTCTTCTCCACCTTGTCGATGCTTGGATGCTTTATGAATTCGATGGGGATGATTCACGGGATCTTCCCTTCCGCGGCCGAGGCGAGCCGTGCTAGGGCGTCGGCCCATGAATTTTCCGCTCTCGGGATTTGATGGATAGTGCAATTCCAAAATTTTTTGATTAATTTCCTCTCCTTGTCAAGATAGGTGATCATCCTTATTTCCTTGGCTTCATACTCGGTTGAGATGTGATTTACCACTAGCTTAGAGTCGCATCGGACCTGAAGAGATTGAACACCCAGACTTGCCGCCAGTCTGAGTCCAGCTAACAAAGCCTCATACTCTGCCTCATTGTTTGAGGCTTTGAATTCGAGTTTGATTGCGTATTGAATGGTCGTGGAATCTGGTGCGATCAGGACGATTCTGGCACTGGCCCCTTTGATATTGGACGACTCGTCCACATAGAGAACCCATGCCGAGTCCGACGCCGCTCTTTGGTCACCTGGGGGGACAGGTGGAATTGTTTCGACTTCAGTACTGATCTCTCCTGTGCTCGGAGCGGTGAATTCGGCAATGAAGTTGGCCACAGCTTGCCCATTAATCGCTGTCTTCGGACGAAACAGGATGTTGAACTCACCAAGTTCGAGGCCCATTTCGTCATCCGACCTGACACCTCGGGCCTCTGTAAAACTTATTTGAGAGGGGAGTCTGTCAACACAGATACGGAATGAGCTTGGAAGTATGGATGTAACCTCCGAGCCGAAACGATGAGGTCGAGCGCTAGCTTCTCCAGGGGTGAATATCTTGTTTCTGTAGGTACCATAGCCTTACTCATATAGTATATTGGGTATTGCTTGCCTCCGACCTCCCTGATCAGGGCTGAGTTAACAGCCGAGGCCGAGACCGCGAGGTAGAGAACAGGGGTTTGCCCTCTTCAGGTTTGGATAGCAGAGGGGGTGAACCCAAATACTGCTTCAGTTGCTGGAAGGCTTGCTCGCACTTTGACGTCCACTCTGCCTTCTTAGGACCCTTCAACTGTTGGGAGAAGGGGAGGCATTTATTCGTTGCTCTGGATATGAAACGTCTGATCGCCGCGACTCGCCTTGTGAGGCATTGTATTTTCTTGACAGTCTGAGGCGAACTCATACTAAGGAGTGCTTTGATCTTGTTGGGGGTTCGCCTCGATACCTCTCTGACTGACTTGAAAACTGAAGAATTTTCCTGAGCCGACTCCGAAAGTGCACTTCGTGGGATTTAGCTTCATCTGGTATTCTCGGAGGACGGCGAACGTTTCTCGAGATCCGTCAGGTGATCGAATGACTTAATACTTTTCACCTACATGTCGTCGACATACACCTCCATGGTGCGTCCGATCTGTTTAGAGACCATCTGATTTACTAGCCTTTGATATGTGGCCCCAGCATTTTTCAGGCCAAATGGCATGACCTGGTAACAATAGAGTCCCTTGTTTGTGACAAAGGTGGTCTTCTGCCTGTCTGGGGATGCATTACTATCTGATTATATCCAGAGTATGCATTTAGGAAAGAGAGCAATTCATGTCCTGCCGTGTTGTCCACTAGTTAATCGATCCGAGGTAACGGGAAGCTATCTTTCAGACAAGCTTTGTTCAGATCCGAGTAATCCACGCAGACTCGCCGCTTCATAGTGGCTTTCTTCACTAAGACGACATTGGCGATCCAGTCGGGATAATGCACTTCTTCTATGAATCTGGCGTTAAGCAGAATGAAACCTCGTCGGTTATCACTTCGTATCGCTCGGCATCGAACGACCTTCTCTTTTGTTTGCCGGTCTGTGGTCTGGATTTACATTCAGCATGTGGGCCATGACATCCGGAGAAATTTCGGGCATATCTTAGTGGGACCATGCGAAGACGTCCATATGTTGTCACGGGAATGTTAATATTTCGAGCCGTTGCTCAGGACTCAATGATGCCCCAAGTTGGAAGGTCCTCCTCGGATCAGCCTCATCGAGCGATACTTTCTCTAGGTCTTCCACGGATGAGCCTTCCCCAGGTCCTCTGGGGTTTAGTACGTTGATGGTGAGTGCTTGCTTAACTGACCCTTTATTTACCTCCATTGCATATCATCTCTGAGCTTCTCGCTGATCACCTCGGAAGTAGCCTATTCCGCCCTCGGCGGGAAATTTTATCATCAGATGGTACGTGGAGACGATTGCTCTCATCGCGTTGAGAGAAGGTCTGCCTAAAATGATGTTGTGCACTGATGGTACATTGACAACTAGGAAGTTCACTATGAGTGTGACTTGATGTTGTCCTTCTCCCGCAGTTACCGGGAGGGAGATGACTCCTTCGGAGATCACTCTTTCCCCGGCAAAGCCATGCAATGGGGTCTTCACAGGCCTAAGATGAGACCTCAGAATCCCCATTCTTTCGAAAGCTTCGTAGTAAATCATGTCGACCAAGCTCCCGGTGTCGACCAAGATGCGATATACCTTGTGGTTCGCTATGGTCATGGTAACTATTAGAGCGTTGTCGTGCGGGTGCTGAATTTCGTGCGCATCTTCTTCCGTGAAGGTTAGAGTACATGGGCTGACCCGAAGTTCCTTGCTGGACCGCTCGGTTAAGTGGACGTAATGTTCCAGTTCGGATTTTCAGGAGTGAGCCTTCCGCGCCCTGTTTGAATCTCCTCCACCAGATGAGCCCCCCGAAGATGGTACGGATTTCGGCGGGCTCTTTCGTGGTGTTATTTGGTTGCTCTCGCTCCCTTTCCTCTTTCCGAGCGGCTTTTCCTTCCTTGGTGTATCGACGCAGGTGTCCCTTCCGAATGAGGGTTTCGATCTCATCTTTGAGATCTGCGCAGTCAGCCGTATTATGGTCGTGGTCTCGATGAAAGCGGCAGTACTTGCGTTTGTTTCGATGATCTGGATCGACTCTCATGCAGAAAGGCCAATTCAACAGTTTTTCTCCTCGGATGTCCAATAGAATTTGCTCGGCGGACGTGTTAAGGGGGTGTAGGAGCGGAACTTTCCCTCCGGCCTTCTGCTCGGACAACGATCGCGAGGAGTGCGGTCATCAATCCCTTTGTTGGACGGCTATGATTCCTCGTTCCTAGGCCTCTTCCCTTTACCATTCGGTTATGTCATTTGGACACTTTTACAGGCATTAGAGAATTCCTCCGCGTTGGTGTACTTCTGAGCTCTGGCAACAAGTTCAGCTAGTGTCTTCGACGGGTTCTTTCCAATGGAGAAGGTGAATTTTCCTTCTTTTAGGCCGCTGAACACAGCAGCGAGCGCCATTTTGTCGTTGTAGTCTTCTACCAATAACGCTTCCTCGTTGAAGCGAGTGATGTAATCTTTCAACGATTCCTTCGGCTCTTGCTTGATAGCAAATAAGTGATTGTTGGGCTTTCGACTTCTCTTACCACTTATGAACTGGGTAAGGAAGTCGGCTTAACTCTGCGAAAGAACTGATGGAATTTGGTTTAAGCTGCCGGTAACCAACTCCAAGCGGAACGTGCAAGCGTGATCGAGAACCCCCGGCACATCATAACATCCGTCACGGTCTGGATCTGCATCCATGTGTGATAGACTTTCACTTGCTTGGATGGGTCTCCAGACCCAGAGTATTGGATGATGGGAGGTATCCGGAACCTCTGAGGCATCACCTTGTTCATGATTTTCAAGGTGAAAGGAGGTTCGGTCTCTTCCATCATTGCCTGAACGACGGCGGGAACTGATGTCGGCTGTTGTTTCTTTTTCAGAGCTGTGAATTTGTCGTTGAACTCTGCGAACCGTTTCTCCCACGGGTCTTTATTTTCTGCTACGATTTCTTGGGTGTTTTTTTATCTCCGGAGTTCTTCTTCCCCTCCTCTGTTCCAGCCGATGGCGGAGATCTGTCTGTGCCAAAGCTGAAGTGACCGAAGCATTGGTTGGAGCTCGTGTGACAGTATTTCAAGCTGAGGCTCGGATTTGGGTCGGAAGGGGATGCTGACCTGATATCGACACTTGAGGGTGTTGCGGCGCCTCGGGCCTCACACTCCTCGGCGCGGAGTGAGCTTCCAAAACCAGACCGACTAGTTCAGGGGCAGGATTTTCCTGAACCAGGTGTGGTTGTGGCTCTCGTTGTTGCTTCATCCTGTTCACCTCGTCACGCAGGGCTTGTATTTCGCTCTGCATGGCGCGATATTTACTTGCTCGGTTGCGAGAACGCTGGGAAGGCCTCGGGGCCGATTCAGCGTGAAGTAGTGAGGAGGAGCGAGTTTGCTTATTTGGCTCCGGTTCCGTAGCTACTGCCTTCTTCTTTCCTCTAGCCATTCTACTCGAGAATAGGAACCTGACTTTTTGTACCAGATTCCCACAGACGGCGCAAAAAATGTTGATGTCAAAATCTGGACCACCCTCTAATCGACAAGGCGAACCTTCGATGAACCCAGAACCTGCATAGAGAGTGAGCAAAGGAGACCTTGGCTAAACCGGGGGACCCTCTGATGCCTAAGTCAGGTCAAGGGAATCAGGGTCTAAGTTGATAGTAGAGAGAGGATGTGAGATCTTGCGTACATGTGGTGATGGAGTCTTGGTGTATTTATACCTGATTGTCGGATATCTTGGTTCGTTAATCTCGGCATGATTTACTCAATCAGGGAGATTTTCAGATCGTGAAGATACTGCACGTAAACCAAGAATCATGTCGTATATCATGCACATCGTGCATATCTGCGAGCGAAGTAACCGGCCACGTCCACTTATGGTAGTTTCTAAGTTTAGTTTGTGAAGCGCCCCCCTCGAAATTTGGCCTTGGCTCGGTCTTTCTGGTAGGTAAGGTCTTAATCAGAGTGACTGTAGACCTTGGTCGGACAGTGTCTCCTTCTATAATCTGAGCCGAGCTGGTAGTTGTCCGTTCGATCAGATCAGCATGACATCAGGCCTCGGAATTACAAGGGGCTCGGATCTTCCCATAACAGCGTCGATACAGTGGGGTCTCCTTTGAGAGGACCCCATATTGTACACGTGTCTCGTTTCTACGTGCAAGGTGAGTAGGCTAGATCTGTCGTCACTGCTTAGTTTTTCACTGTATGTGACCTTTTAATCCTGACAAATGGGATCATTTTCGTATAATCTGGACCGTTCTTGTCTTCTTTATTATACAGCCCGCATTTATTTTATGGTTGCCGTGATTAATGCAATGAGTCGTTGCTGGGAAATGAACTGTTGTACGTGAAAGCACCATTTCTCTTCAACAAAATATAGAAAAATTCAACAACGATGCCATTCTACGGGGAGTTATATGATATCCACCAGCGCAGGAGAGGTTTGATACGCTGGCACGTGGCATGTATTTTCTCAAATTAACTCGATGAAACTAAAATTTTAAAGTTCGTGTGCTAATGGATACGGTAAGGAGATTGATTTTGGAATATCCAAACCTTTGAATCGTGGACAATTTTTTTAAAAGGACCATTGGATGCATTTTTAATGGTTCAATAAATGTCTACCAATCCAATTGTCAAATTATTATATAAGCTTAATATTTGATTCATGGTGCATCTAAAATAGAAACCATACGTTATACCGTTTTATTTACATATTTATATCGCATGTATGGAATTTCTAAAAAACCTTGTTTGATGCAATATGAGTGGCACATCATCATAGACTAGCGTTTAACGCAGTAGTGTCCACAAAGTCAATAATTATGAGCCTTGACTAATCTTCCTGACCCATGGGAGAGTGATATACGGGTGTGCATCTGGAGGGAGAGTCAATAAGGGCCTGTTTGCTTTTTCAAAGAGATGGTAAATACACGGTAAACGGTAATTACCTTTATTTCACGGTGTTTGAAAATTCATAGGAATTCATGTCTTTGAAATTAGTTCAAAAGAGATAATTTTAATTTTTGAACAACATGATAATGCATATGATATATCCATTCCGTCCATCTGTTTTACTACAATATTTTGAAGCATGAGACAAAAAATGAAGTAGATCCAATATTCAAGTGGCCCATGCCAAAAGAAACAGTGGCCCCACAAAGTTTTTAACAGTCAATATTCAATTTCCTTTTTTGTATGACGTGGTCCAGTTGAGTTTTAGATATGCCTCATTTCTTTACTCATGTTATAAATTCAACTGGAATAATGGATGAATGGTGTGGATAAGCAAAATACATCATAGTGGGACCCATGGGCATTTTGCAATATTCTTGGTTTTCGTGTCAAAAAGTAAGCAGCCAAATCAGGTATGATACAAATGCACAGGGAAATAATAATTATTTTTTTACACGGTATTTACCATTTCACCCGGAAATCAAACATGCCCTAAAGCGTAGGTGTGCATGGAGGAAGGGCGTGTTTGATTTTCAAGAGCTCGGGTGAATACCCAAGAAATGGGTAATTATTACCATTTCATCGGTTTGAAAATTCTGCATTGGGAACCGGTTCAAATAGCTATTTAAAATTTTTGAACCTTAAGGTAATGTATATGATACATTAATTCCATCCATATATTTTACCATGATATTTTGAAGTATGAGCCAAAAAATGAGGATGATCCAATAGTCAGGTGGCCCACACCAAAGGAAATAGTGGCCTCACAAACTTTTTAACGGTAAATATTCAATTCTTGTTTTTGTATGGTGTGGTCCACTTGAGTTTTGGATATAACTCATTTTTTTTGCTCATACTATAAATTCAAAAGGTATAATGGATAAACGTTGTGGATAAGCGAAATGTATCATAGTGAAATCCATATCTAATTTGTAATATTTTCGATTTATGTGTTAACTTGAAAAACAAGCAGGCCATAAAGGATGTGTACATGCCAGATAAAGACATTATCAAAACTATGTTGTCTTTTCATAAATGATTGGATGTCTTTTCATAAATGATTGGGTATCCGGACCCTTGTTTGCCAAAACCACGACTATACTGCTTTTTTTCCTCCTTTGCTGTGTAGTGATTGGTCCGTCTTTCAATGCAATCCACAATCACATGGTCCAATTACATTGCGACAATCACAATTTTCCTGCTTGTTGTTGCAAACAGGATCCGTATTCTTTATCTTTTCATCAATGATTGGGTACCAAAAGTCACTATTTTGTCTTTTTGTAAATGATTGGGTACCAAGCATCCCACCCCGCCCGTCAAGCACGCCGCCTGACCCCGTGGGAGAATACGCCGCCTGACCCCGCACATATCCATATCAGCCATCACTCCCCCTTTCATAATCTGACGAGGCCACCATGACAATTTGTCAATGGCATTGCAGGGTTGAAGAAACTCAAACATCTGATCGGAAAGGTTCCACGTATGCAACATGCCCGACATATCTAATTCAACAGGACCAAATGGAAATCTATATAACCTAATGTCAGCTGATCGTCCATAAATATTAAACGTCCTCACATCTTTCTTTCCAAACCTCCTCTCATCTTCTAAGGACCCAAGAATGCCGAGGAAGCTCCCACCGCTCGAGTTCCACTGGAGTAGGACCCATGGCGAGATGGATGGTGGAGAAATCATCTTCTTGCTTGAGAAGAAGCTCACAATCTCTGACGCAAACCAAAGACTAAGTCGTGTCATCCTCAACGAGGAGGAGATGAATACCAACCTCATCCCGGCAATGACAAGGAGGGAGGTGTTTCTGATGAATCGTCTGCGTAAGGGCCTCCCAGTAGTGGCCATTGATCTGAGAGGTCAGCAGTATGAAGTGGTCATCAAATGGTGCTCCAGCATCAACGAATACGTCCTCAAAGGAAACTGGAATCATATTGTCCAGAACTACGTATTGGAGGAAGGTGATTCCCTCCTCATGTATTTCTTCAGACGCGGAGATAATGACTTGTGTTTGATCATCGAAGGAGTTAAGAGGGATGGAGAGTAAGCGTTTGTGCGTAGGATCTCTCTCTTTCTCTGTAGCTGTTTTTTTTCTTGTGGTTTTCTTTTAACTATAGCTCATGGTTTTCGTTTTTTTTATTTTTCTCTCTTTCTCTGTAGCTGTTTGTATCTTGTTGTTGTAGTAGTAGTGTTTGTTTCGTTGATATTTTTATTGCTTTTTTAATTTTGCTGTAAAATGGAGCGGATCCAGTACAACCGTTTGCCGGATAGCTTATCTGACAAGCGACGGTACTTTGGTCCTTTCAACGACAAAAGCGGCACTGACTCGCAGTTCTGCTATTTTTACTGTTTTTTTATTTCATCATTAGAGTCATGCCGTTAGAATCGGGCGGTCCTTTACAATGATGAAGAAATAGCCTCCACCTTCGTTAAAAACGGTATTCATCGACACCGTCCATACTTATTTTTGTATAACCCTTTTGGACGCGGATTGCCTCCTGCCCCCGCCTGGGCGGTAATCCGTACGGACAGGAATCTGTGGGGCCCACCGTGATGTAAGTGTTTTATTCACTCCGTTCATCATTTTTATCAGATCATTTTAACCTATGAGACAGAAAATGAGGCAGGTCAAGTGATTAAGTGGACCACAAGATGGGGATTGAACGTCCACTATTAAAAACTTCTTGGGAGCTGGAGAAGTTTCGGATCAAGCTGATATTTGTGTTTTCGGATCAACCTGCTTCATTTTTTAGGACACATGTTAAAATGATCCGAGAAAAATGATGAACGGTGTAGATAAAACATTTCCATCACGGTGGGCCCCACAGATCCCTGCCCAGACGGATTACGCAATCCGCGTCCATCCCTTTTAGTGATGGGCTGGAAAACGACACGGATTTGAGTAGTTGGTGGGCCATACGAGGCCTTAGATATGCATAATTAGTAGATCATTACAAGCCATCTGGTTGCTCTGGTCCACTTAATCTTTTGATTCCTATAGATACTAGGCACATTTCACAAAATTTTTAGTAAATTTGGATGGATGGTTTGGATCATGAAGATCTGAAATGATGTGGTGCACATACGTTCCCACATACAAGTGGGCCTACTGCACGGCGATAGGATCATTTTAGTATTACCCGATGCTGTACCGAAGTCGGTCTTGCCCGTTACCATGGGCCCCACCCTAATGTATGTATTTTGTATGGATGGGATTACGTCCTACCCCCTCCCAGATGGTAATCCGTCAGGGCAGGGATATGTGGGGCCCACTATGAAGTAAGTATTTTATCCACGTTGTTCACCGCTTTTCTCATGTTATTTTAATGTATGATCCTAAAAATGAGGTAGATCCACAGCTCCAGTGGACCACACCAAAGGAAGCTGCGGTGATAATGACAACCACAATTGAAACCTTTCTAAGGGCCACTGTGATGTTTTTTTACTATCCAACCTATTAATAAGGTCATGTAGACGTGGATGAAGTGAAAAGCACAAATATAAGCTTGATCAGAAACTTCTCTAGCTCTCGAGAAGTTTTTAATAGTGAATGTTCAATCCCCATTTTGTGGTCCACTTAATTCTTGGACCTGCCTCAGTTTTTGGATAATACATTAAGATGATATGAGAAAATTGATGAATGGCATGGATAAAACACTTACACTACGGTGGACTCTACATATCCCTCCCCAGGGGTAGGACGCAATCCCCATCCAAAACTCTTAAAACACATTTCAATCCCTTATTTAACCCTATCTAGAATGGTGAGTTGTTGGTGGGAAAATAAAGTATTGTACATAAAAAGCACCTTCATTATTATAAAATTTAGATAAATCGCCAACCGACCGACGCGTTTGTCGGGAATAACGATATATACCATTCAGGGAGTTATATGACATCAGCCAGCGCATGAGAGGTTGGATACGCAGGCACTTTAAAATTATACACGTGGCATGTATTTTCTCAAATTAATTCGATGAAACTAAAATTGTAAAGTTCGTGTGCTAATGGATATTGTAGGGAGATTGATTTTGGAATATCCTAACCTTTGATTGGTGGACACTTTTTTTAAAAGGATCATTGGATACTTTTTTAACCCTTCAATAAATGTCTGCCAATCCAATAGTCAGATTATTATATAAGCTTTTATTATATAAGCTTTATATTTGATTCATGATGGTCAAATTATTATATAAGCTTGATATTTGATTCATGATGGTCAGAGTATTATATAAGCTTGATATTTGATTCATGATGCATCTAAAGTAGAAATCAGACATTAGTCCTTTTTTTTTTTTTTTTTAAACATATTTATGTCCCATGTATGGGATTTCTAAGTGCCTGCCTATCATCTTTAACACTTTGCCGGAATATTGAAGTTTACCTATTTATTGTTCTTTTCATCCAATGATTTCCTTCGTCCTCTTTAAGGCTTTGTTAGAGTACTAAGTTTTCATTCAATTATCTTGTTGAGCCCGCACGTGTGTGGAACTTTCCATCCATTCATTACAATACATTTGAATATGGCACACGTGTGGTAAATCCTATGGCCACACTTTTTCTAAATGTACCGTCTCACTCGTCAGGTAAGGCGCAGTGTAGGCAAGAAATTGTTGGCTAAAAAATATTTTATTTTTGCCATACCAATTTGTACACTGGCCCACTATCTGAAGAGACGAAAGGCCTAATATTTAAGAATATCATTTAAATGGTGTAGTCCACTTGATAGAAAGCTCGGATTTCACACAAGCATGCAGTATTGCAATGTGTGATCGCGTTTGGATGTGAAAGATTCTTTATGCGCGTGGGCTTAGCAAGCCTTGCGAGGGAGATGCAGTGGGTGATTGACACGTGGTGTATACGTGTCAGAGATCCGTGTGTCCTTCACACGTTTTGAAAATTCAAACCATTTATGAGGCTGATAGAATTCATGTGAACATGCCAAACAAGATGAAGTGAACTCAACAATTAGCCACACACTTTGACTAGAGCAACACAAAGTACTGATCGTGACTTAAGGGTTGTTTTTCTCATTATCTTAGTTAAATGTATGTAACAAACAAAATCATAAAAAAATTTAGAAATATACGAAAAGCTTGTGATATTTTTATTTTTATTTTAATTTTATTCCTGGCGTCCATATTTTCCAATTTTACATATCATTTTAGATTATGATACTAAAAATAGAGAATATCCAATGCTCAAATGGACCACACAGTGGGAATTAAATTCCTACGCTGCAATCATTCCTTTAAAACATGTGCAATCCTTTGTAAAACCATTCAATACCATTCAATCCGCTTGGCCAAACGGCCCTAAAGCAAACTGTCGTGGTATTCTGATTAATTTAAATGACCTCCAAAGCTATGATTGTAAGGCAGACTGGTCAGGAATATCTATCTCTACATGCCAATTTACAAGAGCGATTCACCCAATCTCTGCATATCACTCGAACAGCATCAAGAAAGAACAGGAAAAAAAAATAAAAATCAAAACCTTAATGCTTGAAAAGAATATGTGACAGAGATAGATAGAGAGAGTGAGAGTGATAGTGAGAGGAGAGAGAGATACGAGATATACACTATTCCTTTTCTTCTTTTTCTTTTCCCTCCCTTCCCGTTTTCTTTTTCTGGTTTTTTTTTTTTTTTTTCCTTTGTTTTTTTATAATGGTTTGGAGTCGGTAGTTTTCTTTTAGTTTTTTTTTTAAGAGAGTGATGACGTGGCAATCAAAGTCATCTGGAGGAAGGTCGAGAGCCCATTTGGAGGGAGCCATCTGGAGGAAGCCCTGGAGTAAACATCACGGCAGGATAGAAAAGTTTCAACAACTATATCGTGAAAGGCTAAATGTTGCTGACCTGCGTTCTGAATAAAATATGCTATCGGGATTCAGATAGCTAGGACCTTCTGTTTTGAAACCATGTATAACAACCGTTTACTCTCAAAGATTAAGATGTCAATGTGGTGTATTAATGTAAATGTATATCAAGGGACTTTTTACCTCAATATCAAGAACATTTATCTCTACATGCCAATACCTTGGCCCAAAAGCAAATAATACTAGCAATTTAGTCATTTTAAATGACTGCTAAAATGATGGTTGTAAGGCGGACTGTCCTTAAGCTCAGGAATATCTATCTCTACATGCCAATGACTCGGCTAAAAAACAAACAATAGTAACATTTTGGTTATTTTAAATATCCACCAAAGCCAGTGGCTCAGAAACAACTAATTACTATAGGCTAAAATACATAAATTATGTTAACCCCCACAGAGACCTTAACTCAATAGGCAATCCGCTTCCGTGCACATATCCTACCGGGGATCACCATATAGATCAGCCTCACTGCCCCTTTCATCATCCGACGTGGCCAGGGTTGAAGAAACTCATATCTAATCGGAAAGGTTCCACGTATGCATGCACGTCCAACATATCTAATTCAACAGGACCAAATCAAAATCTATCTAACCTAATGTCAGCTGATCGTCCATAAATTAAACGTCCCACATCTTTCTTTCCAAACCTCTTCTCGTCTTCTAAGGACCCAAAAATGCCGAGGAAGCTCCCGCCGCTCGAGTTCCACTGGATTAGGACCCATGGCGAGATGGATGGCAGAGAAATCTTCTTCTTGGTTGAGAAGAAGCTCACAATCTCTGACGCAAACCAAAGACTAAGTCGTGTCATCCTCAACAAGGAGGAGATGAATACCAACCTCATCCCGGCAATGACGGGGAGGGAGGTATTTCTGATGAATCGTCTGCGTAAGGGCCTCCCAGTAGTGGCCATTGATCTGACAGGTAAGCTGTATGAAGTGGTCATCAAATGGTGCTCCAGCATCAACGAATACGTGCTCATAGGAAACTGGAATCATATTGTCCAGAACAACGTATTGGAGGAAGGTGATTCCATCCGCATGTATTTCTTCAGACGCGGAGATAATGACTTGTGTTTGATCATCGAGGGGGTTTAGAGGGATGGAAAGTTAAGCGCTTGTGTGTAGGGTGTCTCTCTCTCTCTTTGCTGTTTGTATGTTGTGGTTTTCTTTAGTATGTTATTGTTGTTGCAGTAGTAATGGTGTTTGTTGTAGGGTCTCTCGCTCTTTCTCTGTAGCTGTTTGTATCATGTGGTTTTCTTTTAACTATATCGCTTGTGGTTTTCTTTTTTTTTTCTCTTTCACTCTCATTCTCTGTAGCTGTTTGTATCTTCTTGTTGTAGTAGTAGTGGTGTTTGTTCTCGTTGATATTTTTATTGCTTTTTATAATTGTGCTGTAAAATGGAGCGGATCCAGTACAACCGTTTGTCGGATACCTTACCTGACAAGCGGCGGTACTTTGGTCGCAGTTCAGCTATTTTTACTGTTTTTATAAATTTCATTTAGAGTCATGCCGTTAGCATCCGGGAAACGGATTGGCTACTCCCCCTGCCACCAGCCAATGGCTGATGGTCGGTGATCCGTGGGCCTCACATGATGTATGTGTTTCATCCATGCCGTCCATATATTGTTATAGATCATTTTATGGTATGAGATTGAAATGAGGTATATCCCAATCTTAAGTGGACCACATTATAAGGAAACAGTGTTGAATTAACGTTGACCATTAAAAACTTTTTGGGGGCCAAAAAAAATTTTGAATCAAGCTGATATTAGTTTTTTCCCTTTATCTGGGTCTATATGACCTAATCAACAGATTGGATTTCAAATAAACAGTACAGTGGGCCTTAGGATGATTTTAATGGTTCATATCCAATCACTATTGTTTTCCTGTGGTGTGGTCCACCTGAGATTTATCTCTCTAATTTTTGGGATCAAGCCTTAAAAATGGATGAAACACATACATCATGGTGGGCCCACAGAGCACCGACCACCAGCCACGGGGCTGGTGGCAGGGGGAATAGCCTATCCGTGCGGTCCTTTACAATGATGAAATAGACTCCACCTTCGTTAAAAACGGTACTCATCGACACCGTCCATACTTTTCTCTGTATATCCCTTTTGGACGCGGACTGCGTCCTACCCCGGCGCGGTAATCCGTACGGACAGGGATATGTGGGATCCGCCGTGATGTAAGTGTTTTATCCACGCAATTCATTGTTTTTATCGAATCATTTTAAGGCATGAGACAAAAAATGAGGAAGGTCCAGTGATTAAGTGGACCACAAGATGGGGATTGAACTTCCACCATTAAAAACTTCTTGGGAGCTGAAGAAGAATCATTTTAAGGTATGAGACAAAAAATGAGGAAGGTTCAGTGATTAAGTGGACCACAAGATGGGGATTGAACTTCCACCATTAAAAACTTCGTGGGAGCTGAAGAAGAATCATTTTAAGGTATGAGACAAAAAATGAGGAAGGTCCAGTGATTAAGTGGACCATAAGATGGGGATTGAACTTCCACCATTAAAAACTTCTTGGGAGCTGAAGAAGTTTCGGATCAAGCTTATATTTTTGTTTTCACTTCATCCACGTCTACATGACCTTATGAATAGGTTGGATGGTAAAATAACATCACGGTGGCCCTTAGAAAGGTTTCAACAGTGGTGTCATTATCACTGCAGCTTCTTTTGGTGTGGTCCACTGGAACTGTGAACCTACTTCGTTTGTTGGCTCATATCTTAAAATGATTTGAGAAAAACGATGAACGGTGTGGTGTGGTGCAAATACGTTCCCACGTGCAAGTGGGCCTACCGCCAACCTTCATTTACAGCATGCTTGACGTCAATGGGAAGAAAAACTTTAAATCGTGAGGCCCACCATGATCATGATGTGTGTATTATCTAAACCGTCCATCCCTTTAGCCATCTCATTTTATGGCATGAGCTGAAAAATGAGGCAGATCAAAATCTCAAGTGGACCACACTGCAGGAAAAAATAGGAATTAAACTCCTACATTGAAAGCTTCTTGAGGAGCCCAGAAGTTTCCAATCAAGAGGATATTTTTTTTTTTCCACTTTATCCATGACTATGTGACCTTAAGAACAGGTTGGATGGCAAACATGAACGAGGACCCTAGGGAGAAAACAACTTTCAATGATTCACATCTTTATTATCATTGTTTCCTAAGGTGTCCTACATTTGAGATTTGAATTTGTCTGATTTTTGGGCTCATATCTTAAAATGTGCTGTTTTAAAAAGATAGATAGGGTAGATAAGTCACATATATCATGATGGGGCTCACATTTAAATCGGTAATGCCATAGTTTTTATGGACCGATCTTCGGAACGTAATTATGTCAATTTCAAACACGTCAGAAATTCATGACTACTTATTTTCCTGTATTTACTAGGGAATTTAAAAATCAAACACCTTTAATAAACGCGTTCCCAGCTTAAAACAAAGCGTTCCCAAATAAAAACAAAAGAAAAATGTTGGTAGGTGGAAGAAAAATCCTACCCACCCTATTACTCGCGCACTCTTTATCCAAAGAGAATTTCGCCCAAATGCCAGCCGTTCCTTACATCCAACAACTGTGGATGAGGTGCGTAGGTAAGGCCGTGTGATGACGTGCGCAGCCCCGATATATATATATTATATATATATATATATATATATATATATATATATATATATATAGTCCCGGTCTCCTGCGCACAGCACCACCAGCCATGATGCATTCATGAAATCCACCCCGATCATTGGTCTTTGTTAGAAATTTAGTATGTTTTAACAAGTAGGTAGGTAGATTTGTGATTCAGATGGGTCACACCAAGTGAAACCGTTTGGATAGTGGGCATCATATATATTGTTTTTGCTCATGCGGCCCACCAATATTATAAATAAATGTGACTGATCTTTTTGTTTTTACGACAAAATTATTGTCACACACCCTATGGATGGAGCGGATTTCAAATAAACATTAAGGTTGGCCCACCCCTAACTGACTCAGTAGTGGTTGGGATGCGTCCTATATGTGGATGCATGCTGACCGTGTCACTAAGCACCTTGCTAATAGTTAGTGCTAGTAGACCAATATATTTAATCCAAGATGTCCATCCTTTTTTCTAGCTCGATTCATGACATGATTGAATAAGATCCAAATTTAAAGTGGACCATATCACATGAAATTAGTAGTGATAAAATGCCCATCATTATAAATTCTTAAGTACAATTTAAGTTTGTCTGCCATCTAACTTATTAATTAGGTCGCAGAGACTTGGATAAAGGGAAAACACAAATATCAGCTTGATCCAAAATATCAGTTGGCCCAAAAAATACTTAAATGGTAGGCTTTCTAGCTATCTTTCTTGTGGCATGGTTCACTTGAGATTTGGTTCTGACTCATTTTTTGGACAATGCCATACATTCAGCTAGAAAAATAGATGGAGAATTGGATTAAACACATACATCATTGTTGGGCCGTTGAGCACCAACCAGCTGCTGGGTGGATGATAGGGTCACAACATGTAATCCATGGCTTAGGACAGTGTCCCAACTAATACTAGGTTAGTTGGAGGTGGGCCCACCTTGACATGTATGTAAAATTCACTCCAACCATAACGGGTCAAGACGATAATTTAAGCCTATTGGTCCAACATCAGCTATATCCATAATTCTAGTGGGCCACATGAGTGGAAACTATGTAGGGGACACCCACCTACGCGACAACAACTTAGCATAAATAGAAGGGAGTCACTCACCGAGTTCATGCATCTTAAAAAAAATCGAGTAAGTTGAATCAAGTCTACGACTCGGCCCAACCTGACTGGATATCGAGTCGAGTCGAGTTGAATTCTTTTGGGTTTTTAAACTATTGTCCTCTGTTTTTGGCATCGCTGCCTAACATGATTTGCATGCACCTTAACGTATGAGGTGTGATGTTGTAGGAGGCCAATGGGGGCAACTTAAATGGCTGAGTTTGAACGGTTGGGATGGAGAAGAGGAGTCCATTGATGGTTAGAAAATGTAGTTGATGGTCTAATCTCAACAAGGAAGCTACGATTGACTGCCCCATTGGATTTTGCATTCACAAGATGGCCTGCAATCTGGACAGTCTTAAGACTCGAGATTTTTGAACTGTTACTCAAATGTCAGCTAATGCAACCAGAAATGACACTTTGGATTTCTCAGCCATGTAGCATGCTGGCATACATGTGGCGTGTGCATGAGCTCTCTTTTAGATTGGGGGCTTTACAAAGTTAAAGAGTGTTGTGACAACTCGATCGCTCACCCAATCGAACGCAAAGCCAATATGGGCCGTCCAAAGTGGATGGACCGTCTGATTTCACCTGTTGAATTTGGATACGATGTCTTAGAATACCAATCACAAGGGTAGGATCTGTTGGGACTTGCGGAAGGTAATCACAATTGTATAAGCAAACTTAACAGAGAACACTGAATTTATGTGAAAAAATGCTTACGAAAACAACCGGCGACACAAAGGGAGATATAAAAGTCACGAGATGAAACCTTATCAATTTGAAGCTCCCAGGAGAAAAACACCCTGGTCCATAGCTCAAGTGGTAGACTGAGTTAAGATACCTCGTTTCAACCCTGAGGTCATGGTATCAATTCCCTAGTGGGTACTGGTGCACACGGTTCGGTTCGGTCTAGTTCTGGGTGAAATAGGAACTAAACCGTTCCTTACGGTTCCAAGATTTTCGGAACTGGAACAGGACCATTAGTACCCTAGAACCGGACCGGAACTGGACCGTGAAAACCGGTTCGGTTCCACAGTTTTGGGCTTTTATAATCCGGCCCAATTGCATGTTCTATTTTATAATTTAGCCCATGTCCATTCGTGTTGTGATATTGTAGACACCCCACCCAAGCTAAAGTCTTGAGAAGGTTAGAACAGTCCGCGAACCATGATCATATCCAAACCCTAATCCCAGCACTAAACCAAACCCTGATCTAAAAACTCTTAAACTCTCTGTCCATAAACCTATGCTGTGATCCAAACCATCCAAATTCACATGCAGCCCCACCCATACCCCATATCGTGACCAGAACCCTTTAAGCGAACCCAAATACGCTAATCTATGCCACTGGAACCTGAAAGAGAGACCTACGAAGCCCGCACGTGCAAACCCGGCCTGAGCGCAGCCCGGACGGCAGTCTGACTGCCGCGAGCGGTAATTCAATTACCTCCTGCAGTACTCCGGCTGCCGCCGCTCGCGGCCCACGTGTGGACAGCTGTCCCAGCGTCCCAAGTCAACTTTCTTTCAAAATTACCCCTCCTACCTTCACTATTTACCAATTTACCAGCCCCATAAGCCAATGAGAGAGTGTCATGTGGCATCTCTCTCCCCTCCACCAATCACCACCTGCCACGTCGGCATTTGCCCCTCTTAAGGCCAAAAATTACCATTTTACCATTGGAGAGGGCTATAGATAGCCCTCTCCTCTTCTCATTTCAAGGAGAGGAGGAGAAAAACCAAGTGAGAGGAAGAGAGTGAGAGAGAAACAGTTAGGGAAACGGAAGGAGCTCCCAACCCCCTCCCCCCCCCCCCCCCCCCCCCCCCCCCGAATCCAGATTTTTCTAGCCACCCCCTAGCCCTCAACTTAACTCTCCCAACCCATAAGCCTAACCCAAGATGGTCATGGTCCGGTTCATGTTTTAGCCTACTCCAGTCAAGCCAAAGATTCACCATTCTATTAGCATTCATCATGACATTTACTCCCTTCTCAACCCCCCTACTTCTCTAGATCTCTAGTGAACGTATGCTCTGTGACTTGTCGTACATCGGATCCTGTCACATCAGAAATTCCTAATGATCTAGTCCATTTTTCTTACCTCTTTGCATAAGCATCATCACATCCACCCTCTAGACACATTGTCGGATGTATGCTATGTAGCCTGCCGAAATCTCGAATCTTACTACATCAGAAATCCACGTGTGACTAGTCCCATCATGACTACAGCATTATCATCATCCCTTGAGATTATTTTATCATACTAAATAGAGACCGTACATTTGTACGGGTAAAGAGGGTGCCTAACACCTTCCATCTTTGTAACCGAGGTCCCTTACCCAGAATCCCGAATCGCAGATCAGGAGTCAATCTAAGGTCGGAGAGTCTTTGGATTTCTCCAACCATTACGTATTCCGTGGCTCTAGCCGATCGCGGGATTCTGAGATTATTCGGCTAGTGGCGACTCCAACAATCAACTAACTTTCCCACCAACTAATCTGCACAAAATACATTTAAATCAGCGTGGACGCCAATTTTCAGTGTCTACAGATATACTTGATGAATGGTTTAAATATTGGTATATGGTGTAAAAAAAATACATTTATGAAAACAAGCAAAGGATGCATTGTAAACCATAAATCACGAGTCAAATATACAACTAAAATATATTGTAAACTCACGGTTCCACGGTTCGGTTTCAAGTTCCGTTCCACAGATCGAAACCACGGTTTGGATCCACGGTTCGGTTCGGTTCTACATACCCCCAAACCGGAACCGAACCGAACTAAATGGTTATTTAATTTTTGGAACCGGAACCGGACCAAACCGGACCGTTTGGTTGGTTCCGGTCTGGTTCCACGGTTCTACCGGTTCGATGTGCACCCCTACTAGTGGGGGTGGCTAACACTGAAGTGTGTACCCCCAGTTGGGTGTACTAACAAGCTAACTCAAAAAAAAAAAGAAAAAAAAGAAAAAAAAAAAGAAGGCTCCCATGAGAAAAGCCTTAGCTTTTTCTCTCTCCAAAACTCTCTCAAACCTTTAACCACATCTGGCATTCCCTTAATTCCAATTAGACCCACATATTTAAGCAGAACTAGAAATAGAAATAAATCGTGCAAAAACGCACAAAACTATGCAACCAGTCGACCTGTCGAGTCGACTAGTCGAAACGCTTCGATTGATCGGGTCGACTGGTCCACAAACTTTTCGCCTCGTTGAAAAATTCAAAAACTGTCCAGAGAGTTTTACCAAAAACAGAATTAATTATTTCAATATTCTTTGACCTATCAATCGGACTGTCGACTTGTTGATGACCCCTATTTTAATATAGATTTGAAGCATCCGATTTTTAACATGATCATCACATTGCTAGCCCCCTCATTTTGAAGTGCCTAGATTAATAGATATGTATGCCATGTGTACAGTGGATGAGGGGCGGGAATTGGGTACTAACCTCACCCGGAAGAAGCTAGAGAAGGACAATGATCATATGTCAAGGGCTCTACAGGGCCATTGTGGTATATATGTTTTATCCACTTCATCCATCTATTTTAAAAGATCAATTTAGGGCAAGAGCCCAAAAAAGAAGGCAGATTGGAGGAAGTAGTGGGGATTTAAAGTCTACTGTTGAAAACTAATTAGGGCATAAAAGTTTCGGATGAATCCGATATTTATGTTTTCCATGAATACAGGTCTGTGTCAGGTTGTGAACAAGTTGGATGGCAAATAAACATCACAGTGGCCCTAAGATGTTTTCAATAGTAAGAATTCAATCTCCACGGCTTCGTGTGGTTTGGTCTACTTGAGCCTTCAATCCATCTAATTTTGTGCTCATGCCCTAAATTTATCTTTCAAGATAAATGAGACTGTCGACCGGTTGATGGCCCCTATTTTAATATAGATTTGAGGCATCCGATTTTCAACAGGATCATCACATCGCTGGCCCCCTCATTTTGAAGTGCCTAAATTAATGGATATGTATGCCATGCGTACGGTGGATGAGGGGCACGAATTGGGTACTAACCCTATGGGGACGAAGCTAGAGAAGGACAATATCATGCATGTCAGTTGCTTTATGGGGCCCATCGTGGTATATATGTTTTATCCACGTCATCCATCTATTTTGAAATATCAATTTAGGGCACGAGCCGAAAAAAGAAGGTAGATCGGAGGAAGCAGTGGGGATTTAAAGCCTACTGTTGAAAACTTACTAGGGCCATAAAAGTTTCGGATGAATCCGGTATTTATGTTTTCCATGAATATAGGCCTGTGTCGCGTTGTGAATAAGTTGGATGGCAAATAAACATCAAGGTGGGCCCTAAGATGTTTTCAAATGTAAGAATTCAATCTCCACTGCTTCATGTGGTTTGGTCTACTTGAGCCTTCGATCCATCTAATTTTTGTGCTCATGCCCTAAATTTATCTGTCAAGAGAAATGAGCATGGTAGATAAAAAAAATATAGATCACGATGAGCCCTACAGAACCCCTGACATGACTGTCTTTCCCTAGCTACATATTGGTGGGGGTAGTACCCATTCCGCTCCCAGCCTCCCATGGATAAGTTGCCAACCCGACTTGGCAAACCATCTAGACCATCCATATTAGCGCGGAAGCTTGACTTCATCCTACCCGTCTGGACGGATTCAGTCCAGGCAGGGGCTATGTGGGTCCCACCATGATGTATGGGTTTTATTCATGCCATCTATTTTTCAAGATTATAATTTTAAGGTATGAGCAAAACAATAAGTGGACTGACTTTGGGATATTAAAAAAAGAAAAAAAATGAAAGTGGACTGGCGTACGACCTTATGGACAGTGGTATACTCACAGGAATTTCAACAGGAGGCCATGGGGATCCATTGTGGTGTAAGTGCACTGGGCCAATGGAAAACACAAATACCCTATTTTTCTATAGTGTGGTCTACTTGAGCTTTAGATTTGCCTATTTTTCTGGACCACGCCCTAAAATGATTTCGCAGACTGAATGAACCGTATGGATATAACACATACATTATGGTGGGGCCCACGGAACTTGGTGACATCCCACCATCTGCTTCAAGTGAATCACACCACATAAGCAGCGGTGATAATGATGCTCACCATTCAAACCTTCTTAATCTAACCATTTCATAAGATCACATAGACCTGGGTGAAGGGAAAACACAAATACCAGCTTGGCCCAAAACTTCTGCAGCTCCCAGGAAGATTTTAACGGTGGACGATCAATCCCCACTGTGTGGCCCATTTGAGCCTTGGATCTGTCTCATTTTCTGGCCCAAATGCCAAATTGATACGGAAAAATGAATGGACGGCATGGATAAAACCCATACATTATGGTGGGCCTCACAGAGGCACTACCCGGTTGAATAGGTGCAGCCATTTTCAAGGAGCACTTTGATACTCGAGAGAGTGTCGTGGATGATATGCAGGCACTAAGAAATTACTTAGAAAGTGCACACTTGGCACACAAGTAGTCAAAATAAATCGTCCAAATTATGGTGGACATTTATTAACGGTTAAAAATGAAAAATCCAATGGTCCTCTTTCCACAAACAAGTGCCCATGAATCAAAGGTTAGGATTGTTCAACTATTCTAATCTTGGGATTTTGACTTGATGACTGTGGGCTGGACAATCTAGATGGTTCATTTGAGTTGAGTTGATATGTGCAATGTCTACAAGTTCTGAGTGCCTGCGTATCAAGTCATATAGCATTATGTAACTCCCCATCTTAAAATAAGGAGTCTGCCCGTTAAAAGTCCTTGGGCCACATTTGGAAAACTCACAAGCGTGACTCAACTAGACTCTTTTAAGTTGGCTTGGTGTAACGGGCCACATTGGAGATTATGTTATAATTTATGGAGCCTCATCATCAAAGGTGTACTTTTCATTCAGCCAATACTTTCAACATCGAGCTTCGGACTGAGGTAACTAGGGTCTGAGGGGGCATTGCCCCATTACTTGGGAATTTGGGGTGTGCTCCAATCCATAAAGCAATTTTGTAATTTCACATGGAATTGTACGTTAAACGTATAATTCTCTTGGGGTAATATATTTTCTATTATAAGAGAGAGGACCTTGGGGTAATATATATTCTATTATAAGAGAGAAAGGACCGTCATCATTGTATTGAGCTGCTTAACCCTAATTCGCTTGGGGTAATATATATTTTATTATGAGAGAGAGGGTCATCATTGTATTGAACTACTTCTTCATATTTTGCCTTTTAGTATAGTGGATTAGTGATAATTTGTAAACGTACCGAAAGAGAACCACATAAATCTTTGTATTGTGGTTTGGCTCTTTTTATTGTTTTCTTTTGATTTTGATATTGTTGTGTGTGTGGTCAAGAAGAGATCTTTCTCCCAATAAATTATGCCGTGTGGTCAAGAAGGGATCTTTCTTTCAATAGATTATACCCAAATGGACATTAATTTGAATGAACATCATCAAGTTGCATTTTCTAGCCTTGAGTTGACTCGACAAGAACTAACTCAGTTGGAAAACTCACTCACACGCATGGCTCTACTATACTCTCAAGTTGGAGCTAACTCAAACCGAGTCACTAGCCCAATTTCAAAGACGCCTGTGAATTTTTGAGCTGTGACATATTCAGCTTCATTGTTTTATATTAACTTACTTAACTACTGTAAGCATAGTTAAAAAACCTGAACACTCAACTCGATGTTCACACAAGGATGGACTCAGACCGAGTCACTTGAGTTGTGTCAAGTCTATCTAGTTATCGAGTGGACTCAACAAGTCTTTCCAAGTCAGGGCCAGAAATGAGTTTAGTAAAGAATGCTTTAAATATTGTTAACTCAAGTTGACTTGACTGATTTCTGAGTCATGTCAGCGAGTTTTTGAACTATGATTCTAAGCATCTGTTACGACTAAATGCTCATTAATTATTAGACACTGAGTTGTCTTTGAGTCGACCTAACCCGGCTGCCCATCTACTCGAGTTTTCTGAGTTCCTGAACTATGTCCCAAGTAACAGCTATGCTTGTTTTCAACTAGTAGTTGGAATAAACATGTGGGGCCCACACTGAAGTTTTGATGGCATTCAATGCATTCATGGATTGCAACCAATAATTTTCTGCTAGGCAAATCCAAAACTCAGGTGGTCTGACTTTTCTGGTGGGCCCACCTGAGGGAATGGTTGGGATTACGATGTCTACCATTAAAAACCTTGTAGATTGTATGTGGGGCCGACTGTATTTTGCATATTCCATCGAATCCACTCTGAAGATGCATCTGACCAGGATGGATGGACACCAGAAAAGTCAGACCACTCAAGAGCACAGGTGGGCCACCATAGGTGATTTTAGAGGGTTTAGGCATGATTTCACATCTGTGGCCCACCTGAGTTTTGGGAGGCAAGAATTGGAGGGCCTCACACAACAGACGGGTTGGATATCATCAAAACATCTTGGTTGGCTCCACAAGGCGATATATATATTAAGCTCAACCTAAAAACGTTTGCATTAGGTACAACTTCTCTCATTTTAGCATCAGGAGGATGAAAGCAACTCATGGATTCTCTCTATTATGCAATGGGAATGGAATAAGCTGAAAATGCAACACACGAATGTAAACATGATCGATATTAATAACAGCCCTCCATCAAAATAACATTTATCAAAATCTCAGTTTCTTTCATTTATCACAACATATTTCAGTATCTCGTCTCTGTTATTTGTAATGCCAGTTAGAAAGCTGTGTTATGAAAGTAACGCAAATGTTAATTACTGACCAGCTAAGCATTTGCATTTTCTAACTAAGAAAAGAAGAATACAACATAATAAAATAATTGAAAACACATACAAGGTACTATAGAGACTAAGTACCTCCAATTTGCTTGCCAAGGAAGAGAGTTGTACACTGTTCCACTGAATTATCGTCTGGGCTGGTGACTGTAGACAATAAGAGATGGACAGTGTTTAGTCATTCCCAAGATCTTATGAGCACCCTTATTTTCATAATGCTTGGGGCCCGTTTGGACGCATCCTCGGAAGGGGCATTTGAGGCCTAAACCCTGTTTTTGGCTAAGTTGCAGTTAGTGTGGTCCATTTGGATGCACTTTGCAAACCCCCGTCTGATCCCCCACTTGACAAAACAGGTGCTAAAAAGCCCACTTGCTGAAATTCAGTGAGTTGACCGAAAAAGCAAGCTTGAAAACCCCTTTTGATGAATTGCGTCCGAACGGGTGGGTATTCTAAAGCAAATGAATTATGTGGTGGAGCTCCCAATTCCATACATGTATGGTAGTTAGGGCTGAAAGTTGGGTGGGTTCAACCCGACCGACTCGTGACCGACCCGACATTGGGTTGGACTCGGGCTTAGGCTATACAAACACCAACCCGATAAAACTTGGGTCAGGCTCGGGTTGCGCTCTCGGGTTGCCCAACCCAATCTGAACCCGATCGATATATAAGTTATTTATAAATTATAATTGAGTGTGGATCACCTGTGTTGAAGGCACACAAAATTCCAGAGCTGTTGGGTCTCATTGGTCCACGTCATTTCCGATAACTCAAGCTAACAAGATACGCCGGATTTCTCTCTCCGAAATAGATTGTGTGCAACACAACATGACTTTTAAAGTAGTTGTCCTATATTTTAGAAAAAAAAAATTAAAGTTCTTTATGATAAAGAACTACTTATATAATTAATAAAATCATAGATACAAAAAATAAGATGTGTATTGAAATATAATATACTAATGTAATAATGAAAATATTAGCATGTATCCACCTGACTAACCTGACCGAGCCCGCTTGGGTTGGGCTGGGGTTGAGAATTCCCAACCCGAGGTTGGGTTGGGTTGAGTTAGGGTTGAGGTATAAGAACCTTGGGTTGGGCTGGGGTTGAGCACCAACTTGGCCCAACCCGCCCGACTTTCAGCCCTAATGGTAGTTGGCTAGGTGATTTAGATTGTTGATTTGACAGGCCCCAGAGTAGGTAGGGATTGCCCCTAAATCTGTTGTATTGGCAGATCATAGCTCTTTAGGCTTTGGGGTTTTCTTCTGATGTAGAGCGGGTCGCGGACAGTTTCATGGTCAAGATGGATCAGAAAAGGCCCGGTCGGCGACAGAAGTGATCCAGACCATCGGACCTTAAATCGGCCGTATCTCACAATCCGGAATGAGTTACCTGACGTAAAATATATGATTTTGGGGTAGAACGAGCTACTTTAGCCAACCAACCCCGCTATGCCAGGTTGCGATATCGGAATTGCGAAAAACCCCTGGATCGATGGTCGTTTCCCTATTTTAATTTTGTTTTTAATATAAATAGTAAGTTTTAGTTTGATTATAACTCTTCATCCGTCGGGCTTTAGGAGTTGCGCCCAATGTGAAAAGAGCTTAAAATAATTAGGAGAACGGTTTGGTGAAGCCAAATAGGACACTTACTATTTTTGGCCGAAAACCTTGCGCACTAGTAGACATCACGACCGTCTATAAATAGTAAGTTTACTATTTATAGTAAGTCGCGATTTCTAGGAGTTTTAGTTGTAGTTTGATTTTAATTTTTTTCCCATTGCTTGGTACCCCTATTTAAAGGGTTGTGAACTCGTTTTTATTTTTCATTAATCAATTTCGAATTTATTAGAATTTATTTCTATTTTATGCTCTCTTTCCTCGTGGATTCGAGAAGTCTCTATGAGGAGTCCAGAGAAGTTCCGTGGATTCGGAATACTTATCCTCTTGAGGAAGACGGTACTCGACCTCACGTCCTCCCCTGCGTCAGTTTGGTATCAAAGCGAGGTTTCTCTTCGGATCGATGACTTCTAACGACGGGTCGAGCAACAATCCCATGGGCGGTGTTTCAGGGAATTTACCTTTAATGGCGGCAGCTTTCGAAGTAGCACAACAAGAGAATCGGCAAGCCATGCAAGGGCTGCAGGCTTCCATCGACCGCATAGCGGATCTCTTAGCAGGAAACCTAAGGCAACTCCGTGTTCCTGGTGGTAATCCTCCACTGCCAATTGCTGAAACTCGTAATCGCCCTGATCGCAGGATAGTACTGGCAGTGCATTCAAGGGTCATTCCTGAGGAAGGGGGCTCCAGTGAGGAGGAAATCGACGACATAATCTTCCAACACCTCGGACCTAGCGGCGATCGAGTAGATCGAACAGATCGAGAATTCAAGATGCGAGTTGATATTCCTAGCTTCAAATCTGAAGTTGATCAATTTTTCGACTATATGGATATCCCTGAAACAAAGAAGGTCAAGCTTGTGGCCTACAAGTTGAAAGGAGGAGCTTCAGCTTGGTGGGAACAACTGCAACTCACTCGAACCAGACAGACGAAAGCACCAATCCGCACCTGGCAGCGGATGAAGCAGCTACTACGTGCCCGATTCCTCCCTAGCGATTACGATTAGGTATTATTCCAACAATACCAAAATTGTCGACAGGGTAGTCGGTCGGTGAGAGAATACGCAGAAGAATTTTACCGCCTGACGGCACGTAACGATTTGGTCGAGACTGAATCACAGCAAGTCGCCTGATTCAAAGGTGAATTGCGTATGACTATCCACGATCGGGTCCAGATGCAGTCCGTCTGGACGATAAATGATGCGATCAAGTTGGCTACTCGGAAAGAAGCGCAACTTGAACGTCCTAACACACAGACCTATCCTACTGCAAGGATCCCTGTGGCAGGTTCGCCCCAGGGAACTGTACAGCCCAAAGGGAAGGAGCCCGTAGGAGCACGCACTCAATCTCCTACGTCTGAGAACCAAAATCAGGCTAGACCCCAAAGGGGCATATCGACTGCTGCCGGTCCAAGTAGAATCCCGAACCCCTATGCTCGGCTAAGGCCCGACAACTGCTATCGTTGTGGCCAACCGGACCACCTATCAAGTACTTGTCCCCAGCGAAAAGTGGCAAACCTCGTCATTAATGATGGTAGTGCTGATAACGCTTATGAAGATCCAGATATTAAAGAACAAGAGCATATCACCGAGGACGATGCAGATGATTCAGGTTGGGTTCAGCAAGATCACGGCGAGTCGCTCGTCGTGAGGCGACTATTATATGCGCCAAGAAAAGAAGTACATCCACAGCGGCATAACATCTTCCGCACTAGGTGTACGGTAAATCGAAAGGTTTGTGACGTGATCATTGACAGTGGGAGCAGCGAGAACATCGTATCCAAGGTCATGGTGAAAAAATTGCTATTGAAAACGGAGCGTCATCCCTCTCCATATACAATCGGTTGGATCAAGAAGGTCAGCGAAACAAAGGTAACTGAACGGTGCACCATATCCTTTTCAATTGGCAAACATTATAAGGATGAAGTAGTATACGATGTGGTTGACATGGAAGCATGTCACATATTACTCGGTCGGCCCTGGCAATCTGACCGTGACGGCACTCATAAAGGGCGAGATAACATATATATCTTCGTCAAGGACGGTCGGAAGACCATATTGGCCCCTATGGATTCAGAGGGACCACCTGAAACTTCTAAAGTGGATGGCTGTTTTCTCTTAACCATACGGGACTTCGTGGAAGAATCTAAAGAGACATGATAGACTTATGCATTAATTGTAAAAGGGGAAGAACTCGATCCTACCATCATTGTTGAAAGACTACGGCCCCTGCTGCATGAATTCAAAGAAATCTGGCCTGATGATCTTCCCGATGGGTTACCCCCCATACGGGATATCCAACACCATATCGACTTTGTCCCTGGGTCCAGTTTACCTAATCGTTCTCATTATCGAATGAGTCCGAATGAGTGCGAGATTCTGCAGGGACAAGTAGAGGAGTTGATCCGTAAGGGTCTTATTCGAGAAAGCATGAGTCCATGTGCCGTACCAGCTCTATTAACTCTGAAGAAAGATGAGAGTTGGCGCATGTGTGTCGACAGCTAAGCCATCAATAAAATTACAATAAAATACAGGTTTCCTATACCACGGTTGGACGATATGCTGGATATGTTAGAGGGTGCAAAAATATTCTCTAAATTGGACCTTAGGAGCGGCTACCATTAGATTCGAATACGGCCGGGTGATGAGTGGAAAACGGCCTTTAAGACCAAGGAAGGATTATACGAATGGATGGTCATGCTCTTCGGTCTTTCGAATGCGCCTAGTACATTTATGAGATTGATGAACCAAGTTCTGAAACCTTTTATTGGACGGTTCGTTTAGTTTATTTTGATGATATTTTGATATACAATTAAGACAAAACCACTCATATGGAACACCTCAAGAAGGTCCTTCAAGTGCTCACTAAAATAAATTGTATCTCAATTTAAAAAAGTGCAGCTTCATGACTGATAGTCTATTGTTTTTGGGTTTTGTTGTAACATCCACGAGCATTCGGGTGGATGAGGAAAAGGTGAAGGCAATCAGAGAATGGTCGGTTCCCACAAATATTCACGAAGTGCGAAGTTTTCATGGACTGACGACATTCTATCGTCGGTTCGTGAAAAATTTCAGTACCATTGTGTCACTAATCACAGATTGCATGAAGAAAGGACAGTTTCAGTGGACTGACGAAGCCGACAGGAGCTTTAGCGAAATCAAGCGCAGATTATCTACGACCCCGGTTCTTGTACTTCCCAACTTCGACAAACTGTTTGAAGTCGAATGTGATGCCTCATATGTCAGAATTGGGAGAGTTTTGTCTCAAGAAGGTTGGCCGGTAGCCTTCTACAGTGAGAAACTTAGCGATGCACGCAAGAAGTGATCTACATATGAGATCGAGCTATACGCGGTGGTTCAGGCAGTGCGACACTGGCGACATTATTTGATTCAAAGGAAATTCATACTTTACACGGACCATCAAGCTGTCAAATTCATTAATAGTCAAGCTAACATTAACCGTGTGCATGCTAGATGGATCTCGTTTTTGCAGGAATTCATGTTCGTACTAAAACACAAGTCAGGGCAACAGAACAAATTAAAGTAGCTGATTCACTGAGTCGCCGTGCAACTTTGTTAGTCACTATGAGCAATGAGGTTGTTGGGTTCGAGCGCCTCAAAGACATATATGCCGATGACGACGACTTCAAGGACGCATGAGTTAGATGCCAAGAAGGTCACCCCGGCGACTTACATATGCAAGATAGGTTCCTTTTCAAGGGAAATCGACTGTGCATCCCGAACAGTTCGCTAAGGGAACAGATAATCCAAGAGCTACATGGAGGTGGCCTCAGTGGACACCTTGGGCGAGACAAGACGCGTGCTCTTGTGGAAGAATGGTATTACTGGTCGCAATTGGTACGTGATGTGGGAAATACAGTCCAACGTTTTTATATTTGTCAGACCGCCAAGGGGAAATCTCATAATACGGGCCTCTACACCCCAGTACCCGTGCCTGACGGCCCTCGGGAGGATTTATCTATGAACTTTGTGCTTGGTCTCCCATGAACACAATGCGGCATGGATTCAGTGTTCGTGGTAGTAGATCGTTTCTCCAAGATGGCGCGCTTTATTCCATGCAAGAAGACTCTTGATGGAACACACGTGGCGAATCTATTCTTCAGAGAAATTATGCGGCTACACGGGGTTCCTAAGACTATTACTTCTGATCGTGACACGAAGTTCATAAGCCACTTTTGGCAGACTTTGTGGACTCGATTCGATACACGACTTCAGTTCAGCAGCGCCTACCACCCACAGACTGACGGTCAAACTGAGGTTGTGAATCGCACGTTGGGAAACCTCCTTCGATGTATTTCAGGAGAAAAACCAAAGTAGTGGGATTTGACTTTGTCTCAAGCGGAGTTTGCATTCAACAACATGGTGAACCGCTCGACAGGGAAATCCCCGTTCCAGGTTATTTACGGACGAGTACCTCGCCACACACTAGACTTAGTCCCTCTGCCCAAGCTCCCAGGCATGAGCATTGTAGCAGAACATATGGCTGACAAGATCATGGGCATTCATGCGGAGGTACAAATCAAGCTACATGCCTCGAACGAAAAGTACAAGGAGCAAGCGGACAAGCATCGGCGACAAAAAGTGTTTGAGGTGGGCGATCAAGTAATGGTCCATCTGCGCAAAGAACGATTTCTGACCGGAACGTACAATAAGTTGAAGAATAAAAAGATTGGACCGGTACCAATCATCCGAAAGATCAATGACAATGCTTATGTTGTTGATCTTCCAGATGACATGGCGATCTCACGGACTTTCAACGTCGCGGACCTGACCGAGTATCATGAACCAGCGCAGGATGAGAACTCGAGGACGAGTTCTTTTGAAGTGGAGGGGACTGATGTAGAGCGGGTCGCGGATAGTTTCATAGTCAAGATGGATCAGAAAAGGCCCGGTCGGCGACAGAAGTGATTCAGACCATTGGACCTTAAATTGGGCGTATCTCACAATCCGGAATGAGTTACCTGACGTAAAATCTATGATTTTGGAGTAGAATGAGCTACTTTAGCCAACCAACCCATCTACGCGGGGTTGCGACACTCCGAATTGTGAAAAACCCCTGGATCGACAGTCGTTTTCCTGTTTTAATTTCGTTTTTATTATAAATAGTAAGTTTTAGTTTGATTATAACTCTTCATCCGTCGGGCTTTAGGAGTTGCGCCCAACGTGAAAAGAGCTTAGAATAATTAGGAGAACGGTTTGGTGAAGCCAAATAGGACACTTACTATTTTTGACTGAAAACCTTGCGCACTAGTAGACATCACGACCGTCTATAAATAGTAAGTTTACTATTTATAGTAAGTCGCGATTTCTAGGAGTTTTAGTTGTAGTTTGATTCTGATTTCTTTCCCATTGCTTGGTACCCCTATTTAAAGGGTTGTGAACTCGTTTTTATTTATTCATTAATCAATTTTGAATTTATTAGAATTTATTTATATTTTATGCTTTCTTTCCTTGTGGATTCGAGAAGTCTCTGTGAGGAGTCCAGAGAAGTTCCATGGATTCGGAATACTTTTCCTCTTGAGGAAGACGGTGCTTGACCTCACGTCCTCCCCTGCATCATCTTCCATTGAATGTGGACATGCCTTATTGTTTTCCTTAATCGTCTATCAGGTATGCACTTCATAAATTGTGAATTGAATCCAGTATATAAGGTCATCCTTGGTCTGTTCTTAGATCATCTGGTTCATCAATTGATAAGCTCTGTATTACAAAATTCAGTTTGTATTTCATCTTAAAGAATTGACAATTGATAGACTACAACTGGTTGCATGGTGCAGCCTGCCCTTTTAAGCCTTCTGAATTTTTTTTCCACTTCTTCCCTTGAAACATTCTGTGTTTGAAAATATTGGACATTTCCAAATGGGTTGTAGGATTAGTTAGTCTACAACCAGTTGTAGATCATTTGTTCTCTAAAAAATTAGCTTATAGTTGAAAGTGAGTTATATTTCCCATATGGTAGATCTTTTTCCAATTCATCACCATCATCATAGCCTTGTCCCAGCCCTAGTGACAAATATTGCCAAGATTTTGAAAATCCCGCGCCTCATGATACCATTGTGATAATATCGTGGGATTTTCAAAATCTCCGTAGTTCTAAAAATTTTCACAAATTTATTGCAAATTATCTTGACTCTAAAGAAAATTTTATTCATGGCTAAAACAAATAATTTTTATATGGCCAAGTTTCCTGTTCGTTACAAACATGGAACGGCCTCAATCTACACTCCACTTTCTGCTGTCTCTAATTCTATAATATGGCCAAGTTTCCTGTTCGTTACAAACATGGAACTTTCCTGTTTGGCATGTAATCCATACATGTGGGCCCCATAATTGGTTTATCCAAGCCATTGATCGAACGTTCACCATCACTGATGAACCATGCCCAAAAATCTACCAAATTGGAAGATCCTGACTATCTAATCTAATCTTTTCTCCATTGAATGAGGACTGTTGGTACATTTCTTTTTTACCATGTATTTACATGCCAACGATGGAAAGGTTAGAATTGACCAAATGAAAAGATTTTTTAGGCATGGTTCATCCATGATAGGGGCCATAAGATCAATGGATTAGATAAACCAACCATGGGCCTCGCATTTACAGATCAGGTATCAAACAGGCAAGTTCCTATAATATTTTTATTTGCCAGACAGGAGTACATTCAATAATTGCCGCCATGTGTTGTGTTGGCAAGCTTAACATCTACAAATTGTATAATTACTTTGAATATGAAAAAAAGTCTTCTATGAGGATGCACTGCCTCCCAAGATCAAGTGCTGTGTTATTGTGGAACTGCAAACATGGGGGGAGTTTCTAACTATCCCCTGACGCTCTTTAAATGTGGAAGATTAGAGGTCATTTGGATAGGCTTGCACATGAATGAAGACAAATGTGCCAGTTGAAGGTAAAATTCTTAAAAGGTCATTAGTCAACACTACACCAAAATCGTTTAACTGGTACGGTTAAGATTTTGGTTCAGAAACGGCTTCAAACCGTTTGTTATTTGAAACGGTATTCGTCCGTACTCGAGCCGTTTCTGATTTGAAACGGTAGTCAACGGTATACATATTATTTCCATTGTTTTGTTGGTGCGTCCCAGTTGAGTGTTAGATCTTCTTGTTTGTTATTATTATATTTTATTGTTTTATTTTGAAACAGATGAACGGAATGGATTCGGTTAGTAACTTCTGAGTGGACCCCACAAGGTCCAAGAAGCACATTGATTTATATCTGCCGCAGACTACCGATTCACTTTCCTTTCTCACGCCAAAAGCTCCCGAACCCTATTTGGCATCCATTTCCGTCTCCCTCTCTCGATCTCCCTCTCCCTCTCCCTCTCCTGATCTCAACCCTCTCTCTCGATCTCCCTCTCCCTCAATCTCCCTCAATCTCCCTCTCTTTCGAACTCCCTCTCCCGATCTCAACCCCCTCTCTCGATATCACTCTCCCGATCTCAACCCTCTCTCTCAATCTCCCTCTCACTCTCCCTCCCTCTCTCGATCTCCCTCTCCCTGCAACATCCACCATCCCACGACAGTCCCCACACATGGGGTATCTGATATTGTAGAAGCAACAGCAGCAGCTCCATATGGGGTGTGTGATCTGTCGTCAGACTGAAGGGACGGAGGGTGTGAGTGCAGCAGCAGCAGCGTGCAGACAGGTACATCTTTCTCAAAATCAATCGTCTCTACAAATCCCAATCCATCGAAACCCTAATTTTCACCTTTAAAAAAATAAAAATAAAAATCACCTCAAACAAGCTACGAATCTCACCTCTATCTCCCTGACTGACAACCCAACACCTAGCCCTTATCTTCTTCTTCCTCCTTCCTTCTCTCTCCGTTCACAAGGGAACTCTGCATACGGGGCCAACTTGGAAGCACGCCTGAGAGAGGAGGATTTTCCAATCGGTCAAGATCAATCCACCTTGGGTTTATCTCTGATGAGGTGGCAGGGCGACTAGCATTGGGGGTCAACCTGCAGTCTCAATTCTCTATCGAGAGGAACTCCGAGATGGCAGTCCGTGTTGGATTGAACAAGCTAAGTGGGCATATCACAGTTCGGCTGAGTAGCTCAGAGCATGGTAGGTGTTTGGTTTTTGACTAATGAAAATGTTCTTGTATTGATATTCGTGTTTCTACTCATTTAAAATGTTTCTGCTCATATGAAAGATTATATGCATGGTAGCAAATATCATATGCATGGTAGTTGTTTGTTTTTTGGCCAATGAAAATATTCTTGTATTGATGTTCTAGTCTATGCATATGGTGGAGCAGGACCAATTTCTGCTCATTTGAAATTTCTTGCAAGAGATGGCATGCAACTATGTCCAGTTTCAGCTTCTTTAATATTTCCTGCAAAAGAAGGCTAACAACTATGAGTGTGAAATGTTCTAGCAAGCCGGGGGTTCTGGGTGGTCAGATTTTCTACAAGCAGGACATTAATCTTCTAAGCTTTTGGTTCGTTTGCTGTTTAGTTAGTTTGCTAGCAGGGCCAGTTTTCGTCGTTCCTGGTGAAGTATGCAAGTTGTCTCCATCCTTGTTGGAGCCTCTCGAGTGGTCTATTTTCTTATCTGCCCAAGCTTTGTCAAGTTTTGTCTCTCTCAGGTTTATGTCGTTCAAGTTGGATTGGAGCTTGTCTTCCAGATGGATTGGAGCATCTGTTTTAAGGTGTTCTTTTCTCGGAATATAGGATGGTAATTTTGGATTGGTAAAAATATTGACCAGGATCGCAATGGTCCATATTTCAGATTGCATGACCCGGAATGGAAAATGTAGTGGGGTTGGCGAATTTTGGTAAACATCCTTGACAACAAAATGATGCCTTGCCTATTAATGCAATGCCTAAGACACTTGGTTGCGGCAGTTCTATCCATTTTTATTTTATTTTTGAGCTACAGGTCATTCATGTGGTATCCTTTAATGGCCTAGAAGTGTTTTCCACTTGTAGGGAAAAGAGAGGAGCAAGCCTCCATCTCCAATGAAGCAGGAGAGCCTCTTTACCAAAGATCAACTGCTAGGTCTCATATATTGAACTTTTCTTCTTCCTCTCATGGTTTTTTTTTTTTTTTTTTTTTTTCTTAACTAGGTGCTAACATCCTTAAAGAATAGATGTCTAGACTCTAACTGAAATTATGTTCTATCAGTCAATGTTGAATGTGCATGCATGTGTAATTAGGATGTGAAATTCGGCAATGGGAACATGCATGCTAACATGCATATCCAGGAGTCTTCTAACTTCCCCATCTTTTTTAGAAATTATTGAGAATTTGAGGTGCTTTTGCAATAACCAGTTGATTACAGCCTACAGATGTCTACTCTCCATAAAGTCTTCTGTTAATTTTATTTTTATTTTTTTAATGATTTCATTTCATAATTTATTGCTTTGATTGATGCACATAACCAGGTCTTCACATGAATGACTCCATACAACTTAGGGAGGGCTGTATGTGTTAACGTTTCTCTAAAATGGAAGTATACTATTCGCCATCTGGTCTTTTGGCACGGTGCATGCCTAGAAGCTTGGTTCCAAAAATGAAGTAGATACAAATTTCAAGTGGAGCTATTTGTTTACAACAACTTGAAAGTGATCCAATTTCTATTTGGAGCCTAGTTCTTCAATTTGAATACCGAGAAAGGTAATTACTGATTTTCCGCTTAACTGAACTGATTTTCTCATTCATTTCAACGAAGAATCCAGATGCAGCATATGTAATTCATGAAAGACTTTGCAGTTCTTATTTCTGAGAACCCAAGCTGTGGGTATTATAGTTCTTGGGCTATAAGCGTTCCTGTACATAACTTATGGTGTACCTGAAAGAGTCATGTCTTTGCATCTCTAGCATGCACTGATTAATGTTACTTACATATCTTTCCTCATTCTTGCTATCTCCAGTACAACCCCACCACCAAATTCCTTACCAAGTAACTATTTGTAGCTGAAAAGAACTTAAAGCTTCAAGGTATATTTGCTAGCATGAGAAATAGGTTGGCATTTACTAGGCTGAAATTTTACATGATAGAAGAAACAATACCACTTACTAGAATGAGAAATTTGATGTGATAGGTTGGCATTCCTGCCTTATCTGCCATAAAAGTGCGTAATACATGTAGTTTATTTACCTTGTTCATGCAACCTTGTATTCTATATTCTGTAGTTAATAGTATACATGGTTGTTAAATTTCATTTTCTCTTCATTTTTATTTTTCTTCAAGAAAATGAAAAAGAAAAGAAAAGAAAAGAAATGCATCAACTCATGCAACCTGGTTTTTGCTTGGGCCATGTAAGTATCTGACATCAGATACTTGGATGTAATTGACTTGGATGCAATCTACTAACTCCATGCATTCCGAAATTCAACTGTGATAATAGCTTGGTTTGTCAATGGGTGCACTAGTGTCAAATGGATGTAGTGAGGCATAGTCCAATGGAGTACATTACAAATGCCACATCTAAGCTGATTCAAGACAAATTTTAAGTGTTCAAGGTGCGGACTTCGGAGCTATGCATCAAGCTGGAAAATTAATTCGTGACAAGAATATGTTGAACTTCTAATGATAGGTTTTAGACCTTACAATTTATGTCCTTCATCTGGCCATTTAGTAGTGTCAAAGAGCAGAATTGAAGGATTGTCCTCGACACAGCTTGAAGAAATCATAGCATTAAAGAAAGTTGTTGTCATGTTCCTTACATTTGATCATTTTTAAATACTTCAATACTGTTAGATACAAACAAACATGAGCCTCTGTTTTATGATGGGAGTTGAGAAAATTAGACCAACATTCCATACACCTTGAGATTATTGCAACAATCTACATGACAATCAACACGTAGTTCACACAGGCTAAAGACAATGGTAGATTGGCTTTCAAGGGCACAGAAAAGCCTACGGTTTCCAGGCCTGCTAGTTTTTATTTTGAAGGACTTTATCCTTGAGAGTATCAGTCTCCAATTCTTTTTGTATCTTTATATTGGTAATAGGTATACTAATGCGTATTAGGCATAGACAGTTAATGAAATCGAGAATGGCTAATGCCATTTATCAAGAAATATTTGTTGCAGGAAGCTCTTAGTTTTTCAGAAATGAACTGAACAAAAGGATATATGGAATAATCCTCAAAAAAGAAAAATTGTTACCTTTCAAGTACATTGGGCTTTGCCAGCCCTTGCTGGATCTTCTTTGTGCCCACCAAATGGTAGGAAATAGACGGACATTTTATAGCAGAGGATTGCTCCATTAGTAGCCTCACTCTCCATTCCTACTTAATAAAAGCATATGAGCGTGCTGAAAACCAAAATGACGAATAATGATAATGAGAAATGCTATGATTTGGCTGAGGTTTGCACTGTATGTCTGGATTTTAAGCTTCTACAAGTCGATCCCATGATCTAAATTGTTAATCTGATGGGCCTAATTATGAATAGCTTATGGAATAGAACTTTTTTTAAAAGATGAGAAAATTTACAAAGATCCCACACCTGGAACTATCATTTAGTGTTGTTTATGCAATAGACCTTTTCAAGGTTTCTTTTTTTTTTTTTTCTTTGAAAGACAAGTAAATTTACAAAGACCTCTGGAGTCTATGCTTTGGTTCTTATGGTTTGATCCCTTTTTGGTTTTAGGAGATCAACTTTCACTATTGGTGGATTTCTGTAGAAATGATTGCGTGCCTTTGTGATTTTTTATGCCCATTTAATGGTTTTGGTTTTGAATCCTATTATGATAATTTTATTTCCATTATTTTTTTTTTATGCCAAGTGCTTAAAGACATTAGGAATGGAATCTAAGACAACAGGAATGAAGACTTGTAATGGTTCCACCTTTGGTATGGGTAGCAGTAGTGCTTGAAGGGAGGATTTTCTGATTTAAAAGCTTTGTGCAGCAGTTGTGCCTGAGTTTTAGAACTATGCTATCTAGTTGATCTTCCAAAATGGAGAAAATAAAGGGGTATGCTGCTATTAAAAACTACCAGTTCATTTCAAAATATTGAAAAAGAAGAAAAGAAAATGGGATATCCTTTCCAGGGGGACACCAAACTTGCTGTAAACTTGCTTTACTTCTATATATTGTTATTTGGGTGCTGTAATCATTATGTTTTCTTCTTTTTTCCCCTATTTTTCTTGTTATTCTTTACTTATGTTTATTTGATTGTTCATTTGGTTACAGACAGCTAAAGGTGCAAAGATATTTAGTGCTGCAGTAGCTGCCACCATTGATAGTCAACAAACTGGGAAAGATGGTGAAGAAAAGATGAAAATGCATACACACTCTTACTGCTGCTTAGATTATGCTCAGGTTTTTCTTGGATCGGTTGGTTTATTTATTCAGGATGAAGTGGAAGTTTGTTTACTGAAATAAATGGTCTTTCTCCTTTAGCTTACTCCATTGAGAAACAAATTCCATGGTGGATGATACAAGTCAAATTGGGTGTGGCTAGTCCTGCTCTATTTGCGTTGTGGCTAACAGGGGTGTGTGTACTAACGTGCTAACCAAAAAAAGAAGTCCTGCTCTATTTGTTGTTGCCTCTTATTATTTATATCTTGAAAGGATATTGTCCTGGTTTTTCACCTTCCATGAAGTTGTTGTCGCTGATGTCAAATGTTTTAGAATTTTACTTTTTGGATGCCAGTTCGGACTCTGCCCTGCGCATTTCATTCTGATGAGATTCTTTCTCCTTTGGCAGTCGAAACCAGTTAGTGGTTGAACAGGTTGGTTTTGTTTAGAACTTAGAACTTGAACTTGTCATGTGGCATGTTATTAACATATACTCACAGAGATAGGAATTTCCTGAATAATCCACCATTCGACATCCACACACATCTATGACCTTCCTGGCATAAATCCAAATTGACTTTCTTGTACTTTTGTCTCATGCTTTAACCTTTTGCTTGATCACTCTTTCCAAACATTTGTAATTTTATAATTACAGGATTCTAGTTGTAGCAAGTGTTTGCCATTTGTTGGGAGAATCCTATAAATTTTTTCGCAATGGAAATTTCAAGATCGTAATGGAGCAGCAATTGCTGGTTTTGGACAGGGCATCAGGCACTGAAAATTCAAGATCGTAATGCCAAAGTTATTAATTGGATACTTATTATCATTTCAATTAATTGTAATTCAGGAGTGCGATGGAGATACATAGGGCATCAAGCACTGACAATTCAAGAGCTCGTAATAATCTAAGGTAAGGTTACTCCGATTGCTTTCATGGTTGAGGTTATTTTGTGGATAATCAGTTTAAATCCAAGGTAATTGACTATAGGATTTTTCGTTTAAATAGAGTAAAATTAAGTCAGTATTGCTGGGATCTAATAGAAAAAGAAAAACTATGAAAAATAATTATCTTTTGATTTTTTTTTTTTTTAAATGATTTTGGATGTCATAATTATGTTTATAAGTAGCTTTTCATCAATGTTTCACAGGGAGCTATGCTGGTTAAAAGTTTGGCTGCCAAGGAACCATCTGCTCTTGCCTTGGATACTTGTTACAAGTAGTATTATCTCTGTTTGGCTGCTGCTGCTGCTACTATAAAATGGTAATCCAATTCTGCATGCATTTGAGTTCTACCTATTTTTCTATTCATGTTGTAACTTCCACTCAAGAGCGTATCTGATAGTGGATGATCCCAACCAACAATGAATGAGATCAACGCCCCCCAAAATAGGAAGAGTTGAGAAGTGTGTGCATGCAGGCTTTCTTAGATCCTCGTGAGTCGGCTGAAAAGTTGACTTGGTATTTTGAATGAGAAATTCCTCAAAGAGCTACAGTGCTGCTTGAAACTTTACTATAAACTCGATAGCTTGATACTTGTATGAATCACATTACGTCAAGCTTAAATGAAATCTTGTGTGCAGGATGATAGTGTTAAAAGGAGAGCATTGCAAGTTATTTCAAGTTCACTTAGTATTCACTTATTAGGTTGTATGTTTTCTTGGTCATGGGAGAGGAAGATGCCCATGAATTTTTGAGGTCAGCTGTTTAAACTATTTCTGGAGTTTAGGCTGCATCCATCTGGACATATATTTTATCATTTCAAATGCATGTAATGATATCTTGTTAATGGGTGATTTTGGCAGGCATGCTATTGATACAATGCAATCTGTGCGCCTTAAGGAAGCTGGTGCAAATGCAATGGACCCTTTAGCAGGGGAAACTACTATATAACTAATTTTCGGGGGTTACCTTCGATCTAAGGTACGTCTATGGTCCTCAAGATCGAGAGCATTTTCATTAGATCTTTGTATTCTTTTTTAGTTCGAGTCTGGTTTCTGCAACAAAATTTGTGTAATTATCAGCACAACCCACAAGCTGAAAACAGCAGGCAGCAGCATTCTCTAGGCCTTCCCCAGCTCTTCAGGCAGCTAATTCAAGCCCAACAGCAACAGCACCACCACCACCAATACTTCCAGCATAGGATTAACAGCTCATGACATGAAATGTTGTATTGAAATTGGAAATTGGAATTGAAATTGAAATGTGTACTAGAAAAGAAGGAAAAGATTATTATGTGTGAATCATTCTATTGTTTTTTTCTTATATTTGTGTAATTATCTGACATAATACAAGTAGATTACATATCCCACTCTCTCATACAATGAACAAGGGTTTCCTAAAATTTGACCGTTGGCAACATTAATAAGCATTCAAAACCGTTCCAGAAGTTGTGCCCAAAATGTGACCGTTGGCACCAGAACGGTTTAAAACCGTTTCTAAAATACCGTATCTAAAAATTGAAACGGTACCCAAAACGGTTCTGAACCGTTCCTGATTTTCTGCGACGCCTCATTTAGGAACGGTAATAAACCGTTCCTGAAGCATTTAGGAACGGTTTAAAACCGTTCCTAAATGACGATTTTGGTGTAGTGCAAACTTGTTAAATAGGGGGCAGTTCTATAAAGAACCCAATCTCCTCATTCAAGATCTTAAATTATATCATTTGCATCTAGTATATATTATATGTTAAGGATTAGAGCTAACTTGTGTGACCCACCGTTCGCTCAGATTCATAAATCTTGTAGTCTTTCCTCCCTGTTCAACGGACAATGATATTTTTAGTCCAATACTAGTTACACGAATCAGAGAACATGCATTGGCAAAGATGTGTGGACATGCACAAACGCACACATAAAAGAATGCAACATGGGCACAAATATATTTATAGGTAACCCCTGGCATGCTATGCAGGGGTGAACTAGTCTGCTATAAAATTTTTTTAAAAAAAAAAAGAAAAAAAAAAAAAGTGCATATCAGTGCCAATATGGGGCTGTTATGGCCAATACAGGCAAATGCAGCCATAAAGGCCCCATTTCAAAATTATTATTATCATGATTTTCAGTTCTCTCTTGTTTTCCACTTTTTGAACAATGGAGGAACCTTAGAAAATCATTTTAGACTAGATCAATGTCAATTTTGAGTATCGAAACACAAGATTTGAGTGGGATTCAACTAATCAAAGTAGAATGGATCATTTTGGAAAAATAAAAAATAAAATGGATGAAATGGAAGAAGGGCAAACCAATACACCCCCTATAACCCTATTGCATCATTTTCGGGCCCAGCTGATATGCAGATCGATACCATTATTCAAAACCTTGGTAAGGTGTGAACATGCAAATGCAAATATGGTTGAATATAATATAATGTTGCCAATCTTTGAGAGATTACCTTGCAAGTTTTGTCATCAAAGAAGTGAATTTCATTAAATTCTTCAAGGTATCTCAAACAGTATGTCTTGTCCCAACCTTGTGGAAATACCTGTTACAAGCATAGTGCAGAAAATAAATTCAACAGCCAATTTTCAATCATATCCACTTTTTGACTGTTCAAAAAATAATATCAAGGTGTGTAAACTCACATCAAAGCTTATCTGTCCTCCAATGGAAAATGTCAAGTTAAGGTGTGCAAACTTCTCCCGAAGCACAGATACCATCTTTGTATGTACATTGTGAACCTGAATGAATCATTTTCTTCTAAAATATTATTTTAACTAGTAACTGGGATAGAAGAGGATCGACTCTTACAGATGCTAATATGTTGAAAAGTGGAGCCACATCTAGGCCGCCCACGACCAGTCGAGGTTGCGCGGATTTCGTGTCGTAAGTCCTTTCGCAACTGGTATGCGAAAGGAGTTTCGCGGATTTCGTGTCGCAAGTCCTTTCGCAACTGGGATGCGAAAGGAGTTTCGCGGATTTTGTGTTGCAAGTCCTTTCGCAACTGGGATGCGAAAGGAGTTTCGCGGATTTTGTGTCGCAAGTCCTTTCGCAATTGGGATGCGAAAGGAAAGTTGCCAAAACTATAAATTGGGGTCCCTAGGGCTATTCTAGGGTTAAGGTGAATATTAGGGAGCTATTCTAAGGTGGAAGAAAAGGGTTTTCTCCAAGGGAGAGGTTAGTATATTGCATTGTAATCTTCATTCTTCATAGTGGAAGTTTGCATCCGTGGCTTTTTACCCTAGATTGGGGTTTTTCCACGTATATCTTGTTTTGTGGTTTGTTTTTATTACTTTGATTTATTTCTAGTTTATATTTCTTCCTGTTTATCGTTTGTGGGTGAGGCCTGAGATTGGATCTAGGCTTACTGCGTTGTTGGCGTGCTGCGCAACAACTGGTATCAGAGCTATTGGTTTAGTTCTATTGGGAGCGATGGCAGAAGATGAGAAAACTAGAATTGAGAAGTTTGATGGTTCAAACTTTGCCTTCTGGAATATGCAGATGGAGGATTATCTGTATCAGAAAGACCTCTATATTCCTCTAGGAGGAAAATAGAAGAAACCAGAAAAGATGACAGATGATGAATAGTTTTTACTGGATAGGAAGGCTTTAGGAACGATCCGACTCTCTTTGTCTAAGAGCGTCGCCTTCAATATATCCAAGGTAAAAAGTATAAAAGAATTAATGGAAGCCCTAGCCACCATGTATGAAAAGCCCTCAGCATCCAACAAGGTTCATCTTATGAAACAACTATTCAACATGAAGATGTCAGATGGTGGGAGCGTGGCTGAACATCTAAATGAGTTCAATACAGTCACGAGCCAGTTGGAATCCGTTGGCACTGTTTTTGAGGATGAGGTCAGGGCGTTATTGATCTTATTCAGTTTGCCAGACAGATGGGATGGTTTGGTGATTGCTGTGAGCAATTCTTCAGGGTCGACAAAGCTGAAATTTGATGATGTGGCCGGTCTAATTCTCAGCGAAGAATCTAGAAAAAAGGCATCAGGAATTTCAGGGGATTCAGGAAATGCTCTAAACGTTGAAGGAAGAGGAAGATCGCTGAACAAAGAAGACAATAAACACGGGCGTTCTAAGTCGAGGAAGAAATCCAAGAGATCGAAAGACAAAGACGGGTGTTGGCATTGCGGCAAGAAGGGGCATATGAAACGTGATTGCAGGGCGCTCAAGAAACAAGAAAGAAACTCTCAAGGCGGGAATGATTCAGTGAATCTATTTGAGGAGAGTAACACAGAGGCGTTGATCTTGTCTCTTGATGCGAGGAATGAGTCTTGGGTTATAGACTCGGGTGCTTCGTTTCATGCCACTTCATGTAAGGAAGTTCTGCGTAACTATGTATCAGGTGACTTCGGGAGAGTCTACCTGGGTGATGATGAGCCATGCAGTATTGTTGGAAAGGGAGACGTTCATATAATTCAGAAAGATGGAACAACGTTGAAACTGAAGGATGTCAGACATGTACCGAGTTTGAAACTTAACTTGATCTCAGTGGGGAGTTGGCCGATACCGGTTATGTGACGACATTCATCAGTGATTCCTGGAAGATCACAAAAGGTGCCTTGGTGATATCTCGAGGCAAGAAAGAAGGTACTTTGTACGTGACTTCAGGATGATATAGTTCACTCGCAGTCGCATCAACTAGAGTGAATGAGCAGTTATAACATAAGAGGTTGGGACATATGAGTGAGAAATGGATGAAAGTGCTATTGTCAAAAGGGAAACTACCAGGGCTGAAGTCTATTAACTTGGAATTCTGCGAGGACTGCGTGTATGACAAGCAGAAGAGGGTAGGTTTCAAGAAGACGGGACGCGCTCCAAAGACGCATCTGTTGGAGCTTGTACACACTGATGTGTGGGGACCGCACAGGTATCATCTCTTGGTGCTTACTTTTGTTTCTATTTTTGTGGTTTATGCTCGAGATCTAGTAGAAAACTGTGGGGTTATTTCTTAAAGCATAAATATGATGTATTTGATGCGTTTAAGAAGTGGAAAGTGATGACAGAAAACGAGACAGGTAAAATAGTAAAGTGTCTCAGATATGATATGGGAGAGAGTACTGTGATAAGAGGTTTGATGAGTATTGTGCAGCAAGTGGAATCAACATCAGAAAACGATTCCAGGACACCATAGCAGAATGGTGTGACTGAACGCATTAAAGACCATCCTTGAACGCGCTAGAGCATGAGGTACACATACAGGTTCCCAAGACCTTTTGGACAGATGCTGTAATAACTACTTCCGTATATCTTATCAATAGAAGTCCCTCAGCACCATTGGATGGTGGGCTACCAGAAGAAGCGTGGACTGGAAAAGGAGTAAACCTTGCACATCTCTCAAAGTTTCAGTTGCACTCATATGTTCACATTGATGCAGAGCACAGAAACAAGCTGGACGCGAAGTCTAAGAGGTGAACGTTTATAGGCTACGGGCAGCACGATTTTGGCTACAGGATTTAGGATGCAAAAACCAGAAAATCATCAGAAGCAAGGACGTAGTCTTCAATGAAAAGTGATGCATAAGACAGTGTGTCAGGAAAATAAGGCCGAGAAAAAAGGAATTCGTAGAGTTGAAAGAGTTACCGACATGGGTGTTACAGGCTACAGGATACGGATGAGGCAGACCCCATACACCGGTTGTGAGGAGTCTACTCTGGAGAGGAGACCCACGGTCCGATACTCACCCCCTTTACATTATCTACTACTGACAGATAATGGTGAGCCAGAGTGTTTTGAAGAGGCGTTACAGTCTGATATACGGGTTAAGTGAGAGCAGGCCATAGATGATGAGATGGACTCTCTTGGTCTAATTGTACATGGGAGCTAGTCACTTTACCAAGGGTAAGAAGCTCTTCATAACAAGTGGGTTTACATACTGAAGGAGGAGCACGATGGTTCGAAACGTTACAAGGCCAGATTGGTTGTGAAAGGGTTTCAAAACAAAAGGCAGGTATCGATTTCACTGAAATATTTTCACTGGTAGTGAAAATGTCTACGATTCGCATGGTCTTGAGTATAGTGGCTTCAAGGACTTACATCTAAACAACTAGATGTTAAGACAACCTTTTTTTATGGGACCTTGAAGAAGAGATGTATATGCATCAGCCGACAGGATACGTGGCACCAGGTAATGAGAACAAGGTGTGCAGACTGAAGAAGAGTCTATATGGCCTGAAGCAGGCCCCAGGCAGTGGTACAAGAATTTCGACAGTTTCATGTCGGAAAACGATTTTAGGAGATGTCATGCAGACCACTGTTGTTACTTGAAGAGTTTGATACATCTTACATCATCCTTCTTCTGTACGTTGATGATATGCTTGTGGCCGGTTCAAGCATGAAGGACATCTCAGATCTCGAAAGACAATTGTTCTAGAGAATTTGCCATAAAGTATAGGAGCTGTAACAAATCTTAGGCATGAGATAAGCGTGACAGGGAAAACAAGAAACTAGTTTTGTCACAGGCAGAGTACATAGCCAAGGTACTTGACCGATTCATATAGGAGGTGCTAAGCCGTTTAGCACTCCATTAGTCAACCACTTCAAGCTATCTAAGGAGCAAGGAGCAAAGATGCAAGAGAACAAGACTACATGACTAAAGTCCCATACGCGTCAGCTATTGGGAGTCTCAATGTATGCTATGGTGAGCACGAGGCCAGACATTGCTCAAGCAGTGGGAGTTGTTAGCAGTTCATGAACAACCCCGGGAAGGAATATTGGAAGCTGTGAAGTGGATCCTTAGTACTTGGTAGGTTACTAAGGACGTAGGGCTATGTTATGGTGGATCGAAAATTAAGTTACAAGGCTACGTGGATTAGATTTGGCAGGAGATATCGACAGCAGAAGAAGCACTACATGTTATGTTTTTACTCTGGGTAGTGCTACAGTTAGTTTGAGTCTCTCAGTTACAAAAGATAATATCTATCAAGTACGATAGAAGCAGAATATGTTGCGGCTACAGAAGCATGCAAGGAGATGGTGTGGATGCGAGGTTTTATGGAAGAGTTGGGTAAGAACAACAGATTGCAAGCTATACAGTGATAGTTAGAGTGCAATACACTTGGCTAAGAATTCAGCATTTCACTCAAGGACCAAACATATTGCCATCAGATATCACTTCATACGTTCATTACTGGAAGATGGATCGATTGATCTGGAGAAGATTCATACAAGTGAGAATCCTGCGGATATGCTGACCAAGGCGGTCACAAGGGAGAAGCTGAAGCTCTGTTCAGCTTGATTGATCTTCAGGCTTGAAGACGGGGAGGTGTACACTCCGGATGAAGAAGACAAAGGTTTATGGCGATGTGTCTCCAAGTGTGGAATTGTTGAGAAGTGGAGCCACATCTGGGGCCGCCCACGACCAGTCGAGGTTGCGCGGATTTCGTGTCGTAAGTCCTTTTCGCAACTGGGATGCGAAAGGAGTTTCGCGGATTTTGTGTCGCAAGTCCTTTCGCAACTGGGATGCGAAAGGATTTCGCGGATTTAGTGTCGGCAAGTCCTTTCGCAACTGGGATGCGAAAGGAGTTTTCGCGGATTTAGTGTCGCAAGTCCTTTCGCAACTGGGATGCAAAAGGAAAGTTGTCAAAACTATAAATTGGGGTCCCTATGGCTATTCTAAGGTTAAGGTGAATATTGGGGAGCTATTCTAAGGTGTGAGAAAAGGGTTTTCTCCAAGGGAGAGGTTAGTATATTGCCTTGTAATCTTCATTCTTCATAGTGGAAGTTTGCATCCGTGGTTTTTTTTACCTTAGATTGAGGTTTTTCCACGTATATCTTGTCTTGTGGTTTGTTTTTATTGCTTTAATTTATTTCTAGTTTATATTTCTTCCTGTTTGTCGTTTGTGGGTGAGGCTTGAGATTGGATCTAGGCTCACTGCGTTGTTGGCGTGCTGCGCAACATAATATGCACGGTGAAATCAAGAAGCCTCCACATTTGCCAACAGAGAAAATGTGTACAAGATCCACAAACTCATTGTTGATGTTCCCTGGCCAAAATTGGAGGCAATCTACTCATCAAGTGGCACCATAGGTTGCTTGAATGTCAACCATTTGTTATCTTTATACTGCTATTCATTTTCGTAAAAGCATGGCCAAACCAATGAGCCAACCTGATTTTTGGCCAGGTAAACTTTAAGTAGTGGGAGCCCACTTGATGAACAGCCCACAACCCACATCTCCTACATCTATGCCACATTGGCGTGTGGGGCAATCTAGGTTTGGCAACTGCAAATGTATCCTTTAGAATGAAAATAGGAATGCCATTTTCTTTATGTTTCATTTTAATTTTTATGAGCAGAAAAATACATGCCTTGTCATACTTGTCAAACTCATCTCGTTCCTCTTGGCTGCAATTTCGCCCAATTGGTGATACATTAAGCATCCCACTTCGGAACTCAATAAAAGTTCCCCTGGACAAGCAAATGAGAGGGAAAACGTCAATACTTTTAAGCTTGTAGAGGTTAATTGGGTCAAGAAATTTTTTCACCAACCTTTTTATTGGAATATCCAAGTCAGCAATATAATGGAGCGTGAAGTTATAAAATTCCTGCACAAAGGTTTTGGAGCTTATTATGTTAACTTCCACAGTTATAAATGCTCTATGGATTTAGTAGGTCATAGGTA